>CM055125.1:337702267-338142267 GCA_029206835.1 Rana muscosa | reverse complement strand
AGTTTAGGGCGCATGCCCATTCAGCTCTGCTTGCATGTTCACATTTAACCCTTTGATTGCCCTAGATGTTATCCCCGTACCAGCCAGTGTTGTTAGTACAGTAACAGTGCATATTTTTAGCACTGATCACTGTATTAGTGTCACCGTTTTCCCCAAAGTGTCACTTAGTGTCCGATTTGTCCACCGCAATATCGCAGTCCCGCTATGAGTCGCTGATCGCTGCCATTACTACAAAAAAAAAATATGTCCCCGGATTTCATTAAAAAAATCTGGTGGTCACCTTACTTTACAGGGCAACTTCTCATTTTTAAGTTTGTAACAGGGCCTCCTTAATATCTATCAGTGGCCTCCAAACTATGGCCCGTGGGCTGGATGTGGCCTTCTGCTTGCATTTATCTGGCTCTTGGGGCACTATTCCTCCTACTGACATCAACGATGAGGCACCATTCCTTCCACTGACACCAACAATGGGGTATAATTTCTGCCACTGACACCCACGGATGGAACATTATTCTTCCCACTGATCTAAATGATGGAACACTATTTCTCCCACTGATACCAACAATGCTCCAATGACAACAACAACAGGGAACTATTCCTTCCACTGACACTATGATGGGGCACAATTAAAAAATGTTTTATTCGCACTGATCACTAACCCAGAGGAATTGCTTACTGACACTGAGGAATTTTCTAGTCCCTCTGGCACAGTCAGTCCAGCCCACCTATAGTCTAAAGAACAGTAAACTGGCCCTTAGTTTGGAAAGTTCGGAGACCCCTGATCAGGGGAGGGCTGGCGGCCTTAGGCTTGGGGGGCAAGTCCAGTCAAGTGGCCCATTGAACCGCCGAATCAGCTCACCATCAATGGCCCACCTGGTTTTTCAATGCAGCCTCACCAGTGCCCATCAATGCAGCCTGATCACTGGGGCAGGTTACATGGGGTGTATGGGGGGGAGATGGGGGGTCAGCTAGGGGTGTCAGCGATCTCAGCTCAGCAGGTCCTTGCACGCCACGGTCTCCCCTGGGGGGGTAACGCTCCTGATCCTGGGGTCAAGTTGCAGCCAGCCCTGCATCCCGACTCCCTGGCACGCCCTGCCTCTGCCTGCTTCCAAAAATCCGGTCCCAGGGAGTTGTAGTTTCCTCTGCGCTGCTGTGTTTTCCACCCACCAGAAGCTTGAGTGCGAACTACAACTCCCGGAATGCAACAGCTAGTGGTCGGCCGCCATGGCCATGCCCCCGGCCCAACTTCCTAGACCAGAATAAAAAAGAAAATGGTAGCGGGCAGCGGCTGCCGGCCATTTTGAACATAAGTTAGGGCGGCCTGGGAGGAAATTGCCACCCTGCCCCCTGGCCCAGCCCTCCCCTGCCCCTGATATAAATCATCATGTCTTTTCAGCATTCTTCAAACTAGAATCCCATCATAACAAAAAAGGCTCACCTTCACCATGGACCGCATCCCGGGCTTTCCAAATTTTTTTTATAATTTAGGAGTAGGG
This sequence comes from Rana muscosa, assembly GCA_029206835.1. NCBI lineage: Eukaryota > Metazoa > Chordata > Amphibia > Anura > Ranidae > Rana > Rana muscosa. The sequence continues at coordinate 338,140,771 of CM055125.1, read as the reverse complement.
ATGAGCTTCGTGTTCGAATCGAACATACGTTCGACTCGAACATCGGCTGTTCGATCGTTCGACGAAGATCGAACGATTTGGGCCGTTCGCGCCAAATTCGAGTGACGCGAACGGCCCACAATGCACTACGCCATCGCAGTGTCATCCAGGCGCTGTGATTGGCCAAGCATGCACTGTGACCCCGCATGCTTGGCCAATCACAGCGCCGGCAGCGAGGAGAGCAATGATTGGCCACAGGCAGGATGCCTGTGGCCAATTATTGCTGAGGGTGTTTAGTACACGCCCCACACTATAAAAGGCCGCCAGCACGGCGGCCTAGTGTAGTGTGTTCCGGAGCAGGGATAGAGCAGCATAGGCAGGGACAGTGACTTTTATTTCTTTCTTGCTTAACCTGGATTCCTTTAGTTTAGGGAAAGAGAAGGATAGGTAGGGAGAGTGTCAGTGTGTTTTGTGCTTGTGCTATAGTGTGCTTAAAAAAAACATTTTTTCTAGGGACAGAAAACTGTAGGTAGGGAGAGTGTCAGTTTCTTTCACTGTGTAAGTCCTTGTTTCTAGGGACCTGGAAGGACAGTGAGTGAATTCTCCTTGTGCTATATTGTGCTTAAAAAAAACATTTTTTCTAGGGACAGAAAACTGTAGGTAGGGAGAGTGTCAGTTTCTTTCACTGTGTAAGTCCTTGTTTCTAGGGACCTGGAAGGACAGTGAGTGAATTCTCCTTGTGCTTTATTGTGCTTAAAAAAAACATTTTTTCTAGGGACAGAAAACTGTAGGTAGGGAGAGTGTCAGTTTCTTTCACTGTGAAAGTCCTTGTTTCCAGGGACCTGGAAGGACAGTGAGTGAATTCTCCTTGTGCTATATTGTGCTTAAAAAAAACATTTTTTCTAGGGACAGAAAACTGTAGGTAGGGAGAGTGTCAGTTTCTTTCACTGTGTAAGTCCTTGTTTCTAGGGACCTGGAAGGACAGTGAGTGAATTCTCCTTGTGCTATATTGTGCTTAAAAAAATTTTTTTCTAGGGACAGAAAACTGTAGGTAGGGAGAGTGTCAGTTTCTTTCACTGTGTAAGTCCTTGTTTCTAGGGACCTGGAAGGACAGTGAGTGAATTCTCCTTGTGCTTTATTGTGCTTAAAAAAAACATTTTTTCTAGGGACAGAAAACTGTAGGTAGGGAGAGTGTCAGTTTCTTTCACTGTGCAAGTCCTTGTTTCCAGGGACCTGGAAGGACAGTGAGTGAATTCTCCTTGTGCTATATTGTGCTTAAAAAACACATTTTTTCTAGAGACAGAAAACTGTAGGTAGGGAGAGTGTCAGTTTCTTTCACTGTGTAAGTCCTTGTTTCTAGGGACCTGGAAGGACAGTGAGTGAATTCTCCTTGTGCTATATTGTGCTTAAAAAAAACATTTTTTCTAGGGACAGAAAACTGTAGGTAGGGAGAGTGTCAGTTTCTTTCACTGTGCAAGTCCTTGTTACCAGGGACCTGGAAGGACAGTGAGTGAATTCTCCTTGTGCTATATTGTGCTTAAAAAAAACATTTTTTCTAGGGACAGAAAACTGTAGGTAGGGAGAGTGTCAGTTTCTTTCACTGTGTAAGTCCTTGTTTCTAGGGACCTGGAAGGACAGTGAGTGAATTCTCCTTGTGCTTTATTGTGCTTAAAAAAAACATTTTTTCTAGGGACAGAAAACTGTAGGTAGGGAGAGTGTCAGTTTCTTTCACTGTGTAAGTCCTTGTTTCTAGGGACCTGGAAGGACAGTGAGTGAATTCTCCTTGTGCTTTATTGTGCTTAAAAAAAACATTTTTTCTAGGGACAGAAAACTGTAGGTAGGGAGAGTGTCAGTTTCTTTCACTGTGCAAGTCCTTGTTTCCAGGGACCTGGAAGGACAGTGAGTGAATTCTCCTTGTGCTATATTGTGCTTAAAAAAAACATTTTTTCTAGGGACAGAAAACTGTAGGTAGGGAGAGTGTCAGTTTCTTTCACTGTGTAAGTCCTTGTTTCTAGGGACCTGGAAGGACAGTGAGTGAATTCTCCTTGTGCTATATTGTGCTTAAAAAAAACATTTTTTCTAGGGACAGAAAACTGTAGGTAGGGAGAGTGTCAGTTTCTTTCACTGTGCAAGTCCTTGTTTCAAGGGACAGAGAAGGACACCTGAAGGTAGCCCTTATTGCTTTTTTCCCATCTCCCTGCAGGCCATCTATTAGAATGTCTGGAAGGCAAACAAGGAGAGGCAGACAGTCAGGAGGCAATAAAAGAGGGCAAGCAGGCTCTGTGTCTGGGGGCAACAGTGCTGGTCGTGGACGCGGTGCATTGTCATCAGCACATGGCCATGGGACACGCTTGTCCTTCTTTTCCGCAGCTGGACATGTTGAGCCACATCATGCCGAAGACTTGGTAGAGTGGATGACCAAGCCCTCCTCCTCCTCCTCATCCTCTCTCACCCAGGCTCAGGGTACTGGCAAAGCAGCTGCCAAAGCGTCCTCTTCCCTGGTATCAATGTCAGACTCATCATCAGTCACTCCTTCCCTAGACCCACCATGTCCTCCTCCTGAGGAGTCCCCCGAACTGTTTGAGCACAGTGTTGGTTACATGCTCCAGGAGGATGCCCAGCGTTTCGAAGGGTCTGATGATGAAACCCAGCTACAGGAAGGCAGTAGGGTGAGAGCAGACAGAGGGGATGCTCAAGAAGGACACCAATCTGGCAGTCATGTTCCAGCAGCTGCAGCATACTGCCAGATTGGCTCCAGTGATGAGGAGGGAGGGGATGATGAGGTCACTGACTCCACGTGGGTGCCTAATAGGAGAGAGGAGGAGGAGGATGAGGAGGAGGCACATCTCCAACGAGACAGGATGCCCTTTGGTGGCCAGCGGAAGGGCAGTACACCGACGGAATCACACCGCAGAGCTCCGCCTGTGCAGGGCGCTGCCTCTGCCCGTCATTCAAAAAGTTCCTTGGTGTGGGCCTTTTTTGAGGCTAGTGCATCAGATCGCACAGCTGCTGTTTGCAACATATGTCTCAAGCGTATATCGCGTGGCCAAAACATCAGCCGCTTGGGTACCACATGCCTGACCAGACATATGTTGACCTGCCATGCAGCTCGTTGGCAAGCCTACCTCAAAGACCCACACCAAAGAACAAAGCGGACCTCTCCTTGCACCGCATCAGCTGGGATTTCCAACCCCACTATAACTTCAGTCCTCTCTGAAACATGCACTGAGAGGAATGAAGGTGTAGAATTAGGTGTGTCACAGCCAAGTACTTGCGGCCACTCTGCTAGCAGTACACCGACGTCCGATTCTAGCAGGCAAATTTCCCTGCCCCAGCTGCTGGACCGTCGAAAGAAGTTCACTCCCAGCCATCCACATGCCCAGCGGTTGAATGCTAGCTTGGCTAAATTGCTAGCGCTTCAACTGCTGCCTTTTCAGTTGGTAGACTCGGCCCCCTTCCGTGAGTTTGTGCAATGTGCGGTTCCTCAGTGGCAGGTTCCCAAACGCCACTTTTTCTCACGGAAGGCTATTCCGGCTCTCTACCGGCATGTGGAAGGCAATGTCTTGGCCTCGCTGGACAGGGCGGTCAGCGGTAAGGTGCATATTACCGCTGACTCATGGTCCAGCAGGCATGGACAGGGACGTTACCTTTCTTTCACGGCCCATTGGGTCACTCTTTTGGCAGCTGGGAAGGATGCAGGACAAGGTGCAGTAGTGTTGGAGGTTGTCCCACCGCCACGCCTCCAAAATGCTACTACTGGTTGTGACACACCTCTCTCCTCCACCCCCTCCTCTTCTTCTTCCTCCATGGCCTCTTCCTGTGGTTTGTCCTATGAACCAGCGGTGCTCCGTAGCCGTTCACGGGGCTACGCAAGTACGCAGGCAAAAAGATGCCATGCCGTGCTTGCGCTGGTGTGTTTGGGGGACAGAAGCCACACTGGGGCAGAGGTCCTGTCTGCTCTGCAGGGCCAGGCCGAGAGGTGGTTGACGCCACGCCAGCTTAAGCCAGGAATGGTGGTTTGCGACAATGGCACCAACCTCCTCTCCGCCCTCCGACAGGGACAACTGACCCATGTGCCCTGTGTGGCTCACGTCCTTAACCTGGTGGTGCAGCGGTTCTTGGGCAGGTACCCGGGCTTACAGGATGTCCTGAGGCAGGCCAGGAAAGTCTGTGTGCATTTCCGCAGATCTTATAATGCCAGTGCTCGCCTGGCTGAGCTGCAAAAGGAGTTGAACCTGCCCAAGAACCGCCTTATATGTGACATGCCCACCAGGTGGAACTCAACGTTGGCCATGCTGCAGCGGCTGCACACGCAGCAGAGGGCCATCAATGAGTACCTGTGCGACTACGGCACCAGGACAGGGTCAGGGGAGCTTGGTTTTTTTTCTCCACGCCAGTGGGGCATGATCAGGGATGCATGCACTGTCCTGGCACCATTTGAGGAGGCCACGAGGATGGTGAGCAGTGACAGTGCATGCATCAGTGACACTGTACCTCTTGTCCACCTGTTGGAGCACACGCTGCGTGGAATAATGGACAGGGCACTTGAGGCAGAACAGAGGCAGGAAGAGGAGGACTTCCTTGCCTCTCAAGGCCCCCTTTACCCAGACAGTGTTCCTTCTGTCCCACCCATCGCACAGGAAGAGGAAGAGGAGGAGGAGGAGGAGGAGGAGGAGGATTGTGTCAGCATGGAGGTGGAGGCTGGCACTCAGCATCATCAGCAGCAGTCTTTTAGGGATGATTTACAGTCCCAAGAAACCAGTGGACTTGTACGTGGCTGGGAGGAGGTGACTGCGGATCATGTCGTCCTTAGTGACCCAGAGGACTCCGGAGCGAATGCCTCAGCAAACCTATGCTGCATGGCCTCCCTGATCCTGCAAAGTCTGCGGAAGGATCCTCGTATTCTTCGGATCAAGGAGAGGGACCATTACTGGCTGGCCACTCTCCTTGATCCACGGTACAAGGGTAAGGTTGCGGACCTTATGTTACCGTCGCAGAGGGAGCAGAGGATGAGACAACTCCGGGAGGCCTTGCAGAAAGGTCTGTGCAACGCGTTCCCAGAGACTGGGAGGTTACAAACTCCTGGTCCAGGACAACGAGTTGCTGAGGCTTCGGCCAGTCAAAGAAGGAGCGGTGGGGAAGGTGGCCGTCTGACCGATGCGTTCAGACAATTCTTTAGTCCGCAGCCCCAAAGTATGATTGGTTCCAGCAACCATCGCCAGCGTCTGATAAACATGGTGCAGGAATATCTAGGGGCAAGGTCAGACTTGGACACCTTCCCCACCGAAAATCCTCTGGCTTACTGGGTCTTGAGGATGGATCACTGGCCAGAGCTTGCACAGTATGCAATTGAGCTACTGGCCTGTCCTGCATCCAGCGTTCTTTCGGAACGCACATTCAGTGCTGCTGGAGGATTTGTCACGGATCACAGGGTGCGCCTGTCCACCGACTCGGTTGATCGACTGACTTTCATCAAGATGAACCAGTCTTGGATCACCACCAGCTACCACACACCTGATGCTGATATAACAGACTAATTGATTTTAACATGTCACATCCCTTCAAGACTGATGCTGATGCTGAGTGTCTGTGCTGTTATGTTGACTGGCTATCCTCCTCCTCCGAGTCCTCAATGATACGATTGATGATGATAGCTTGGAAGATCATTTTTGTTTATGGGTGCCGCCACCAGTGGCTAAGGCCCAATTTTTCAGCCCCTGTTTTACAGGGGCGTGTAATTACAATTTTTTTAGCAATAATTTGCCATAGGGCTCATTGCTGTGCTCCAAGTACAGTATCTGTGAGGGGTTGGAGTGTTGTGGCACCAGTGCCTAAGGCCCAATTTTTCAGCCCCTGTTTAACAGGGGCGTGTCATTACAATTTTTGAAGCAATACTTTGCAACAGGGCTCATTGCTGTGCTCCAAGTACAGTATCTGTGAGGGGTTGTAGTGTTGTGCCACCAGTGGCTAAGGCCCAATTTGTCAGCCCCTGTTCAACAGGGGCATGTAATTACAATTCTTGATCTAATAATTCACAGCAGGGCCCATTCCTGCACCCACCAAGAGTAACTCTGAGGGCTTACAGTGTTGTGTCAACACCACGACCACCACCAAAGGCCCAATTTTTCAGCCCCTGTTCAACAGGGGCATGCAATTACAATTCTTGATCTAATAATTCACAGCAGGGCCCATTGCTGCACCCACCAAGAGTAACTGTCAGGGCTTACAGTGTTGTGGCACCAGCACCACCATCAAAGGCCCAATTTTTACTACCACTGTTCAACAATTATATGTAATTACAATTCCTGATATAATAGTTGACAGCAGGGCGTTCCAGCACCAACCAAGAGTAACTGTGAGTGCTTACAGTGTTGTGCCAACACCAACAACTAAGGGGCCTATTTCTGCAGAGTATCTACGGCAGGTCCCTACTTTCAAACATCCAACTTACAAACGACTCCTACTTGCAAACGCAAGAAGACAACAGGAAGTGAGAGGAAATCTACCCCTAGGAAGGAAAATTCTCTCCTGTAAGAATTAATATGGGAGAAAGGTGTCTCCTCTGTACTGATGCTTTATCAGCAATCCTTGTTTCAAGAAAAACACCACATTTCAAAAACAGTTGTCATTGGGACGGAAAGTGAGGTGAAATGTTCTGAACAGGGGCACAGACAGCAAAACAAATGTTACAGGGGTGATAACCCTTACCTATGTTTTCCAAAAAGTTTAAAAATAGATTTTTGGGCTGGAGCTACACTTAAACAATGTACCTGTTCAAAATTACAAACAGATTCTACATAAGAACAAACCTACAGTCCCTGTCTTGTATGCACCGCCTGTATACGGCTGTTCAGAGTATATAGGGCCTTTTTTATTTTATGTGCGGGGTTCCCCTTAATATCCATACAAGACCCAAAGGGGCTGGTAATGGGCTGGGGTAGGGGGGGGGGGGGTCATGGGGTAGCTATGCCATTTTTCTTAAAGATTTTCATCCATATTACCGGGACCAGACATTACATTAAAGCCGCAAGCAGTTTTAAATGGCTTTTTTTTCCTTTAGAAGTGTCATTTTGTGCAGGGACAGTTCTAAACACGGGAAACACGTGGCACTTCACAGGCATACTTTAGACACCCCCCAGGTACGATATTTAAAGGAATATTTGACTTTTTTTTTTTCACTTTATGCATCATTAAAATGACTGCTCCCGAAAAACGACCGTTTTTAAAACTTCTTTTTGCATTGATACATGTCCCCTGGTGCAGAACCCGGGTTCCCAAACCCTTTTTAGGACAATAACATGCATAATAGTTGTTATAATTAGCACTTTAGAATTCGAACGTTCGCATCCATTGTATTTAATAGGGTTCTAATGTTCGTACGAACTTTCGGTCCGTTCGCGGGTTCTGGTGCGAACCGAACCCGGGGGTGTTCGGCTCATCACTATTTAGGAGTACTTAGGGACAATTTAGGACTTGGTGGGCTTGCTGAGTTACTTTTTAAACAGGAAATACTGGATGTCCTCTATTAAACTTGAAATGTTTAAATTGACCCTGTCTCCAGGGGAGGGAAAACCGTAAATAGGAAAAGCCTGTTAGATTACTAATAATTACCAGTCTGGAAGACAGGGACTTTTATCTCCATTCTTGTAAAGCAACAGCCACCGCTGATAACCTACACTTCAATGAGCGATGATAGTTTGATGGTCTTCCCAAATCTAATTAATTCATATTGTTAAGCTACCCAGAACTCTCAAGAATTTTGTTTGGTGCACTACATGTGGAGTGCTCTTCTAACAGGTCCCCGGTTGTGGTGAGCTGCTGAACTCAAGTTATTAGGCTTAAGTAATGACTTTATCTATCTGTAAAAACCTGGAAAAATTGGTGTTCAGCCAACCTACCATGATGGTCTCCCTAAACCTAGTTAATTTATATAGTTAAGCTACCCAGAACTAAAATCTGCATCTTGGACCCTACAGGGTTCAGTAAAACAAGATCTGTTATAAACTTTAGGAGGCCCAGTGATGACCTTCTAGAATTTAAAACACACTTAAAGAACACTGCAGCTGAAAAACAACATATTCAACCATATTACCCACACTTTTTCCTATTATTTTCACCTGGTGATCCTTCCAGTAACACACTTCTGGGCTGAGCGTGACAACACACTGTATCTTTGGAGGAGCAACGTTGTCATGCTGGGCTGCTCTCGTGAAACACTTTTCATTTTCCTCATCTCCATTACACTAATTAGTAGTTTGCAGTTGATAGCTCAGAAAGCTGATAACATTGTTTGAGATTTCAGTTCAGTTCGCAGGAAGTTACAATGACACTAAATTTCTGACAGGATAAACAGATGTTTGATCTGTATTTGCAGAAAATGCACTTGGCCTGAAAATCCACCATATCTAAGGACTGGTAAGCTTTATTTTTGTTCTTGGGTTTAGATGCCCTTTCATGTTGGTGGCCACTGGAGAAAAGCCTCTTTATATTGGTGACCAGTGTAGAAGTGACCCCTTATTTTGGATGTCATTGGGAATTTACCTCCTTACATTGGAGGTCATGGAAAATGTCCCCCACATTGGTGGTTAGTGTAGAAAAGTTCCTTTACACTTGTGACCACTGTAGAACGAACCCCTTATATTGGATGTCAGTTGGAACTTGCCTGCTTATATTGGTGGTCAATGGATTATGTCCACTCATGTGGTGGTCAGTGAAGAAAAGCATCTTTACATTGGTAACTGTCACGCGGGCCACGTACCTGAGGTGAGACCGAAGTAGTGGGGAGGCCTTCCTTGCACCTCGGTTCCTTGAAGCCTCTGGAGATGGAGACAGAGACTTGGTGGACATCGAGTGGCACGGGTGCCAGGGGTGCGTACAAGCCTTAGTCCGAAATCCGAGCCGAGGTCAAGTCCAGTCTGGCAACGAAGTACAGAAGGGTTAATCAGAAGAAGAATGGTGGAGATCCAAGCCGGGGTCGGTTGCAATCTGGCAGCTGAGTACAAAAGGGGCAAAGAAGTAGAATGGTCAAGGTACAAATCCAAGGTCAATGGCAAGCAGCAATCAAGAGTAGTGATGAGCCGAACACCCCCGGGTTCGGTTCGCACCAGAACCCGCGAACGGACCGGAAGTTCGAACGAACATTAGAACCCTATTAAATACAATGGATGCGAACGTTCGAATTCTAAAGTGCTAATTATAACAACTATTATGCATGTTATTGTCCTAAAAAGGGTTTGGGAACCCGGGTTCTGCACCAGGGGACATGTATCAATGCAAAAAGAAGTTTTAAAAACGGTCGTTTTTCGGGAGCAGTCATTTTAATGATGCATAAAGTGAAAAAAAAAAAGTCAAATATTCCTTTAAATATCGTACCTGGGGGGTGTCTAAAGTATGCCTGTGAAGTGCCACGTGTTTCCCGTGTTTAGAACTGTCCCTGCACAAAATGACACTTCTAAAGGAAAAAAAAGCCATTTAAAACTGCTTGCGGCTTTAATGTAATGTCTGGTCCCGGTAATATGGATGAAATTCTTTAAGAAAAATGGCATAGCTACCCCATGACCCCCCCCCCCCCCTACCCCAGCCCATTACCAGCCCCTTTGGGTCTTGTATGGATATTAAGGGGAACCCCGCACATAAAATAAAAAAGGCCCTATATACTCTGAACAGCCGTATACAGGCGGTGCATACAAGACAGGGACTGTAGGTTTGTTCTTATGTAGAATCTGTTTGTAATTTTGAACAGGTACATTGTTGAAGTGTAGCTCCAGCCCAAAAATCTATTTTTAAACTTTTTGGAAAACATAGGTAAGGGTTATCACCCCTGTAACATTTGTTTTGCTGTCTGTGCCCCTGTTCAGAACATTTCACCTCACTTTCCGTCCCAATGACAACTGTTTTTGAAATGTGGTGTTTTTCTTGAAACAAGGATTGCTGATAAAGCATCAGTACAGAGGAGACACCTTTCTCCCATATTTATTCTTACAGGAGAGAATTTTCCTTCCTAGTGGTAGATTTCCTCTCACTTCCTGTTGTCTTCTTGCGTTTGCAAGTAGGAGTCGTTTGTAAGTTGGATGTTTGAAAGTAGGGACCTGCCGTATATACTCTGCAGAAATAGGCCCCTTAGTTGTTGGTGTTGGCACAACACTGTAAGCACTCACAGTTACTCTTGGTTGGTGCTGGAACGCCCTGCTGTCAACTATTATATCAGGAATTTTAATTACATATAATTGTTGAACAGTGGTAGTAAAAATTGGGCCTTTGATGGTGGTGCTGGTGCCACAACACTGTAAGCCCTGACAGTTACTCTTGGTGGGTGCAGCAATGGGCCCTGCTGTGAATTATTAGATCAAGAATTGTAATTACATGCCCCTGTTGAACAGGGGCTGAAAAATTGGGCCTTAGGCACTGGTGGCACAACACTGCAACCCCTCACAGATACTGTACTTCGAGCACAGCAATGAGCCCTGTTGCAAAGTATTGCTTCAAAAATTGTAATGACACGCCCCTGTTAAACAGGGGCTGAAAAATTGGGCCTTAGGCACTGGTGGCACAACACTGCAACCCCTCACAGATACTGTACTTGGAGCACAGCAATGAGCCCTGTTGCAAAGTATTGCTTCAAAAATTGTAATTACACGCCCCTGTTAAACAGGGGCTGAAAAATTGGGCGTTAGGCACTGGTGGCGGCACCCATAAACAAAAATGATCTTCCAAGCTATCATCATCAATCGTATCATTGAGGACTCGGAGGAGGAGGATAGCCAGTCAACATAACAGCACAGGCACTCAGCATCAGCATCAGTCTTGAAGGGATGTGACATTTTAAAATCAATTAGTCTGTTATATCAGCATCAGGTGTGTGGTAGCTGGTGGTGATCCAAGACTGGTTCATCTTGATGAAAGTCAGTCGATCAACCGAGTCGGTGGACAGGCGCACCCTGTGATCCGTGACAAATCCTCCAGCAGCACTGAATGTGCGTTCCGAAAGAACGCTGGATGCAGGACAGGCCAGTAGCTCAATTGCATACTGTGCAAGCTCTGGCCAGTGATCCATCCTCAAGACCCAGTAAGCCAGAGGATTTTCGGTGGGGAAGGTGTCCAAGTCTGACCTTGCCCCTAGATATTCCTGCACCATGTTTATCAGACGCTGGCGATGGTTGCTGGAACCAATCATACTTTGGGGCTGCGGACTAAAGAATTGTCTGAACGCATCGGTCAGACGGCCACCTTCCCCACCGCTCCTTCTTTGACTGGCCGAAGCCTCAGCAACTCGTTGTCCAGGACCAGGAGTTTGCAACCTCCCAGTCTCTGGGAACGCGTTGCACAGACCTTTCTGCAAGGCCTCCCGGAGTTGTCTCATCCTCTGCTCCCTCTGCGACGGTAACATAAGGTCCGCAACCTTACCCTTGTACCGTGGATCAAGGAGAGTGGCCAGCCAGTAATGGTCCCTCTCCTTGATCCGAAGAATACGAGGATCCTTCCGCAGACTTTGCAGGATCAGGGAGGCCATGCAGCGTAGGTTTGCTGAGGCATTCGCTCCGGAGTCCTCTGGGTCACTAAGGACGACATGATCCGCAGCCACCTCCTCCCAGCCACGTACAAGTCCACTGGTTTCTTGGGACTGTAAATCATCCCTAAAAGACTGCTGCTGATGATGCTGAGTGCCAGCCTCCACCTCCATGCTGACACAATCCTCCTCCTCCTCCTCCTCCTCCTCCTCTTCCTGTGCGATGGGTGGGACAGAAGGAACACTGTCTGGGTAAAGGGGGCCTTGAGAGGCAAGGAAGTCCTCCTCTTCCTGCCTCTGTTCTGCCTCAAGTGCCCTGTCCATTATTCCACGCAGCGTGTGCTCCAACAGGTGGACAAGAGGTACAGTGTCACTGATGCATGCACTGTCACTGCTCACCATCCTCGTGGCCTCCTCAAATGGTGCCAGGACAGTGCATGCATCCCTGATCATGCCCCACTGGCGTGGAGAAAAAAAACCAAGCTCCCCTGACCCTGTCCTGGTGCCGTAGTCGCACAGGTACTCATTGATGGCCCTCTGCTGCGTGTGCAGCCGCTGCAGCATGGCCAACGTTGAGTTCCACCTGGTGGGCATGTCACATATAAGGCGGTTCTTGGGCAGGTTCAACTCCTTTTGCAGCTCAGCCAGGCGAGCACTGGCATTATAAGATCTGCGGAAATGCACACAGACTTTCCTGGCCTGCCTCAGGACATCCTGTAAGCCCGGGTACCTGCCCAAGAACCGCTGCACCACCAGGTTAAGGACGTGAGCCACACAGGGCACATGGGTCAGTTGTCCCTGTCGGAGGGCGGAGAGGAGGTTGGTGCCATTGTCGCAAACCACCATTCCTGGCTTAAGCTGGCGTGGCGTCAACCACCTCTCGGCCTGGCCCTGCAGAGCAGACAGGACCTCTGCCCCAGTGTGGCTTCTGTCCCCCAAACACACCAGCGCAAGCACGGCATGGCATCTTTTTGCCTGCGTACTTGCGTAGCCCCGTGAACGGCTACGGAGCACCGCTGGTTCATAGGACAAACCACAGGAAGAGGCCATGGAGGAAGAAGAAGAGGAGGGGGTGGAGGAGAGAGGTGTGTCACAACCAGTAGTAGCATTTTGGAGGCGTGGCGGTGGGACAACCTCCAACACTACTGCACCTTGTCCTGAATCCTTCCCAGCTGCCAAAAGAGTGACCCAATGGGCCGTGAAAGAAAGGTAACGTCCCTGTCCATGCCTGCTGGACCATGAGTCAGCGGTAATATGCACCTTACCGCTGACCGCCCTGTCCAGCGAGGCCAAGACATTGCCTTCCACATGCCGGTAGAGAGCCGGAATAGCCTTCCGTGAGAAAAAGTGGCGTTTGGGAACCTGCCACTGAGGAACCGCACATTGCACAAACTCACGGAAGGGGGCCGAGTCTACCAACTGAAAAGGCAGCAGTTGAAGCGCTAGCAATTTAGCCAAGCTAGCATTCAACCGCTGGGCATGTGGATGGCTGGGAGTGAACTTCTTTCGACGGTCCAGCAGCTGGGGCAGGGAAATTTGCCTGCTAGAATCGGACGTCGGTGTACTGCTAGCAGAGTGGGCGCAAGTACTTGGCTGTGACACACCTAATTCTACACCTTCATTCCTCTCAGTGCATGTTTCAGAGAGGACTGAAGTTATAGTGGGGTTGGAGATCCCAGCTGATGCGGTGCAAGGAGAGGTCCGCTTTGTTCTTTGGTGTGGGTCTTTGAGGTAGGCTTGCCAACGAGCTGCATGGCAGGTCAACATATGTCTGGTCAGGCATGTGGTACCCAAGCGGCTGATGTTTTGGCCACGCGATATACGCTTGAGACATATGTTGCAAACAGCAGCTGTGCGATCTGATGCACTAGCCTCAAAAAAGGCCCACACCAAAGAACTTTTTGAATGACGGGCAGAGGCAGCGCCCTGCACAGGCGGAGCTCTGCGGTGTGATTCCGTCGGTGTACTGCCCTTACGCTGGCCACCAAAGGGCATCCTGCCTCGTTGGAGATGTGCCTCCTCCTCATCCTCCTCCTCCTCCTCTCTCCTATTAGGCACCCACGTGGAGTCATTGACCTCATCATCCCCTCCCTCCTCATCACTGGAGCCAATCTGGCAGTATGCTGCAGCTGCTGGAACATGACTGCCAGATTGGTGTCCTTCTTGAGCATCCCCTCTGTCTGCTCTCACGCTACTGCCTTCCTCTAGCTGGGTTTCATCATCAGACCCTTCGAAACGCTGGGCATCCTCCTGGAGCATGTACCCAACACTGTGCTGAAACAGTTCGGGGGACTCCTCAGGAGGAGGACATGGTGGGTCTAGGGAAGGAGTGACTGATGATTTGTCTGACATTGATACCAGGGAAGACGACGCTTTGGCAGCTGCTTTTCCAGTACCCTGAGCCTGGGTGAGAGAGGATGAGGAGGAGGAGGAGGGCTTGGTCATCCACTCTACCAAGTCTTCGGCATGATGTGGCTCAACATGTCCAGCTGCCGAAAAGAAGGACAAGCGTGTCCCATGGCCATGTGCTGATGACAATGCACCGCGTCCACGACCAGCACTGTTGCCCCCAGACACAGAGCCTGCTTGCCCTCTTTTATTGCCTCCTGACTGTCTGCCTCTCCTTGTTTGCCTTCCAGACATTCTAATAGATGGCCTGCAGGGAGATGGGAAAAAAGCAATAAGGGCTACCTTCAGGTGTCCTTCTCTGTCCCTGGAAACAAGGACTTGCAGAGTGAAAGAAAAAAAACACTCTCCCTACCTACAGTTTTCTGTCCCTAGAAAAAATGTTTTTTTTAATCACAATATAGCACAAGGAAAATTAACTCACTGTCCTTACAGGTCCCTGGAAACAAGGACTTGCAGAGTGAAAGAAAAAAAACACTCTCCCTACCTACAGTTTTCTGTCCCTAGAAAAAAATGTTTTTTTTAATCACAATATAGCAAAAGGACAATTCACTCACTGTCCTTCCAGGTCCCTGGAAACAAGGACTTGCAGAGTGAAAGAAACTGACACTGTCCCTACCTAGAGTTTTCTGTCCCTGGAATAAATGTTTTTTTCAGCACAATATAGCACAAGGACAATTAACTCACTGTCCTTACAGGTCCCTGGAAACAAGGACTTGCAGAGTGAAAGAAAAAAAATACTCTCCCTACCTACAGTTTTCTGTCCCTAGAAAAAAATGTTTTTTTTAATCACAATATAGCAAAAGGACAATTCACTCACTGTCCTTCCAGGTCCCTGGAAACAAGGACTTGCAGAGTGAAAGAAACTGACACTGTCCCTACCTAGAGTTTTCTGTCCCTAGAATAAATGTTTTTTTTAATCACAATATAGCACAAGGAAAATTAACTCACTGTCCTTACAGGTCCCTGGAAACAAGGACTTGCAGAGTGAAAGAAAAAAAATACTCTCCCTACCTACAGTTTTCTGTCCCTAGAAAAAAATGTTTTTTTTAATCACAATATAGCAAAAGGACAATTCACTCACTGTCCTTCCAGGTCCCTGGAAACAAGGACTTGCAGAGTGAAAGAAACTGACACTGTCCCTACCTAGAGTTTTCTGTCCCTAGAATAAATGTTTTTTTTAATCACAATATAGCAAAAGGACAATTCACTCACTGTCCTTCCAGGTCCCTGGAAACAAGGACTTGCAGAGTGAAAGAAACTGACACTGTCCCTACCTAGAGTTTTCTGTCCCTAGAATAAATGTTTTTTTTAATCACAATATAGCAAAAGGACAATTCACTCACTGTCCTTCCAGGTCCCTGGAAACAAGGACTTGCAGAGTGAAAGAAACTGACACTGTCCCTACCTAGAGTTTTCTGTCCCTAGAATAAATGTTTTTTTTAATCACAATATAGCAAAAGGACAATTCACTCACTGTCCTTCCAGGTCCCTGGAAACAAGGACTTGCAGAGTGAAAGAAACTGACACTGTCCCTACCTAGAGTTTTCTGTCCCTAGAATAAATGTTTTTTTTAATCACAATATAGCAAAAGGACAATTCACTCACTGTCCTTCCAGGTCCCTGGAAACAAGGACTTGCAGAGTGAAAGAAACTGACACTGTCCCTACCTAGAGTTTTCTGTCCCTAGAATAAATGTTTTTTTTTAAGCACACTATAGCAGAAGCACAAAACACACTGACACTCTCCCTACCTATCCTTCTCTTTCCCTAAACTAAAGGAATCCAGGTTAAGCAAGAAAGAAATAACAGTCACTGTCCCTGCCTATGCTACTCTATCCCTGCTCCGGAACACACTACACTAGGCCGCCGTGCTGGCGGCCTTTTATAGTGTGGGGCGTGTACTAAACACCCTCAGCAATAATTGGCCACAGGCATCCTGCCTGTGGCCAATCATTGCTCTCCTCGCTGCCGGCGCTGTGATTGGCCAAGCATGCGGGGTCACAGTGCATGCTTGGCCAATCACAGCGCCTGGATGACACTGCGATGGCGTAGTGCATTGTGGGCCGTTCGCGTCACTCGAATTTGGCGCGAACGGCCCAAATCGTTCGATCTTCGTCGAACGATCGAACAGCCAATGTTCGAGTCGAACGTATGTTCGACTCGAACACGAAGCTCATCCCTAATCAAGAGTAGTCAAATAGGTTTCCAGGTCACAACAGGTTCAGACAGATCACACACTAACACAGGAACAAGGGGGAAACTGAAGTTTGAGGTCACTTCCTATGCGCCTCCTGGGCCTTTTTCCGCCTTTTTTCCGTCAGGTTGAGGTTACTTCCTGTGCACCTCCTGGGTATTTTATTTTGCTTTTTTTCATCAGGTTGAGGTCACTTTCTGTTTGCCTCCTGGCATTTTCCTGCCTTTTTCCATCAGGTCCTCTGCGCAGGTGCGGGTTGGTGGACTGAGGCGTCTTTGGCGCATGCTCAGTTGGCACGGATTTCCTCTTGCGGCAACGTGCCATTGGTGCATGCGTAGTAAGCCTTGGATTCTTACAGTAACCAATATAGAAAGGGCCCCTAGGGGGCGTGGTCTGGTGCCGTTCCAGGATGGACGTGTAGTGTGCGAGCTCCCGTCCCGAGGTCCAGCAACTTCAGCTTATCAGCTTACCTGCTCCACCGGACATGGTGAGAACCGCTCGCAGTGCCTCGGCAACCCGTTCCCGATCCCCGCTGAACACCGACACCCCGCTGAGTCAGCAAATCCCCGAGATATTCCGGTCACGGCCTACGGCCAGGATGCAGGCCTCGCAAGCAGCCTCCTCCCAAGCGCCACGCGCCCAGAGCTCCAGCCCGCAGCGACCCGAGGAGCAGAGATCCCCAGGTCTGGCAACGGGGATGACTCACCCCCCGGCAGTGAGCCTTAATGACCTGCACAGCGTCGCTACGGATATTAAAAACACCCTCATGGCGGCCATCTTGGACATGAGGTCGGACATACACGCCATGACGCTTAGGGTGGAAGAGGTGGAATACGCTCAAGCCCGCCAAGACACAGCGATTTGTCACGTTCAACAGGTAACAGAGTCGCATGCGATCCACCTCAGGGAGATCAATCGCCACATGGAAGATTTAGATAATCGCGGAAGGCGTCACAACCTTAGAGTGAGGGGTATTCCAGAAATGATCGATGCCAGCCAGCTCCCAGTGGCAGTAACTACCATCTTTAACGATCTACTTGAAAGAGCCCCTGATACCCCGATCGCGTTCGAACGGCTCCACAGGGCACTGCGCCCGCGGGGAAGGGACACAGATCCCCCACGGGATGCAGTCTGCTGCCTCACAGACTTTCCCTTGAAGGAGGAAATATTACGCAAGGCCAGACACCGCAACCAACTGTCTTTCCAGGGAACGGATATCAGAATCTACCAGGACCTATCTAACATCACCCTGCAGCGCAGACGCGAGCTACGTCCCCTCCTGGAAACACTGAGGGCCAGATCCATAATCTACCGATGGAAGTTCCCCTTCTGCCTGACAGCAACTCACCAAGGCTGCACAGCCAATCTAAAAGTCCCGGAGGATTTAGACCACTTCTGCACGGCCATGGAGATACCGTATGTGGAAGTACCAGACTGGTACAGCGACTTCCGTATACCGCCATTCAGAAGAGTCACCTCCATGGAAGGTATCGCAGAAGCAGGCAACTTTAGTATCGGCCGCCGACGCTCTCACCCACCTCCTCCCCACACTCCTTCAAAGGATCAAAGAGCCCCGCGTAATGGTAGCCCGACGGCTTCTCCAGTGCCCCGCAAAGCACGCATCGCCTAACAAGAAACATGAATACCGTCCTTCTGTTTCCACCTCACAGCTGGACTCTGGACCACTCCAATTCGCAGGTAACTTTATACAGCAATCCCTAGGGAACACTGGCAGAACGGTTGGTACCCTCTTTCCCTCTTGGACAACTCCCGAAGGTTTCCCCGGTCGCCCTAACTTCCTTATGTCGGGTCAGAGACTACCTTCTCCCGCACTGATTGTCTTTTCCTCCTTCTCCTCACACTGTATTCATTCTTGCTCATCGGCTGTACCCTTTTTCTATTGAAGCCTTCTTCCTACATTCTCCTATCTACTCCAATGCAGCTAATGACATGTCGATATATAATCCCCCGATTGCATTATGTGCTGTCTTTCTCCCCACAGGCCCTACTAGCTCCTAGCTCCTGAATTTTCTGCTTTACAGCACTGAGGGTGGTCGGGGATCCGAGGGGGACATGCACAGGTGTGTGGCCTACGTGGATGTCCGGTAGAATCCATTCTCAGGTTTGGGAATGGGCGTGCCCCCCTCGGATTTAGACAGCCTGCCCTTAACCCCTGGGTATGATTTTGTTTACTATGTTTTTGTTTACTATGTTTTGTTTGCTATGTTATCCATATTTGGATTTTTGATGTCAGCCATAACTGCAGATGCATACTTGTTCACGGTAACGCAAGCTGTACGTTCTGTTCTGTTCTGTTTTAACTAATTCACCATGTTACTGACTCTGTTCCCTGCATATTCCTCTAAACCAAAGTATATGCCCCCTATTCTCTGTCATGTGACATCTGAAATTTGAGCAATACACTTAATTTCTTATCCCCCTCTTCCACACAAACCCCCAGATTACACAATGCTAAACATCCTCCTCTAATTGCCGAATAAATGCCCTTACAACTCCACAGCCTTCATGCTTTATGAGAATAAGCCGTTACACACAGCCCTGAAGTCACCTACGAATCACCCTCTCACCATGTCCTTATAGGATGACCTGTCCGTCATCTACACAACAAGATTACTCCTCTGACACCAAAATGAGCCATAGATGACGCTAACAATCAGCAGCGTCTGTTATCCTTAAGACCTCATAGAGAGACGCAGACCTCACCTCTCTCTAGTTGAACTCCACCTACCGCTCTCACACACAGCGGACTCTGGTAGACACCGCTGAACCTCACCGGTACCCCCACTCCTAATTGGTGGGCTTGCAGGTCAAGTCCCACACCCGGTATAATACCCCATCCCCCTACCTGTCCCCTCCTTCCTCCCTGGTTATCTTCCTCCTCAACGTCCTAACCTCACCTACCCCACATCTTCCCTTCTCCCCATCCGCATAACCCCCCCCCCCTTTCTTTTCCTCCCGTCTCTGACTTCCCCATATCCTCCCGCCCCCCACTCGCTTAAACCTCTACTACCAACATGAGCCCCGATAATGTCCGAGGCGCCAACCTGTCCCTAAAGGTAGTCTCCCTTAACGCCAAAGGACTGAACATACCTGAAAAGCGAACACAACTCTTTTCCCTCATGCGCAGCATGAAAGCTGACATAATCTTTTTACAGGAAACCCACTTTTGTAAGAAATCAGTTCCCAACATGACTAATCGCCTCTTCCCCCATAGTTTCCATGCCACCTCACCTATCTCGAAATCCAAAGGAGTCTCCATAATCATTTCCAAAAACCTTCCCATCCAAATTACAGACACTCACCTTGACGAACTAGGCAGGTATATCTTCCTAAAAGGGACACTCAGGAACAAACCAATCACTTTGGCTAACATATACAGCCCCAACTCGTCCCAAGTTCCCTTTTTTAGGGCTGTAACAAGACACCTAACCAATTTCCAAGAGGGTATTCTTATACTGGGAGGGGATCTCAATGTACCCCTGAACCCCCTTTTAGACACCTCGTCGGGGAAATCCCACCTACCATACAGGGCGCTCCGACAAATCAGAAAATGTTTCCAAGAACTCTTGCTCCACGACACATGGCGCACCTTACACCCGAACGTAAAGGATTTTACATTCTTCTCCGCCCCACATAACAAATATTCACGACTAGACTACATATTTCTTACCCAACAGGATCTCCCGTCCCTGAAAGCAGCAACCGTCGAACCGATGACCTTCTCGGACCACCACCCTATCTCAATGACCCTCACTTTCCCTGAAAAAGTATACCGCTCGCAAATTTGGAGACTAGACCCTTCCATCCTGACAGACAAAACCAAAGAATTAGAGATTCAAACTTGCCTAAGCAATTATTTCACTGAGAACAACACCCCGGACATTTCTAAACTTACTCAGTGGGCGGCTCACAAATGTGTTGTCCGAGGGAAATTGATTTCCCTGGGGGCCGCAATTAGAAAGGAAAAACGGGCCAAACTGGCTGATCTCTTTTCCAAACTTAATAAACTAGAAGCACTACACAAACGAAACCTGGCCCAGCAAACCCTCGTAGAACTACTAGAGACTCGTACACTCATTCAGGAAGAATTGGGCCATCACCTCAGGAAGAAATACACTCTATCTCAGAAACTTTTTTACGAATTCGGCAACAAAAGTGGCCATCTTCTTGCTCAAGCCTTACGCAAGAAAAGGGCTGCTAATACGATACACCACATACAATCCCCCACGGGTAAGACTCTCACGAATAACAATGACATAGCCAGAGAGTTTGAGAAGTACTACTCGTCCCTATATAATCTAGATAAATCCGAACCCCCTACTACCTTATCGAATGACAGACCCAATGATATTAACTCGTTCTTAGACCAATTTGCTCCAGGAAAGCTCCCCACTGACACCACCACGATTCTGGAATCCCCGATCTCTATTCAGGAATGGAAAAAAGCTTTAAAACAACTTAAGCCTGGTAAGAGCCCGGGACCTGATGGTCTTTCCGCCGTATATTTCAAGACATTCTCAGACCTTCTTCAACAACCCTTCCTTGACGCCTTCAATACACTCTCTCCCACAAATCCTTTCAAAAGCGAAATGTTAGAAGCACATATCGTTGTTATCCCCAAAGAAGATAAGGACCCCACCCAAACGGGAAATTATAGACCAATCTCATTATTGAATGTAGATGTCAAAATCTTTTCTAAGATTTTGGCAAACAGACTCTTACCGCTTCTCCCTTCCTTAATCTCTCATGACCAGACCGGCTTTATCCCTGGACGTGAAGCCAGGGACAACACTGTTAAAGCAATAAACTTACACCACCTTATGACACAGACAACCCAAAAAGGCCTGTTTTTGTCACTCGATGCGGAGAAGGCGTTCGACAGAGTAGCTTGGGACTATATGACAGCGGTTCTGAGGGCCATAGGATTGGGCCCATATATGTTAGGCCTAATCCTGTCACTATACACGGGACCATCTGCTAAGGTACGGGTCAACAATACTCTGTCGGACGCCTTTCCCATCGGAAATGGCACAAGACAGGGCTGCCCCCTGTCCCCCATCCTCTTTGTACTCACACTTGAACCATTCCTCCGTAAACTGACATACAACCCAGATATCCAAGGTATAAGTTCCTCCAAAAGAGAATATAAATACGCTGCTTTCGCAGACGATATTTTGTTGTTCCTGTCGAACCCACTGATCTCCCTACCAAACCTTCTTTCTGAATTTAAACAATTTCAGTTCCTCTCCCACCTTAAAATTAATTTCTCGAAATCCTTTGCCCTTAATATAACATTACCTCAACACATAGTTGATCAATGTAAGGCTAACTTCCCGTTCCAATGGAAACATGATTCCATCACATACCTAGGGATACAACTCCCTTCCAAACTCTCAAACCTCTACGCTAAAAACCATGTTCCTATCCTACACAGAATATCCTCTGATCTTGAAACATGGAACAAACCGCTTTTCTCTTGGTTTGGCAGAGCGGCGATCCTCAAAATGAATGCCCTCCCGAGAATACTCTATATTTTGCAGGCGATCCCTATACATATACCTCCGGCCTTTTTTAAATCTTATAGAAACATATGCACTAAATTCTTATGGGGGAACCGTAGACCCAGAATCAGCTTTACGCAGCTCACCCGACCTAAAAGACTTGGGGGCATAGGCCTCCCCAACCTTCTCAATTATTACACTGCTACACACCTTACCAGGATAGTGGACTGGAATACTCAATCTCTCCACAAAGATTGGGTTTCCCTAGAAGCATCTTTTTCTGCTCTCCCTTTGGAGTCTCTCCCATGGTTACTCTCACCCCACGTCCCCTCTGAATTACACGTACACCCACTTATAGGCCCAACCTTGCAATGCTTCAAAAAGCTTTGCTACCGATCACCCATATCTTCGATTCCCGGCCCACTGACACCTGTAAAAATGAACCCTGGGTTCCCACCAGGTATGCACGCAAAGTTTCTTACCGATAACTGGACACAGAGCCCAATTAGATCACATCAGTTCTTCCTCCGGGGCAAACTATTGTCTACATCCCAACTCTCCTCCCAACTAAACAAGCCACCCATTCCCCCTTGGACATATATTTTAATTGCTCATTTTCTAAAATCCCTTAACAAGAATATACAATGCTCCAGAGAACTCACCCCTTTCGAAAAGCTATGTATCCAAACGACACCCCAATCTCATCTAGTTTCTACCACACATGAACTCCTCTTCGCCGAGATGAAAGCTAACGAGACCTTAGCCTGTAAGAACTGGGAGTCAGACCTCTCGGTATCTCTTTCAGCGGAACAATGGGAACTAATTTTCCTCAACATACATAAAGGGTCGACGAATGTGTCGACCCAGGAAAACGGCTTTAAGATCCAATCTAGATGGTACCTCACGCCCACCCTTCTGCATAAATATAATCCCACAATCCCAGAGGTTTGCTGGAGATGTCTCCGGGAAAGGGGAACCCTTCTCCATATCTGGTGGTCCTGTCCATCTCTAAAAGACTTCTGGGAAAAGGTATGCCATATAACCTCTCGAGCCACCTCATATCATTTGGACCTTTCCCCTTCTCAATTCCTTCTACACCATTCACCCCTGTCGCACAATTCCTATCACAAATCCCTAGCAATGCACATGATCAATGCGGCAAAGCAGTGTATCCCTATACACTGGAAATCGACTCACCAACCAACCATAAAAGAATGGTTTAACAGAATATGCAAAATTGAGGAAATGGAAAATCTTATACATATTGCAAGAGAGACTCCGTCATCATTTAGTAAAAAATGGGCCTGCTGGTTACACTATAAAACGACCCCAGAATTTGCAAACTCCCTGAACCCTGACAAAGGATAAATTACTCCTCTGAGAATTGTCATTAAAAATCTACGACGTGCCAGGATCTCCCCTTAACCCTAAACCTTACAAAGACACCTCTCTCCTCCTATATCTCCCCCTATACAGATCCGCCCCTAGTTTCTCATAACACGCCCCTTGAACACCCCAAGGGGTCGGGGAAGTCAGAGACGGACCCCCTGCCAACGCCATCCCTTCCTGCCTCACTCCCCTCCCCTCGATCCCCACCCCACCCCTTCTCCTTCCACCACTTACCCCCTCCTACTTTCTCATCCACAAGCTTCTGTACAATACAACCACTAACATAGCTCCAGCCTACACTCCCGCATTCATACACTCTCAACAAAATAAACCTGTTTATAGCTCCTTCCCTCCCTTTCTGCCATATTGCACCTGTTGGCCTTTCCCTCCCACACAGACCAAAAGTCCATAACGGCATCCGTGAACCTACCTAGCTCTAACCTACCAACAAGATCTATCCCCGTCAATGGTAGTGGACTTTGACTAGACCCCACAACTACCTTGAATTAAGGTAGCCCACCCCAACACGGCCTAGTTCATGAAGGATGCACATAGCCATTTCATTTTCACTACCCGCAAGTTGAATTGTATGTGACACATGTTATTCATCCATGTTTTGTGGTTGTA
Organism: Rana muscosa; assembly: GCA_029206835.1. NCBI lineage: Eukaryota > Metazoa > Chordata > Amphibia > Anura > Ranidae > Rana > Rana muscosa. The sequence continues at coordinate 338,117,146 of CM055125.1, read as the reverse complement.
TTAATACCTTATTGTACTACTATTGTTCAAGATATCTGTAAATGCTTTTTACATTTCAATAAACTGTTTTTGGAAAAAAAAAAAAAAAAAGAAAGGGCCCCTAATATTAGATGTCAGTTGGAACTTGCCTCCTTATATTGGTGGTCAATGGAAAATGTCCCTCAACATTGATGGTCACTGGAGAAAAGCCCCTTTACATTGGTGACCAGTGTAGAAGTGAGCCCTTATATTAAATGTAATTGTGAATTTGCCTCTTTACATTGGTGGCCAATGGAAAATGTTCCTCAACATTAATGGTCAGTGGAGGAAAACCCACTTTACATTGGTGACCAGTGTAGAACTAACCCCTAATATTGAATGTCAGTGGGAACTTCCCACCTTACTTTGGTGGCCAATGAACGGTGAGTGGAAAAAAAGCTACTTTACATTGGTAACCAGTGTAGAATGGACACGTAATAGTGGATGTGGGAATTTGCCTCCTTACATTATACAAAATGTTTCCCTCATGATGGTGGTCAGCAGAAATAAATCTCCTTTACAGTATATTGGAGATCAATGTAGAAGTGATCCCTTATATTGACAAAGAAAAAACTGCGCCAACCCACTTATCCCAAAAAAACAATTTTAAAACATTGGAGAAAAATTGTTAGATAAACCCAAAGAACTGTCTTAGGAAAAAATGAAAGTCCAGCAAGCAATTAAAAATGAGTGATCTAGGAAAGAAAAAGTCCAATCCTCCTTGAATTAAAGAGGCACAGCACCACCGTGACTGTTCGGAACTTAAAGCGGAGTTCCACCCAATTTTTTTACTTTTTTTTATTCCACTCCTCACCCCCTTACATGCCACATTTGGCATGTATTTTTTTTTGGGGGGGGGGGGTGGGGGCTTCAGTAGGAGTGGGACTTCCTGTCCCACTTCCTCCTTCCGCCCTGGAGCCGCCTAGGCGATACGTCATATCGCCTTGTGGCGGCTCCTCCCTGTAGGCGATCACCTGGGACGTGACAGGTCCCAGGCGATCGCCTGTCCACTCACAGAGTGCTGCGCCATTCGCGCATGCGCAGTGAGTGCCCGGCCGTGAAGCCGAAAGCTGTCACGGCCGGGTGCCCACACTGTGAATGGATGCGCCGGCGGAGGAGGGGGGAGAGGAGCGGAGCTCCAGGCGTCGCGTCGCTGGACAGTGGAGCAGGTAAGTGTATGTTTATTAAAAGCCAGCAGCTACACTTTTTGTAGCTGCTGACTTTTAATAAACATAAAAAAAGGGTGGAACTCCGCTTTAATGTGAGATAACCACCACCAAAGACAAGGGGAGCAGCTTACCAGAAGGCAAGCGGTTTGGGACATTCGACTGTTACCCAGCCGCAGCCTTTAAGTTGCAGCAGTAATCCTCCCTCAATCAGCAGCGGTATTCCATCCAGTTATTTCCACTCACATACGCATCGTGGACCCCACACATAAAGTAAATAGAGAGGGCAAGCCAATAGCGTAACTCCGTTTGGAACGATTTATTATAAAAAAGTAAGTTATACTTACAATTAGGAAGAATAAAAACAGCTTTTAGTATAGGTACAATATATTGCCGGCCGGCATACCAGGAGCCTCACTCCTCGAGCGTGGTGACATCACTGAGCGTCCTCCTCCAATATATCCCTTATATTGGATGTCATTGGGAAGAAGCCTCCCTACATTGGTGGTCAGTGTGGGTGAATAATCAATCTACCACTGTTTACTGCTCAAGGAACTCCTACCAAACCCCTAGAGCAGGCATGTCCAAAGTCCGGCCCGCGGCCCACGTTCCGGTTTAATGTGGCCCCCCCTGGTGATTTGGATATATATATCCTTTGTGGCCCCCAGGGCCACAAAAGATAAATCTTGTATTTATCGGTGCTGCCTCGGAGGGGGCAGGACGAGTGCCATCAGATTTCGTACAAGAGAATCTCCTGTTTACTCGATGGTGTCTGTAATAGGAAGTCCCATCTCCTGGGCTGCCATTGGACGACTGTTCTATCTATCATAGGAGGCGGGACTTTGTAATAAAGAGGCCGCCGAGTAAACAGGAGATTCTCCTGTATGTAATCTATTGGCGCTCGCCCCTCCTGTCCCCTTTGAGGCTGCAAATGGGCATCGATCAGGCTGCACTGATGCCAATGGTAAGGCTGCATTCATGGCAATGGTGAGGCTGCATTGATTGCAATGATAAGGCTGCATTGATTGCAATGATGAGGCTGCATTGATTGCAATGATGAGGCTGCATTGATTGCAATGATGAGGCTGCATTCATGGCAATGGTGAGGCTGCATTCATGGCAATGGTGAGGCTGCAGATGGGCACTGATTGGGCTGCATTGATGGGCACCGACCTTTATTTTTTCAAATTACATTTTTTCCTGAAACTTCCCTCTTAAAGTGAAGGTGCGTGTTATACGCCGATAAATACGGTATAGCCAAATAACACGCCCAAAATCATTCTTAGTCCTGAGCGGCACTCTGGGATTCATTGGGGGCCACAAAAGATATATATATATATATATATATATATATATATATATATATATGTAGCGGCCTCCTCTCTCTCCTCTCTTTATCAGCTCGTCTCTCACTTGTCTAGGGGTACCTTAGAGGAGAGAGAGCGGGGTCACCACGCCAAGCCTTCACCGCAGATGTTTGTGTGGTGGAAGCAAAGTTCTTATGTTACCTTCGGGTCGGTGTTTTGCACCTGGAGCCTCCAAAGAGAGTTACCTTGAACAATGTCTGTCAGAAAATGAGCCCCACACCATTAAAGTCCAACACTCCTTTATTCTTCTCAATGCAAAAGTGAACACAATCAGTTGGACCCCCTTAGAGAACAGAACAGACAAGGAGGTGTGGATGCGAGTAGGCCCAGACACAATGAACTCTCCACTTTCCTCCCTGAAAGTGAGTTGCGGTCTCCGAGCGAGGGGGAATCTCCTTCCAGGCGGTCTCCGATGGAAGGGCTCACCTGTCACTGGCAATCTGCTGCACCAGGTCTTCAAGCGAGTATCTCCCACCGGTCCATTTCGCCTTCCGGATTCAGGCACCCACTCCGGGGGTTCCCTAGGATCTCCTTCCCTCGCAGAACTCAGTGTTGAGCACTGAGCTCCAGACCTCCATCCGAGTACCTCACCCCAGGCTAAAGGTGCCTGGGATGGAACACGACCTCCAAACATCCTCTAGGCCTAGGCCCGCCTAGGGGACCGACACGAACCACCGCCCACAGGCTAAAGGTGCCCGGGACTCAACCCTGTGACAAAGATGGCCGGCCCCTTTATACCCTCTCCCAGCAAGCACGGCGGGTTCCCCGCCCCACCATACCGCTGCCGAGGGAGGACAAAAAGGAGGCACGGCACACAGCGATGATTCAACCCCAGCCCAGGGCGACAGCGCCACCCGTGGGGCTGCAGGGAACTGCACATCACTGGTGTCTCTGCTAGTTTTAAATACACAGAAACGTGTATACCCGCTACATATATATATATATATATATATATATATATATATATATATATACCCAAATAACACGCCTGAGCTCATCTCTTCACCACACACAGCCACAAAGGCAAGAGAATTCTTGTTGGGCAGTGTATCAGTGCTCGGACGAACACACGTAGACCGAATTGTAATGGTTCAAAGAATGTCATGCAAAATAGTCGGCCCTCACACATTTTCACTTCATCAAATCTGGCCCTCTTTAAAAAAAGTTTGGACACCCCTGCCCTAGAGAAACTTTAGTTGAGAGTCTGTTTCATAAAGTAGGGACAGAAGGGAAGCTTTAGTATGTTTTCTTTTTTTTGTGGCACTGGAAGTCCTATGCCAGAGATGACAGTGGTAAGCTGAACTTATGTGCTGCCTAGAGCAGCATTTTTTCCAGGAAAGGTAAGTATTTTAGCCTTTCCATTACTTTTTATGTATTTAGCCTTGCAAGAATGTTACCAGAATGCTGTTAGCACTTCAGTACAGGTTCCCTTTATGGTACATAAGTTACTGTACCAAAGAATAAACATATATCATGTGCTATAATGAACTGCATTTCCCATGGTGCTCAGCGGAGAATTGGCCGCATGACAGCTGGAATTTATTGCCTGGTTTTCTCCCCATATGAAGACCTTCAGTGTATAGAAGAGCTGTACATATTTTATTTTCCCTTTGTGCTGTCTCATAACGCACATACACTTGGTGCTACTAGCAAGACACAAGCTGCTGTCTGGTGCCCCTGCTCACTTCCTCACTGGAATGTTAGGCAGTTATATTTTTATCATCAGGTCCGGGAAATGCGGCAAATATTCTACCCAGATTATACAGAGGGAACAGGATTTGAACACACTGAAACTGCTGTAATATACAATATATATATATATATATATATATATATATATATATATATATATATATACACACAGTGGGTACGGAAAGTAATCAGACCCCCTTAAATTTTTCACTCTTTGTTATATTGCAGCCATTTGCTAAAATCATTTAAGTTCATTTTCTTTTCCTCAGTAATGTACACACAGCACTCCATATTCACAGAAAAACACAGAATTGTTGACATTTTTGCAGATTTATTAAAAAAGAAAAACTGAAATATCACCTGGTCCTAAGTATTCAGACCCTTTGCTGTGACACTCATATATGTAACTCAGGTGCTGTCCATTTCTTCTGATCATCCTTGAGGTGGTTCTACACCTTCATTTGAGTCCAGCTGTGTTTGATTATACTGATTGGACTTGATTAGGAAACCCACACACCTTTCTATATAAGACCTTACAGCTCACAGTGCATGTCAGAGCAAATGAGAATCATTAGGTCAAAGGAACTGTCTGAAGAGCTCAGAGACAGAATTGTGGCAAGGCACAGATCTGGCCAAGGTTACAAAAAAAAATTCTGCTGCACTTAAGGTTCCTAAGAGCACAGTGGCCTCCATAATCCTTAAATGGAAGACGTTTGGGACGACCAGAACCCTTCCTAGAGCTGGCCTTCTGGCCAAACTGAGCTATCGGGGGAGAAGAGCCTTGGTGAGAGGGGTAAAGAAGAACCCAAAGATCACTGTGGCTGAGCTCCAGAGATGCAGTCGGGAGATGGAAGAAAGTTGTAGAAAGTCAACCATCACTGCAGCCCTCCACCAGTTGGGGCTTTATGGCAGAGTGGCCCGACGGAATCCTCTCCTCAGTGCAAGACACATGAAAGCCGCATGGAGTTTGCTAATAAACACCTGAAGGACTCCAAGATGGTGAGAAATAAAATTCTCTGGTCTGAGGAGACCAAGATAGAACTTTTTGGCCTTAATTCTAAGCGGTATGTGTGGAGAAAACCAGGAACTGCTCATCACCTGTCCAATACAGTCCCAACAGTGAAGCATGGTGGTGGCAGCATCATGCTGTGGGGGTGTTTTTCAGCTGCAGGGGCAGGACGACTGGTTGCAATCGAGGGAAAGATGAATGTGGCCAAGTACAGGGATATCCTGGACGAAAACCTTCTCCAGAGTGCTCAGGACCTCAGACTGGGCTGAAGGTTTACCTTCCAACAAGACAATGACCCTAAGCACACAGCTAAAATAACGAAGGAGGGGCTTCACAACAACTCCGTGACAGTTCTTGAATGGCCCAGCCAGAGCCCTGACTTAAACCCAATTGAGCATCTCTGGAGAGACCTAAAAATGTCCGTCCACCAACGTTTACCTGACAGAACTGGAGAGGATCTGCAAGGAGGAATGGCCGAGGATCCCCAAATCCAGGTGTGAAAAACTTGTTGCATCTTTCCCAAAAAGACACATCAAAAGGGTGCAAATACTAAATACTGAGCAAAGGGTCTGAATACTTAGGACCATGTGATATTTCAGTTTTTCTTTTTTAATAAATCTGCAAAAATGTCAACAATTCTGAGTTTTTCTGTCAATATGGGGTGCTGTGTGTACATTAATGAGGAAAATTAACTTAAATGATTTTACCAAATGGCTGCAATATAACAAAGAGTGAAAAATGTAAGGGGGTCTGAATACTTTCCGTACCCACTGTATATATACATATACACAGTGCCTTGAAAAAGTATTCATACCCCTTAAAGTTTTCCACATTTTGTCATGTTACAACCAAAAACGTAAATGTATTTTATTGGGATTTTATGTGCTAGACCAACACAAAGTGGCACATAATTGTGAAGTGGAAGGAAAATGATACATGTTTTTTAGAATTTTTTATAAATAAATATGTGAAAAGTGTGGAGTACATTTGTATTCAGCCCCCCTGAGTTAATACTTTGTAGAACCACCTTTCACTGCAATTACAGGTGAGAGTCGTTTTGGGGATGTCTCTACCAGCTTTGCACATCTAGAGAGTGATATTTTTTCCCATTTTTCTTCGCAAAATATCTCAAGCTCTGTCAGATTGGATGGAGAGCGTCTGTGAATTTTAATTTTTAAGTCTTGCCACAGATTCTCAATGTTATTTGGGTCTGGACTGTGACTGGGCCATTCTAACACATGAATATGCTTTGATCTAAACCATTCCATTGTAGCTCTGGCTGTATGTTTAGGGTCGTTGTCTTGCTGGAATGTGAACCTCCACCACAGTCTCAAGTCTTCTGCAGACTCTAACAGGTTTTCTTCTAAGATTGCCCTGTATTTGGCTCCATTCATCTTCCCATCAACTCTGACCAGCTTCCCTGTCCCTGCTGAATAAAAGCATCCCCACATCATGATGCTGCCACCACCATCTTGCAAATTGCAAATGGGACTTCTTTCACCAATGGCTTTCTTCTTGCCACTCTTCCATAAAGGGCAGATTTGTGGAGTGCACGACTAATAGTTGTCCTGTGGACAGATTCTCCCATCTGAGCTGTGGATCTCTGTAGCTCCTCCAGAGTTACCATTGGCTGCTTCTCTGATGAATGCTCCCCTTGCCCGGCCTGTCAGTTTAGGTGGACGGCCATGTCATGGTAGGTTTACAGTTGTGCCATACTCTTTCCATTTTCATATGATGGATTGAACAGAGCTCCATGAGATGTTCAAAGTTTGGGATATTTTTTAAATAATATAACCCTGCTTTAAACTTCTCCACAACTTTATCCCTGACCTGTCTGGTGTGTTCCTTGGCCTTCATGATGCTGTTTGTTTACTAAGATCCTCTAACAAACCTCTGAGGGCTTCACAGAACAGTTGTATTTATGCTGAGATTAAATTACACACAGGTGGATTTTATTTACTAATTAGGTGACTTCTGAAGGCAATTGGTTCCACTAGATTTTAGTTAGGGGTATCAGAATAAAGGGGTCTGAATACAAATGCACGCCACACTTTTCACATATTTATTTGTAAAGAAAATTGAAAAACATTTTTCATTTTCCTTCCACTTCACAATTATGTGCCACTTTGTGTTGGCCTATCACATAAAATCCCAATAAAATACATTTACATTTTTGGTTGTAACATGACAAAATTTAGAAAATTTCAAGGAGTATGAATTTCAAGGCACTGTGTGTGTGTGTGTGTATATATATATATATATATATATATATATATATATATATATATATTGTGGCAGAGCTAGGCTCTGTCCCAGTGAAAATGGGGTTAAAATGGACACAGGACTCTCAAAGAAGCAATTTGAGAAGTTCCAGCAAAAGATTGGTGAGCAGAGAAAACTATGCTTTAAGTTTTCTATGGATTTTGTAAGTCTGGATTGGGGCTGGAAACTTGAAGACTTCAAAGAGCGTTGGGAGGGATGGAGTCTTCAGTCAAGAAAAGCCCGGAGCAAAAAGTAAAAAATTACCTAGGCGGAGGGCTGGCATGACTAAGGAAGCAGGGTACTGGAAGAGGAAGGTTGGATTGGATTAGCTGTAGGGGGAGGGGACAGGGCTACTATAAAGAGGGGGGGACTCCTACCCTTGGCAACACAGCGGGGGCAAAAGTTCAGTCATGTCCCACGTACAGGAGCTGCTCGCCCAACGGCGGGCTGAGGCGGCGACACAAGGCCCAGGCTGGCTCCAAGAGACCTTGGGACCAATGCTGGATGTGCCGGTCGCGGATGCCGGTAACAGGGGAAGGGATTCGGCGTGAGCTCGGCGATCCAGGCCACCGGAGCGCTTCTCTCCCGAACCCTCCTCCCGAGCTCAGCGTCACTCTGGGAGTCCCCGCAAGAGGGCCCCTTCGGGCCCCCTCGCGAAGCGTACATCCATGCCCCCGAAGGGGCACCGGAAGGAATCCCCAACACAGACGGAGCTCGCTGGGCGGTCGTTCCAGGAGCTCCGGAGCGGCCACGCAGCCCGCGCGGCGGTTGGAGTTGGACGCAGCGGGCCCCGCCCCCGTGTGACGTCACTGGGGACGGCGCCTCGGCGGGGGAGATCGGAGAGTGCGGTGGTCGGGCCTACCTCTGCGGTCGGCGACCATGCTGCTGTGACGGAGGTGCGGCGGTGTGATGTCTGCAGTGAAGGGGACGTCAGAGATGTTCCTTCCCCCGGGAGAAAAGCGACGCAGAAGTCGGTGCACGGGTCTGGTGGGTGGAGCCGGATGATGCCAGGACCCGTGGCAGCCAGGAGTCCTTCCCCTGGTGGGCCTTCATCTTCGGAAGAGGAGCTTGGCGAGCGACGGTCGGAGGGTGAATTGGGCGACTCGGAGGACAATGGCGTGCAACGGAGAAGGTCGGCGGCGGTGGAGACGGGACGTTCGGCTGGTGGGTCACTTCCTGGGCAGCCCAGTATGTCAGTTTCACGTTTAATTTCTTCTGGTATGTCGGGTGTGATGGTGGATAGGGATGGTTCGGCCGGGGGCAGTGTGGCGGTGATGGGGCAGGGGATTCCCCATGGGGTGGATTCCGGGGACGGTCAGGTGCAGGGATCTGTTGTGGGAATGGATGCAGGCTTGATGGGGTTTCTAGCAGGGATCAAGGAGCTGGTAGGTAAGTTTGAGAACCGGGGCGGGGTCCCTGCCAGCCCAGCTGCAGCATGGGTCCCTACGGCGAAGGGTGACGGGGGTCAGGTGGTGGCTGCGGCGGTGCCAGCAGTGTCGGTGGCAGCGGTGCAGACAGCAACTGTGGACGACACGCCAAAGGTGGCGGTTGGCAAAGGGGATGCAGGCAAGCAGGATCTGGTTAGGTTGGTGGATTTGGCGAAGTGCGAGCTCTACATCTGTTTCGAGGGGCCACTGGGAGCTCATTTGAAGTCTGAAGTTCGAGAAAAGATTTGGAAGGGTGAGTACGTTGAGATTTTCTCGCTGCTCCCCTTGGAAAAGTTCAATTTGGACAGGGTAAAACCGACGATTCCAAGAAGGAGGATGAAGAAAAGTGTAGGTATCGACTGATCCCTAGGACGTTTACGAATTGGCTGCAGGCCTTTGCCATTATGGCAAGTGTGATAGGTGAAAAGAAGCCTGAGCATTGTTCGGGTCTCTTTTGCTATCAGGATGCTGTGGGTGAGGCCTATAGGGTGTATGGGGGCACTGCCTGGTTGAGGTATGATGAGCAGTTCAGGCAGAGGATGGCAGTGCGGACGGAGCTGAGGTAGGACCACAAGGACATCAGTTTGTGGATGCGGTTGATGACTTCGGCGAGGGCCCCGAATCAGTTTTTTCAAGGAGGGGCGGGTGGATCGTCATCCCCTGGACAACCGGCCGGTAAGGCAAAAGGGGTTTGTTGGCAATACAATACGGGATCCTGCAAGTTTGGAGGGTCGTGCCGATTCAAACATGAATGTTCAGGCTGTGGAGGTTCCCATACCCTGTCCAGATGCTTTAAGCAAGGGAAGGGGCGATCTGGAGAAGCTGCGAACAAGAGGGAGGACACCGGTGATGGTGGCAAGGATGCGTCCGTTTCTCGGTAGGTATCCAGGTAGACAAGCCGCACGGTTGTTAGAAAAGGGTTTTGCTGAGGGGTTTGAGATTCCATGTGCTTTGGGGGTAGTTCCACCGGTTGCTCGTAACTTACGCTCGGCCCTGCAATATCCTGAGGTGGTTTCGGAGAAACTGCGTAAGGAAGTTGCGTTGGGTGCGGCCCCTTTGCGTTTGACTCTTTGGCAGATTTGGTGGTGTCCCCACTGGGGGTAGTGCCTAAGAAGAAGCCTAACAAATTTCGGCTCATTCACCACCTTTCTTTTCCAAAAGGGGGGTCGGTCAATGATGCTATCGACCCTGATGCTTGCACGGTGAGTTATACATCATTTGATGCGGCTGTGGTCTGGGTGCAGCATTATGGCAAAGGGGCGTTGATGGCAAAATCGGATGTGGAAGCGGCGTTCCGCTTGCTGCCGGTTCACCCTGATAGTTTCCGGCTGTTAGGGGTGCACATGGGACGGGAATTTTTATGTGGATCAATGCTTGTCGATGGGATGCTCCATTTCGTGCGCACTGTTTAAGAAGTTTAGTTCCTTCCTAGAATGGGTGGTCAGGGATGTGTCGGGTGTGAATTCGATCATACATTATTTGGATGACTTCCTCTGCGTGGGCCCAGCTTCTTCTACGATTTGCGCAGTACTCCTGGCGACGCTGGAACACATCGCGGAACGCTTCGGGGTGCCTTTGTCGCCCTAAAAAACGGAGGGGCCAAGTAAGGTCATTACGTTTTTAGGGATCACGCTGGATTCGGAAGCCATGGAATGCCGTTTGCCGGTGGACAAATTGGAGGCGTTGAAGAACGAGATCAAAGGTATGTTGGGTTTGCGGAAGGTTCAACTGAGGGCATTGCAGTCCTTGCTGGGAAAACTCAACTTCGCTTGTCGCATTCTGCCGATGGGCAGGGTATTTTGCAGACGGCTGTCGGGAAGTACGGCGGGGGTGCGATCACCTAGGTATTTTGTGCGATCGGTTAAGGTACACAGGGAGGATCTGCAGGTGTGGCATACGTTTTTGGAGTCTTTTAACGGCAGGGCGCTGTGGATGTCCGGCCCCGTTAGTAATTTTGATCTGGAACTCTTTACGGACGCGGTGGGCTCCACAGGTTTTGGAGCATTTTTCAGGGGCAGGTGGAGTGCGGGACCGTGGCCTGTAAGTTGGGTGGAAGCTGGATTCACAACAAACCTGGTGCTGCTGGAATTGTTTCCGGTGGTATTGGCGGTGGAACTGTGGGGCGAGGCTTTCAGGGATCTGAAAGTGCGTTTCCACGGTGACAACCTGGGGGTGGTGCAGGTGATCAACAGGGTGTCGGTCTCTTCTCCTCCGGTAGTTAGGCTGCTGCGACATTTGGTGCTGAGATGCCTGCAGTTGAATGTTTTTGTTTACGCGGTGCATCTTCCAGGGGTGGAGAACGTCATTGCTGACGCTTTGTCTCGCTTTCAGTGGGACAGGTTCCGAGAGTTGGTGCCGGAAGCGGAGCAACTGGGGGCGCCTTGTCCCAACTGGCTGTGGAGGATTGCGTTGGAGTAGTCTCCGGATGGATCAGAAGGTCGGTGAGTGAGACAACGTGGGTTGCATATAACAAGGTATGGCAGGAATGGGTGTCTTTAGGGAGGATGACAGGTGTGGATACGACAGGGCCTGACGTGAGGTTGTTGTGATTGTATTTTATATCCAGGCAGATGGAGGATGGGGTGTCAGTCTCAGCGTTTGGTAAGAAGATGGCGGGGTTGGCCTTTTTGTTTAAATGGTAGGGTGGCGCTGACGTTACAAAGGATTTTTGGATGCGCCAGGCGCTTAAGGGGTATAGGCGGTCCAGGCCAGGGAAGCACTCCAGGGGTCCGGTGTCGTTTGACGTCCTGCAAGGAATTTTGGCTCGGTTATCGGAGGTCTGCGCCTCGGTATACGAGGTTTCCTTGTTTAGGGCAGCTTTTGCATTGGCAGTTTTCGGGGCGTTTCGGATCAGCGAGCTGGTTAGCCCTTCCAAGAAGGTGCATGGGGGTATTTGGGATAAGGAAGTGCTCTGCCAGGAAAGAAATGTTTCCTTGTGTTTGCGCAGGTCCAAGACGGATCAAGGGGGGAAGGGTAAGACGGTGCAAGTATTCTCGTTGCCAGGCTCACCACTTTGTCCAGTGGGGGCCGTGCAAGGTTTTCTAGGGGTACGACCGCCGGCAGAGGGGTCGTTTTTGATCCATGCCGACGGGTCCCCGTTATCCAGATTTCAATTTGTGTCCGTGTTTAGGAAATGTTTGAGGGCCATGGGGTTGGACGACAGGGAGTTTGCGTCGCATTCTTTCAGGATAGGGGCTGCTACAGAGGCGGCTCGGTGGGGGTTGGAGTCGGTAAAGCGCATTGGTAGGTGGGAGTCCAGCCGATTTCGCCTTTACATACGTCCACATTTAGTAGTTGGGGTATAAGTACAGGGGAGGGGGGAATGTTTGTTACATGTTTTGGGAGGGTGATCTGCTGGTTTTGGGTCTGCTGTGGTTACGGTGGTATGCTTGTTCTTGTCTTTCAGGTGCGGTGCCGGCCTTGGTCTGGATATTGGGCCATTCATATGTGTTCTGGGGGGCTAAAAGGGCGGATGTTAGGCCGGAAGGCCGGCAATTAGGGTTTCCAAGGCAGGAAGCCTGTGTTCGCTGGTTGGGAGTGCCGGGAATGTTATGGAGTAGAATGGTCCCGGAGGTGCATCGTTTTGCACGTCTTGACCTGCCACCTGACGTTATAGTTTTGCACGTAGGCGGCAATGATCTGGGAGCCAGATCTATGTTAGATGTGACAAAGGATATCAAGTTTGATATACTTCGTCTTCGCATGGCATTCCCGGACATGGTGATCGTATGGTCCGACATGGTGGCTCGGACAGCATGGAGGATGGCTAGGTCGTTGGAGGGCATTAATAGGGCCCGGAGGAAGATCAATCGGGATGTGGCTAGGTTTGTGGTGAAGAATGGAGGGTTGGTAATAAGGCATTTGGAGTTGGAGGTGGATACATGGCGCTACCTTTGGGGCGACGGGGTACACCTGAATGATGTGGGTATGGACATGTGGGTGTTGGGGATACAGGACGGCATCCAAAGGGCTCTTAGGGTTGGAGGGGCATCCAATCGTAAAGGTATTTCCAATTGGGTGCTGTGGTGGGTGTCTGGTCTTTGCAGGGGAAGGATGATACCTCGGGAAGAAGAGTTCAGTACCTGTCGTTGGTATGGATCCTGATGGTGGGGCTTCCAGTTAACGGAGGTTTAGTTGGAAGCATTGGTAAAGAGGGCACTGCGGTCATGGTTGTCTCTGAGCCAGCATGTCGGCTTGAGGCCTATTAACAGATTTGAGAGGTTCCACAGTGCAATCGTTTACACAGATGGTAATCGAGGTTCCTGCAAAGATCGACACTGGGAGTTTATGGGTTTTCATTAACAGATGTTTATGTTATTGTTAATTGAGATATTATTATTTTAATAAATAAGGCTGCTACGGCCTATGTTTTCTCCAACGCCAGTGTGGTCTCGTTTACTTAGTTAAAGGGGTTGTAAAGGTTCATTTTTTATTTTCTTAATAGGTTCCTTTAAGCTAGTGCATTGTTGGTTCACTTACCTTTTCCTTAGATTTTCCTTCTAAAGGTTTGTTTTCTTTGTCTGAATTTCTCACTTCCTGTTTCTCCTCACTAAACTTCACACCATCATCCGAGTGGTGTGGAGTCAGCCAGAACAGCTTACTGAACAGCTTACTGAGGAGGAACAGGAAGTGAGAAATTCAGACAAAGAAAACAAAGAAAAACAAAATTTAGAAGGGAAATCTAAGGAAAAGGTAAGTGAACCAACAATGCACTAGCTTAAAATAACCTATTTAGAAAATAAAAAACAAACCTTTACAACCCCTTTAAGCTTGGGATTATGAGGGGTTAAGTGAAATGAGGTACATCTGTTATACTATAGTCAAGAAAAGCCTGGAGCAAAAAGTAAAAAAATTACCTAGGCGGAGGGCTGGCATGACTAAGGAAGCAGGGTACTGGAAGAGGAAGGTTGGATTGGTTTAGCTGTAGGGGGAGGGGACAGGGCTACTATAAAGAGGGGGGACTCCTCCCCTTGGCAACACAGCAGGGGCAAAAGTTCCCGCCCACCCTCCCTTAAGTATGGGGTAAGAATGTAGGAATGTTATGTTTTGGTTACAGGGTCTTGCTGGGACGGAAGGGATGTCGTGGCAGAGGCGGGTGTCTGGTCTTTGCAGGGGAAGGAGGATACCTCGGGAAGAAGAGTTCAGGACCTGTCGTTGGTATGGGTCCTGATGGTGGGGCTTCCAGTTAACGGAGGTTTAGCTGGAAGCATTGGTAAAGAGGGCACTGCGGTCATGGTTGTCTCTGAGCCAGCATGTCGGCTTGAGGCCTATTAACAGATTTGAGAGGTACCGCAGTGCAATAGTTTACACAGATGGTAATCGAGGTTCCTGCAAAGATCGACACTGGTAGTTGATGGGTTTTCATAACAGATGTTTATGTTATTGTTAATTGAGATATTATTATTTTAATAAATAAGGCTGCTACGGCCTATGTTTTCTCCAACGCCAGTGTGGTCTTGTTTACTTAGTTAAGCTTGGGATTATGAGGGGTTAAGTGAAATGAGATACATCTGTTATACTATAGTCATGTGTCCGGGTTTTCCAGGAGCTCTGCAGGTTGTGTGTGTGTCCAGGTGCACACACCCGTTATAAGACAGAGCTGAACATAGCTCAGAGTGTGGGAAAGGAGCTGGTGTGCCAGCAGTTGCTGGAGGGAAGTGTGCTGCTGTGTAAGAACTCAGGCAACATCCTTGAGACGGTTCTCCATGTGGGAGAGGTTCCAGGTCAGTAGACTGAGAGTTAGGCCAGCTGACAGAGTCGGGGAGACTATAGCTGAGACAACGGGAAGAGAGAGTCTTGAGGACCAGAGGGGACTGTAAGTCTTGGAGGAGTGTGGAAGCCTGGAGTGTCAGGAGAGCCTTTCCTAGAGGCCAGGAGTGGGCCTGTGCAGCAAGGAACTGCGCCCAAGGCTGAGCGAGCCTTAAGAGCCAGGTGGATTGGCATTTTAATGTGTTGATGTTATTGGGAGAAGAACCCCTGTGTGGGAGACCAAATGCACGTATGAACTTTCCTTTTTGTTTCTTTCAATAAAAATGTGGGCTACCATGCCCTTAAATCTTGGTGCCTGTTGGCGGTGAACTCACTTAAAAAGCATCTATCACTGAGCTAAACAACCCCCTATATCACAATATATATATATATATATATATGTAGCACCCCCCTCACTCCCCTCTTTCTCTTCAGCTCGTCTGTCTCTTGTCTAGGGGTATCTTTCAGAGGGGAAGGGAGCGGGGACACCACGCCTGGCCTCCACCACAGGTGTTAATGTGATATAAGCAAAGTTCTTTTACCTTCGGGTCAGTGCTGTGCACCGGGAGCCTCCACCAAGAGTTACCTTGAACAATGTCTGTCAGGAAATGAGCCCCACACCATTAAAGTTCAACACTCCTTTATTCTTCTTGAATGAACACAATCAGTTGAACTCCCTTGGTAGAAACAGAACAAAAAAGGAGGTGTGGATGCGAGTAGGCCCAGACACAATGTGTTCTCCACTTTCCTCCCTGAAAGTGGGTTGCGGGCTCCAAACGAGGGGGAATTTCCTGCCAAGCGGTCTCCGATGAGAGACTCACCCGTCACTGGCGATATGCTGCACCAGGTATTCGAGCGAGGAGCTCTCCCCAGTCCATTACGCCTTCCGGATTCGGGTACCCACTCCCAGGGTTCCCTAGGATCTCCTTCCCTCGCGGAACTCAGTGTTGGGCACTGAGCTCCAGATCTCCTTCCGAGTACCAAACCCCAGGCTAAAGGTGCCTGGGATGGAACACGACCTCCGGCTGTCCTCTAGGCCTAGGCCCGCCTAGAGAACCGACACGAACCACCGTCCTCAGGCTGAAGGTGCCTGGGACTCGACCCCGTGACAAAGATGGCCGGCCCCTTTATACCCTCTCCCAGCAAGCACGGCAGGTTCCCCACCCCACCATACCGCTGCCGAGGGAGGACAAAAAGGAGGCGCGACACACAGCAATGATTCAACCCCAGCCCAGAGCGACAGCGCCACCTACTGGGCTGCAGGGAATTACACATCACCAATGTCTTTGCCAAGTTCAAATTTACACCCGGGAAAGTACATACCCGCTACATATACATATATATATATATATATATATATATATATATATATAAAAACATAGATTCCAGGGGTGAGGTGCACATCGGTCATAAGAACATGTGCAATGCAATCAGGTCTTCCCAAGGGCCATAATATAGAAAAAGGAGATGGGATTGCAGCACAAAAATTACTTTAATGAAGAGATTAAAAGTACATAAAAAATAAATGGTAACAGTTTCAGGCTTGAACAGATGACGCCTTTGTTCAAAGACCAAATACCTACAAATAACCACATGTATGGTAGAATATATAGCATATTTACGTCATCATGTAATTAGACAATTGAACAATCTGGAACCAATTAATGGCTAAATGATTATACAAAATTCATTATCACTACACAAAACAAATCAATGTTGGAGCGAAAAAGACATTAATGTTTATACACGATTGGATAATAATTCTACATTACGAGTCCTAAATAGAATTAAAAAGACTGTGGGACAAGCTGTATGACATGAAATAATTGACATCAATACACAAACTTTTTTGATCTCTGAACATTCTATCACCCCGATTATTTATATATTGCCTAAAATACATAAAGATCCTAAAAATCCCTCCGGCCGCCCCATTGTGTCCAGCACTTAGTCAGTTACCATGCCTACAGCTAAATACCTGGATAAGTGTCTTACACCTTTTAATAATCCAAACTCGTTCATATATACGAGATACTCAAGATTTTTTAAGTAAAATCGAAAACTTGACACTTCCCCCTGATTCAATTCTGGTCACTTGGGATGTTGCTCATTTATACACAGCTATCCCACATACATTGGGTTTGGAAGCCTGCCAACGACTATTAACTAACTAAAAAAAAAAAGAGGGTTAAACTCAGATCTCTTTTCGTTTAGAACTGTTGAGGATAGTTTTGGAGGAAACATTTTCCTATTCTAAGAAGCAAATTATTATCAGCTCATGGGAGCTGCGATGGGTTCAAATGTGGCCCTCACCATGTGCCAATGCGTTTATGGATATGCTGGAACATGCACTCCTTTACAATTGTTAATTGTTCATTGATAATTGTACAGTTTGGTACAGATCTATTGACGACGCATTTGCTATATGAGTGGTCGACCTTGAATCATTGTTATTGTTCAACACATATTTGAATTATTTAATTTGAAATTTAATGTATCTATTAATAATAGAGAGAAACAATTTCTGGACACATTATTAACCACTTGCCAACCTGCCGCCATCATTATACTGCAGCAGGTCGGCACGATCCCGCGAACCGTAGTAGCTGTACGCCGGTTCATTTAAGCAGGACAGCGCGCCCACGTGTGCCTGCTGCAGGGTGCCGATGCTCATGACCGGCGGGCACGAGAGGCAGAACAGGGACGTGTGTGTGTGTGTGTGTGTGTGTAAACACACACATCCCTGTTCTGTTCTGAGAGGAGATACAGATCGTGAGTTCCTATAAGCTGGGAACCACAATCTGTCATCTCCTATAGTGGGTCCCCTCCCCCCACAGTTACAGCACACACTAGGGAACACCATTAACCCCTTGATCGCCCCTAGTGTTAACCCCTTCCCTGCCAGTGACCTTTACAAAGTAATCAGTGCATTTTTATAGCACTAATTGCTGTATAAATGCCAAATGTGTCAAAAGTGTCTGATGTGTCTGCCATAATGTCCCAGTACCGATAAAAAACGCAGATCACCGCCATTACTAGTAAAAATAAAATAAAAAATAAATGCCATAAATCTATCCCCTATTTTGTAGACGCTATAACTTTTGCGCAAACCAATCAGTATATGCTTATTGCGATTTTTATTACCAAAAATATGTAGAAGAATACATATCGGCCTAAACTGAGAAAAAAAATAGCTTTTTTGAAAAAAAATGAGGATATTTAATATAGCAAAAAGTACAAAATATTGTGGTTTTATTTTTTAACCACTTCCCGCCCCGTCAATAGCAGATTGACGTCCGGGAAGTGGTTCAGTTATCCACACTGGACGTCATATGACGTCCTGTGGGATAACAGCCGCCGCGCGCCCGGGGGGGCGCGCATCACGGCGATCGGTGGAGCGGTGGGTCAATCTGACCCACCGCTACACTGATCTCGGTAAAAAGCCTCCGTCGGAGGCTTTTTACCACGTGATCAGCTGTGTCCAATCACGGCTGATCACAATGTAAACAGGAAGAGCCGTTGATCGGCTCTTCCTCACTCACGTCTGACAGACGCAAGTAGAGGAGAGCCGATCGGCGGCTCTCCTGACAGGGGGGATTCGCGCTGATTGTTTATCAGCGCAGCTCCCCCTCGGATACCCACACTAGACCACCAGGGAAGCCCCCCAGGACCACCAGGGAAGCCCCAATCATGTGGATGGCCCCCATGGCCATCCACATGTAGTAAAAAAAAAAAAAAAAAAACATAAAAAAAAAATGCCAATCAGTGCCCACAAATGGGCACTGACTGGCACTTTCACAATGTGTGGTGGCTGGCATTGCTGGGCACCAGTGCCACCAATGCCACCTACTAGTGTCCATCAGTGCCACCTATCAGTGCCCATCCGTGCCAATCTGTGCCCACCTATCAGTGCCCGTCCATGCCACCTATCAGTGCCGCCTATAAGTGCCCATCAGTGCCGCCTATGAGTGCCAATCAGTGCCGCCTATCAGTGCCATTCAGTGCCACCTATGAGTGCCCATCAGTGCCGCATACCAGTGCCACATATCAGTGCCCATCAGTGCCGCCTATCAGTGCCCATCAGTGCCGCCTATCAGTGCCCATCATCAGTGCCTATCAGTGCCACCTCATCAGTGCCACCTCATTGGTGCCACCTCATCGGTGCCCATCAGTGTCGCCTTATCAGTGCCCTTCAGTGCCGCCTTATCAGTGCCCATCATTGAAGTAGAAAAGGTACTTATTTACAAAAAAAATTAACAGAAACAAAGAAAAACTTCGTTTTTTTTTAAATTTTCGCTCTTTTTTTATTTGTTGTGCAAAAAATAAAAATCGCAGAGGCGATCAAATACCACCAAAAGAAAGCTCTATTTGTGGGAACAAAATGATAAAAAATTTGTTTGGGTACAGTGTAGTATGACCGCGCAATTGTCATTAAAATTGCGACAGCGCTGAAAGCTCAAAATTGGCTTGGGCAGGAAGCTGTATAAGTGCATTGTATTGAAGTGGTTAAATACCGTATTTATCGGCATATAACACACACTTTTTTCCCCTTTAAAATCAGGGGAAAATCGTCGGTGCCTGTTATACGCCGGTCCCCCGCCGATCCCCCGCTGAAACGAGCGAGAGGAGCCGAGATACACAAAGCCGAAGTAGACTCGGCTCCTCTCGTAGTCCCGCCCACCTCCACTGACATACAGAAAGCCGAGTGTACTTCGGCTAGTCTCGGCTCCTCTCGCAGTCCCGCCCCTGACTGTGAGCAGAGCCGAGTCTAGCTAAAGTACACTCGGCTTTCTGTATGTCAGCGGCGCAATCAGTGGAGATGGGCGGGACTGCGAGAGGAGCCGAGTCTAGCCGAAGTACACTCAGCTCCGCTCGCTCCTCTCCACAGCGGAAATCGGTGCCAAATTCAAACACTGGCACTGGGCAAGGCAAGGCTGCAAAGGCACTGGGCAAGGCATGGCTGCAAAGGCACTGGGCAAGGCATGGCTGCAAAGGCACTGGGCAAGGCATAGCTGCAAAGGCACTGGGCAAGGCATAGCTGCAAAGGCACTGGGCAAGGCATGGCTGCAAAGGCACTGGGCAAGACTGCAATGATGGACACTGGGCAAGACTGCAATGATGGACACTGGGCAAGACTGCAATGATGGACACTGGGCAAGACTGCAATGATGGACACTAGGCAAGGCTGCAGATGGACACTGGGCAAGACTGCAATGATGGACACTGGGCAAGGCTGCAGATGGACACTGGGCAAGACTGCAATGATGGACACTGGGCAAGACTGCAATGATGGACACTGGGCAAGACTGCAATGATGGACACTGGGCAAGACTGCAATGATGGACACTAGGCAAGACTGCAATGATGGACACTGGGCAAGGCTGCAGATGGACACTGGGCAAGGCTGCAGATGGACACTGGGCAAGGCTGCAATGATGGACAAGGCTGCATTTAAATGTAAGTTTTTTTTTCCTTGATCTTCCCTCCTAAACTTGGGGTGCGTGTTATACGCCGGCGCGTGTTATACGCCGATAAATACGGTAGTTGACTTTTTTTGTTTATAGTGCAAAAAAGAAAAAACAGCAGAGGTGATCCAATACCACCAAAAGAAAGCTCTATTTGTGGGAAAAAAAGGACGTCAATTTTGTTTGGGTACAACGTCGCATGATTGTCAGTTAAAGCGACGCAGTGCCGTATAGCAAAAAATGGCCTGGTCATTGAGCAGCCAAATCTTCTGGGGCTGAAATGGTTAACTATACGGGATGGACACATTATTAGTGACCTATACAGAAAACCCACCAATCGTAATCAATTGTTGCACTTTTCCAGCTTCCACCCCCCTTCCCCTGGAGTTTTTAAATCTATTCCACGGAGTCAATTTAAACGTGTAAATAGAATTACTATCAATCCTGACACGTGAAACTAGATGCGATGAAATGAAGGGCAGGCTGCGACAACGTGGATACCCTAGAGAAATGGTTCATATACAACGTAATCATTTGCATTATAATAAAGCAAGATTCACGGGTCGCAGAATGCCATTCACTTTTCTTGCTTTTTCAAACCAGATATACAATACCATCAAAAAACACTGGTTGATTTTGAATAACAACTATTCCACGATCTCAGAATTTTAGCACCTACCCCCCACGTCACGTTCTTAGGTCCACAAAATAAGGGCTCATTCCCTTGCCTTTGTTGTATACAATGTACTATCATGTAAAAATGACTACACTTGTCAATCTTCTTATTAGGGATGAGCTCGGTGTTCGACTCGAACATCGGCTGTTCGATCGTTCGAAGATCGAACTATTTGGGCCGTTCGCGCCAAATTCGAGTGACGCGAATGCCCCACAATACACTGCGCTATCGCAGTGCAATCCCGGCGCTGTGATTGGCCAAGCATGCACTGTGACCCCGCATGCTTGGCCAATCACAGCGCCGGCAGCTAGGAGAGCCATAATTGGCCACAGGCCAATTATAGCTCAGAGGGTTTAGCACACGCCCCACACTAGTAGTGTGTTCCGGCCCAGGGAAAGAGAAGGATAGGCAGGGACAGTGTCATTGTGCTATTCTTTGTGCTATTCTTGTGTGTAGGGAGAGAGAAGGATAGGCAGGGAGAGTGTCAGTGTCATATTCTTTGCTAAACCTTGTGTGCAGGGAGAGAGAAGGATAGGTAGGGAGAGTGTCAGTGTCATATTCTTTGCTAAATCTTGTGTGCAGGGAGAGAGAAGGATAGGCAGGGAGAGTGTCAGTGTCATATTCTTTGATAAACCTTGTGTGCAGGAAGAGAGAAGGATAGGCAGGGGACAGTGTCAGTGTCATTGTTGCTAAGCCTCCTGCACAGTATACACCTGAAGCTAGCCCGTATTGCTGTGTTTTCCTGGTGTGTTACACTAACAGGCATTTGCAGCACTTACAGCGGGCGGAGTGTGCTTCCTGCTAAATATACACCTGAAGCTAGCCCGTATTGCTGTGTTTTCCTGGTGTGTTACACTAACAGGCATTTGCAGCACTTACAGCGGGCGGAGTGTGCCTCCTGCACATTACACACCTGAAGCTAGCCCTTATTGCTGGAGCTTTTTTTCTTTTGTGTTACACTAACAGGCATTTGCAGCACTTACAGCGGTCGGAGTGTGCTTCCTGCAAAATAAACACCTGAAGCTAGCCCTTATTGCTGTTTTTTCCTGTTGTGTAACACAGGCAGTCATCTGCAGCACTTACAGCGGGCGTAGTGTGCTTCCTGCAAAATATACACCTGAAGCTACCCCTTATTGCTGGTTTTCCCATCTCCCTGCAGGCCATTAGAATGTCTGGAAGACAAACAAGGAGAGGCAGACAGTCAGGAGCCAATAAAAGAGGGCAAGCAGGCTCTGTGTCTAGAGACAACAGTGCTGGTCGTGGACACGGTGCATCGTCATCAGCACGTGGCCATGGGACACGCTTGTCCTTATTTTCGGCAGCTGGACGTGTTGAGCCGCATCATGCCGAAGACTTGGTAGAGTGGATGACCAAGCCCTCCTCATCCTCCTCATCCTCTCTCACCCAGGCTCAGGGTACTGGCAAAGCAGCTGCCAAAGCGTCCTCTTCCCTGGTATCAATGTCATCATCAGTCACTCCTTCCCTAGACCCACCATGTCCTCCTGGGGAGTCCCCCGAACTGTTTGAGCACAGTGTTGGGTACATGCTCCAGGAGGATGTCCAGCGTTTCGAAGGGTCTGATGATGATACCCAGCTAGAGGAAGGCAGTAGCGTGAGAGCAGAGAGAGGGGATGCTCAAGAAGGACACCAATCTGGCAGTCATGTTCCAGCAGCTGCAGCATACTGCCAGATTGGCTCCAGTGATGAGGAGGGAGGGGATGATGAGGTCACTGACTCCACGTGGGTGCCTAATAGGAGAGAGGAGGATGAGGAGGAGGCACATCTCCAATGAGGCAGGATTCCCTCGGGGGGCCAGCGTAAGGGCAGCACACCGACTGAATCACACCGCAGAGCTCCGCCTGTGCAGGGCGCTGCCTCTGCCCGTTATTCAAAAAGTTCTTTGGTGTGGGCCTTTTTTGAGTCAAGTGCATCAGATCGCACAGCTGCTGTTTGCAACATATGTCTCAAGCGTATATCGCGTGGCCAAAACATCACCCGCTTGGGCACCACATGCTTGACCAGACATATGTTGACCTGCCATGCAGCTCGTTGGCAAGACCCACACCAAAGAACAAAGCTGACCTCTTCTTGCACCGCATCAGCTGGGATCTCCAACCCCACTATACCTTCAGTCCTCTCTGAAACCTGCACTGAGAGGAATGAAGGTGTAGAATTAGGTGTGTCACAGCCAAGTACTTGCGGGGACTCTGCTAGTAGTACACCGACGTCCGATTCTAGCAGGCAAATTTCCCTGCCCCAGCTGCTGGACCGTCAAAAGAAGTTCACTCCCAGCCATCCACATGCCCAGCGGTTGAATGCTAGCTTGGCTAAATTGCTAGCGCTTCAACTGCTGCCCTTTCAGTTGGTAGACTCGGCCCCCTTCCGTGAGTTTGTGCAATGTGCGGTTCCTCAGTGGCAGGTTCCCAAACGCCACTTTTTCTCACGGAAGGCGATTCCGGCTCTCTACCGGCATGTGGAAGGCAATGTCTTGGCCTCGCTGGACAGGGCGGTCAGCGGTAAGGTGCATATTACCGCTGACTCATGGTCCAGCAGGCATGGACAGGGACGTTACCTTTCTTTCACGGCCCATTGGGTCACTCTTTTGGCAGCTGGGAAGGATGCAGGACAAGGTGCAGTAGTGTTGGAGGTTGTTCCGCCGCCACGCCTCCAAAATGCTACTACTGGTTGTGACACACCACTCTTCTCCACCCCCTCCTCTTCTTCTTCCTCCATGGCCTCTTCCTGTGCTCTGTCCTCAGAACCAGCGGTGATCCGTAGGCGTTCAAGGGGCTACGCAAGTACGCAGGCAAAAAGATGCCATGCCGTGCTTGCCCTGGTGTGTTTGGGGGACAGGAGCCACACTGGGGCAGAGGTTCTGTCTGCTCTGCAGGGGCAGGCCGAGAGGTGGTTGACGCCATGCCAGCTTAAGCCAGGAATGGTGGTTTGCGACAATGGCACCAACCTCCTCTCCGCCTTCCGACAGGGACAACTGACCCATGTGCCCTGTGTGGCTCACGTCCTTAACCTGGTGGTGCAGTGGTTCTTGGGCAGGTACCTGGGCTTACAGGATGTCCTGAGGCAGGCCAGGAAAGTCTGTGTGCATTTCCGCAGATCTTATAATGCCAGTGCTCGCCTGGCTGAGCTGCAAAAGGAGTTGAACCTGCCCAAGAACCGCCTTATATGTGACATGCCCACCAGGTGGAACTCAACGTTGGCCATGCTGCAGCGGCTGCACACGCAGCAGAGGGCCATCAATGAGTACCTGTGCGACTACGGCACCAGGACAGGGTCAGGGGAGCTCTGGTTTTTTTCACCACGCCAGTGGGGCATGATCAGGGATGCATGCACTGTCCTGGCACCATTTGAGGAGGCTACGAGGATGGTGAGCAGTGACAGTGCATGCATCAGTGACACTGTACCTCTTGTCCACCTGTTGGAACATACGCTGCGTGGAATAATGGACAGGGCACTTGAGGCAGAACAGAGGCAGGAGGAGGAGGACTTCCTTGCCTCTCAAGGCCCCCTTTACCCAGACAGTGTTCCTTCTGTCCCACCCATCGCACAGGAAGAGGAGGAGGAGGAGGAGGAGGATTGTGTCAGCATGGAGGTGGAGCCTGGCACTCAGCATCATCAGCAGCAGTCTTTTAGGGATGATTTACAGTCCCAAGAAACCCGTGGACTTGTACGTGGCTGGGAGGAGGTGGCTGCGGATCATGTCGTCCTTAGTGACCCAGAGGACTCCGGACCGAATGCCTCAGCTAACCTACGCTGCATGGCCTCCCTGATCCTGTAAAGTCTGCGGAAGGATCCTCGTATTGTTCGGATCAAGGAGAGGGACCATTACTGGCTGGCCACTCTCCTTGATCCATGGTACAAGGGTAAGGTTGCAGACCTTATCTTACCGTCGCAGAGGGAGAAGAGGATGAGACAACTCCGGGCGGCCTTGCAGAAAGGTCTGTGCAATGCGTTCCCAGAGACTGGGAGGTTACAAACTCCTGGTCCTGGACAACGAGTTGCTGAGGCTTCGGTCAGTCAAAGAAGGAGCAGTGGGGAAGGTGGCCGTCTGACCGATGCGTTCAGACAATTCTTTAGTCCGCAGCCCCAAGGTATTATCGGTTCCAGCAACCATCGCCAGCGTCTGATATACATGGTGCAGGAATACCTAGGGGCAAGGTCAGACTTGGACACCTTCCCCAACGAAAATCCTCTGGCTTACTGGGTCTTGAGGATGGATCACTGGCCAGAGCTTGCACAGTATGCAATTGAGCTACTGGCCTGTCCTGCATCCAGCGTTCTTTCAGAACGCACATTCAGTGCTGCTGGAGGATTTGTCACGGATCACAGGGTGCGCCTGTCCACCGACTCGGTTGATCGGCTGACCTTCATAAAGATGAACCAGTCTTGGATCACCACCAGCTACCAAACACCTGAAGCTGATATAACAGAATAATTTATTTTCAAATGTCACATCCCTTCAAGACTGATGCTGATGCTGAGTGACTGTCCTGTTATGTTTACTGACTATCCTCCTCCTCCTCAATGATCCGATTGATGATGATAGCTTGGAAGAACATTTTTGTTTCTGGGTGCCGCCACCAGTGGCTAAGGCCCAATTTTTCAGCCCCTGTTTAACAGGGGCATGTAATTACAATTTTTTATGCAATGCTTTGCAGCAGGGCTCATTCCTGCACTCCAACTAGAGTATCTGGGAGAGGTTGCAGTGTCGTGGCACCAGCACCAGTGCCTAAGGCCCAATTTTTCAGCCCCTGTTTAACAGGGGCATGTAATTACAATTTTTTATGCAATGCTTTGCAGCAGAGCTCATTCCTGCACTCCAACTAGAGTATTTGGGAGAGGTTGCAGTGTCGTGGCACCAGTGCCTAAGGCCCAATTTTTCAGCCCCTGTTTAACAGGGGCATGTAATTACAATTTTTTATGCAATGCTTTGCAGCAGGGCTCATTCCTGCACTCCAACTAGAGTATCTGGGAGATGTTGCAGTGTCGTGGCACCAGCACCAGTGCCTAAGGCCCAATTTTCCAGCCCCTGTTTAACAGGGGCGTGTAATTACAATTTTTGATGCAATACTTTGCAACAGGGCTCATTGCTGTGCTCCAAGTACAGTATCTGTGAGGGGTTGCAGTGTTGTGGCACCAGTGCCTAAGGCCCAATTTTTCTGCCCTTGTTTAACAGGGGCATGTAATTACAATTCTTGATCTAATAATTCACAGCAGGGCCCATTCCTGCGCCCACCAAGAGTAACTGTGAGGCCTTACAGTGTTGTGTCAACACCACCACCACCACCACCAAAGGCCCAATTTTTCAGCCCCTGTTCAACAGGGGCATGCAATTACAATTCTTGATCTAATAATTCACAGCAGGGCCCATTCATGCGCCCACCAAGAGTAACTGTGAGGGCTCACAGTGTTGTGGCAACACCAACATGTAAGGGGCAAATTTCAGCAGAGTATATACAGCAGGCCCCTACTTTCAAACATCCAACTTACAAACGACTCCTCCTTGCAAACGGAAGGATACAACAGGAAGTGAGAGGAAATCTACCCCTAGGAAGGGAAATTCTCTCCTGTAAGAGTTAATATGGGAAAAAGGTGTCTCCTCTCTACTGATGCTTTATCACCTATCCTTGTTTCAATAAAAACCCCACTTTTCAAAAACATTTGTCATTGGGACGGAAAGTGAGGTGAACTGTTCTGAACAGGTGCACACTGCACAGACAGCAAAACAAATGTTACAGGGGTGATAACCCTTCCCTATGTTTTCCAAAAAGCTTAAAAATAGATTTTTTGGCTGGAGCTACACTTAAACAATGTACCTGTTCAAAATTACAAACAGATTCTACATAAGAACAAACCTACAGTCCCTGTCTTGTATGCACCGCCTGTATACGGCTGTTCAGAGTATATAGGGCCCCAAAGGGGCTGGGGTAGGGGGAGGGGTGATGGGGTAGCTATGCCATTTTTCTCAAAGATTTTCATCCATATTGCCGGGACCAGACATTACATTAAAGCCGCAAGCAGTTTTAAATGGCTTTTTTTTCCTTTAGAAATGTCATTTTGTGCAGGGACAGTTCTAAACACGGGAAACACGTGGCACTTCCCAGGCATACTTTAGACACCCCCCAGGTACGATATTTAACCACTTAACGACCGCCCACCGCCGATTTACGTCGGCAGAATGGCACGGACAGGCAGAATCACGTAGATCTACGTGATCGCCTTTGTGCAGTTGGGGGGTCCATCCGGACCCCCCTTCACTGCAGTGAGCGGCCGTTAAGTGTTCGGGAGCGATCAGGCATGAGGGGGGGGGCGCTCGATTCCGCCCCCCCCTCGCGATCGCTCCCGGCCAATGAAAATGCTTCCTCCGCCATGTGATGTAAACAAGGCTGGAGGAAGTGATGTCATCTCCCTCGCCGCGGTCTTTCCGTTCCCGGCGCCGAGCAGAGAGGAAGCAGGTTAGTGCACTAACAGTCCACTGACACGTAGGTACACATAGGCACACAAATCACCCCCCAGTCACCCCCAGATCACCCCCCAGGTCACCCCAAAGCCCCCAATCACAGTGTCACTGATTGCAGTGATCATTTATTTTACTGATCACTGCATTTAGTGTCATCTGTGATTGTAAAAAGTTGCAGGGCAGTTAGGATTAGGCCCCTTTAGGTCCAGGGTAGCCCCCTAACCCCCCCCTAATAAAGGTTTAACCCCTTGATCACCCCCCAGGTAACCCTTTCACCCCCTAACTTCAGCGTCACTAAGCGATTGTTTTTCCGATCGCTGTATTCGTGTCGCTGGTGTTTTAGATAGGCAGTTATTTTTTTTTAGGTTCGCCGCAGGTTTTTATTAGTGTCAGGTACCCCCATATATTATTTTAACCCCCTGATTGCCCCTAGAGTTAACCCTTTCACCAGTGATCGCCGTATAAGCGTCACTGGTGTCACTGGTTAGCCAGTAAGTTATTTAGTTATTTAGGTTACCCGTCAGGTTTTTATATAGTGTCAGGTACCCCCATATTTAACCTAATAAAGATTTTAACCCCCTGATTGCCCCTAGTTAACCCTTTCACCAGTGATCACCATATAAAGGTTACGGGTGACGCTGGTTGATTAGTTTGCTTTTTATAGCATCAGGGCACCCGCCGTATATAACCCAATAAAGGTTTAACCCCCCTGATCGCCCGGCGGGTGAGATCAATTAGGTTTTAGCGCCAGAGAGGGTCTGCGTCGCCCCAGGCAGTGTTAGGTTAGTGCCAGTAACGCTAACACCCACGCGCAAAGCATACACCCCCCTTAGTGGTATAGTATCTGATCAGATCTATACTAGCATCCCCAGCGGTTTAGGGTTCCCAAAAACGCAGTGTTAGCGGGATCAGCCCAGATACCTGCTAGTGCCTGCGTTTAGCCCCTCCGCCCAGCCCAGCCCAGCCCAGCCCACCCAAGTGCAGTATCGATCGATCACTGTCACTTACCAAACACAACACACATAACTGCAGCGTTCGCAGTGCTTGGTTTTTGGGGCCCTGTACGCGGCTAGGCTCCCAAAAAGTCCCACACATGTGGTATCCCCGTACTCAGGAAAAGCAGCAGAATGTATTTTGGGGTGCAATTCCACATATAACCATGGCATGTGTGAGCAATATATCATTTAGTGACAACTTTTTGTACATTTTTTTTTTCTTTTTGTCATTATTCAATCATTTGGGACAAAAAAAAAAAATATTTAATGGGGTCAACATGCCTCTCAGCAAATAGCTTGGGGTGTCTACTTTCCAAAATGGGGTCATTTGGGGGGGTTTTGTGCCATCTTGGCATTTTATGGCCTTCAAAACTGTGATAGGTAGTGAGGAGTGAAATCAAAAATGTATGCCCTTAGAAACCTTGAAGGCGGTGCTTGGTTTTTGGGGTCCCGTACGCGGCTAGGCTCCCAATAAGTCCCACACATGTGGTATCCCCGTACTCAGGAGAGGCAGCAGAATGTATTTTGGGGTGTAATTTCACATATGCCCATGGCATGTGTGAGCAATATATCATTTAGTGACAACTTTGTGCAAAAAAAAAAAAGTTTGTCATATTCCCGCAACTTGTGGCAAAATATAAAATATTCCATGGACTGAACATGCCTCTCAGTAAATAGCTTGGGGTGTCTACTTTCCAAAATGGGGTCATTTGGGGGGGTTTTGTGCTATTTTGGCATTTTATGGCCTTCGAAACTGTGATAGGTAGTGAGGAGTGAAATCAAAAATTTGCGCCCTTAGAAATCCTGAAGGCGGTGCTTGGTTTCCGGGGTCCCGTACGTGGCTAGGCTCCTAAAAAGTCCCACACATGTGGTATCCCCGTACTCAGGAGAAGCAGCAGAATGTATTTTGGGGTGCAATTCCACATATAACCATGGCATGTGTGAGCAATATATCATTTAGTGACAACTTTTTGTAATTTTTTTTTTTTTTTTGTCATTATTCAATCACTTGGGACAAAAAAAAAAAATATTCAATGGGCTCAACATGCCTCTCAGCAATTTCCCTGGGGTGTCTACTTTCCAAAATGGGGTCATTTGGGGGGGTTTTGTACTGCCCTGCCATTTTAGCACCTCAAGAAATGAGATAGGCAGTCATAAATTTAAAGCTGTGTAAATTTCAGAAAATGTACCCTAGTTTGTAAACGCTATAACTTTTGCGCAAACCAATAAATATACGCTTATTGACATTTTTTTTACTAAAGACATGTGGCTGAATACATTTTGGCCTAAATGTATGACTAAAATTGAGTTTATTCGATTTTTCTTATAACAAAAAGTAGAAAATATCTTTTTTTTTCAAAATTTTCGTTCTTTTTCCATTTATATCGCAAAAAATAAAAATCGCAGAGGCAATCAAATACCATTAAAAGAAAGCTCTATTTGTGGGAAGAAAAGGACGCAAATTTCATTTGGGTACAACATTGCATGTCCGCACAATTTACAGTTAAAGCAGCGCAGTGCCGAATCCCAAAAACAGGCTTGGTCGTAATGGCCCGAAATGGTCCGGGGCTTAAGTGGTTAAAGGAATATTTGACTTTTTTTTTTTCACTTTATGCATCATTAAAATGACTGCTCCCGAAAAAATGGCAGTTTTTAAAACTTCTTTTTGCATTGATACATGTCCCCTGGTGCAGAACCCGGGTTCCCAAACCCTTTTTAGGACAATAACATGCATAATAGTCATTATAATTAGCACTTTAGATTTCGAACGTTCGCATCCATTGTATTTAATAGGGTTCCAACGTTCGTGCGAACTTTTCGGTCAGTTTGCGGGTTCTGGTGCGAACCGAACCGGGGGGTGTTCGGCTCATCCCTACTTCTTATGTAGTATATATTATCAAATGTCCATGTGAGACATAAATATTCCATTCGGGACAAGTTGGATAAATTACCTTTTGGCAAGACATTTCTTTGAAAAAGTTCACACAGTATCGCAACTTAGATACATGGTAATTGATGGTGTATCTAGGAACAGACTGGGGGGGGGGGGGTAATAGAGAACAGGAGTTGAGAAAAAGGGAGGTTAATTGCATCCATCAACTAGATACTCTACAGCCCAGGGGGTTAAACTCGGATTTGTTTTTGAGGAAGATCCTTTGCCAATGTATATCCCTTTTTTCTTTTTCCTTTTTTTTCTTCTTTTTCTTTAACTTTTTGCTTTTTTATATAGTATTGCGAACATTCATCATGTACATGACAGGCTGACCCCTTCAACCTCTACAGTAATGCTGGCAGCACTCATACGTCTATTTCCCAAAGACAACCTCTGGATATGACGCTGAGCACGTGCACTCAACTTCTTCTCCAGTGACCAGTATGAGAGAGTGAGAGCGATAACACCAAATTTAACACACCTGCTCCCTATTCACACCTGAGACCTTGTAACACTAACAAGTCACATGACATCGGGGAGGGAAAATAGCTAATTGGCCCTATCTTGGACATTTTCACTGAGGGGTGTACTCACTTTTATTGCCAGCGGTTTGTGTGTTGAGTTATTTTGAGGGGACAGGAAATTTACACTGTTATACAAGCTGTACACTCACTACTTTACATTGTAGAAAAGTGTCATTTCTTCAGTGTTGTCACATGAAAAGATAGAAGAAAATATTTACAAAAATGTGAGGGGTGTACTTACTTTTGTGAGATGCTGTATAATTTTATAGTTTTTTTTCTTTATTTTTTTATCCTATTTTTTCTTAAAAAAAATTCTAATACAGGGTTCCCGACCGACAATATCTTTGTGGTGTGGAAAATTTGAAATACCTGTTGACTTTTTCACCTCCACCATTGATTTGTGTAGTGATAATGAATTTTGTATAATCATTTAGCCATTAATTGGTTCCAGATTGTTCAATTGTCTAATTACATGATGACGTAAATATGCTATATATTCTACCATACATGTGGTTATTTGTAGGTATTTGGTCTTTGAACAAAGGCGTCATCTGTTCAAGCCTGAAACTGTTACCATGAATACCATTTATTTTTTATGTATTTTTAATCTCTTCATTAAAGTAATTTTTGTGCAGCAATCCCATCTCCTTTATTTATATATATATATATATATATATATATATATATATATATATATATATATATACCAAAAACGTAAATGTATTTTATTGGGATTTTATGTGATAGACCAACACAAAGTGTCTTTATGGACCTTGCTTTGTGCACTGGTCCAAATCATTTGGTGGAGGGGGGATTATGGTGTGGGGGGTGTTTCAGGGGTTGGGCTTGGCCCCTTAGTTCCAGTGAAGGGAAGGCGTTGGCATACCAAGTCATTTTGGACAATTTCATGCTTCCAGCTTTGTGGGATCAGTTTGGGGATGGCCCCTTCCTGTTCCAACATGACTGCACACCAGTGCACAAAGCAAGGTCCATAAAGACATGGATGAGCGAGTTTGGGGTGGAGGAACTTGACTGGCCGGCATAGAGTCCTGACCTCAACTTGATAGAACACCTTTGGGATGAATTAAAGCCGAGACTGTGAGCCAGGCCTTCTCATCCAACATCAGTGCCTGACCTCACAAATGTGCTTCTGGAAGAATGGTCAAACATTCCCATAGACACACTCCTAAACCTTGTGGACGGCTTACTTCCGGGTATTGCGGCTCCGGCGCTGTGATTGACCTGAGCCGCGATGACGTCACTCCCGCGCATGCGCGCGGGAGCCACTGGTAACGGCACATGTAACTGAAACAGCGGCACAACGTGCCATTGCTTTAGTGCGCATGTGCCGATCACTTCGGCACATGCAGACACAGGGGGATATCTCCTAAACCATGTAGGTTTAGGAGATATCCGGAGTAGCTACAGGTAAGTCTTAATATAGGCTTACCTGTAGCATAACGTTATAAAAATGGGTTTACAACCACTTTAATGTGCGTGTAAAGGCAGGCGTCCCAATGCTTTTGACAATACAGCAGCAAAAGTGTGGGTTTTTAACACCATTTTTTTTTTTTTTAGGCTTGGTTCACATCAGGGGTCCGGTGCGTCCCGGTTCACCGTTTCAGGTCCGATTTCAGCCCGAATTTTGGGCTAAATTCGGACCTGAAAAAGGGACCAAAAGACGCACAGGGCTCCTGTGCAAATTCGCACCGGAGCCCCATCGGAGATATGTGAACCGGCTCCATAGAGAGCCGGTCACAATCTCCTGCTATTGCGAATTGGATGCGGAGATCCCAGCCTTAAACAAAAAAGTTAACAGTTTTCTCTATCTGTACCAACAGCCTAACTGGCCAAATCCACCCTGGTGGGCTATTGTACGGTTCCAACCATCTGACTGGATGCAGCTGCTGTTTGCCCAACTATTTTCAATTGTTCAAAAGATGTTGGGAAGGAGGGGGCCGATAGGGCCACAAACTAAGGCTAGGTTCACACCTTGTGCATTTTGCTCACTAAAATGTGCAATTTCCCAACACGCACAGAAACGTGCTGCCCCTTTAGCAGATGAGCCCAGCAGATGAGCAGCGAGGTTGCCAACCTTGGCTGGTGCCGCGTTGTGGGGTTTCTTGAATCACAAGGAAGACAGTTAATTAAACATGTTTTCCTGCAGTTCAGATGTAATTCCCTTTTGCAATGACAGAACTCGTTGCTTTGTGGTAGAAGACTGCTGATCATTATTCAAGCGTGGCCATGCCCGTAGTGAATTATGGATGACATGGTGACATCAATTCAAGCAATGTAGATCTATGGAAACATCTAAATAGCGAGTTCCTTAATGTCTATGTTTCTTCTTCTCAACAGATTCCAGTTGAGGGTTTACTATTCTTTTAAATGATGTAATAGGTCTAAAATAATTAAAAGGATACGAATGAAATAAATGAAACACCCAAAATATACATGGCCATGGCCATTGTTCACATCTTCCAGATCTCTATAGACTGGCCCGCAGAGGATGCGGTGGGATGTGTCCACAGCATGGGCACCAAATGCCTTTGCAAGCCTAGTTATTACATTGTAAAAATAGCTGTGACAATATCACTGTACATAGCTTGTGCAGAGAGAAGAGCTGTGGGAGGGTCCAACAGGTTCGCCCACTACAGGCTGCCAGCAGTAACTACAGAAGGCGGTGGAGACAAGACCGGTTACCCTGCACAAGGAGAGCATCAGTGATTGGTCTTGGAAGCAGTGGCCGCTGCTCAATTAGGGGCGCTGCCCCCCTAATCCATGCGCCCGGCCCCTAATCTACATGCAGGGCGCCGGACGCATTGATTTCAATGTTTTTTTTTTTTTTTGAAGCACATGATTAGAGCCTGAGGCTCTAATTGGCTTATAAAAATGGCGGGCTCGGGGCGCAGGGCACTGCGCCCCGAGCCCAGCCACTTGTGTGACATATTAATGTGTGAATATTAATTCGCTAATGTCTTCCTGCTTCTCTTCCCAGCCAATCAGGAAGCAGGTCCTGAGACACGATTGGCCAGGGTGTCTCAGGACTCCCTGGCCAATCGGGTCTCAAGACCAACTTGTTCGGCCGGGAGGAGAAGCAACACCTGTTCGGCTGGGATCCTGGAGCAAGGAGCAGCCTCCTAAGGTAAGGCCAGACTGATCGCCGCCTTCCTGTCCGATCACCGCCTTTTCGTCTGTCTCCCACGGGGGAAATTTGTGCGAGTGAGGGGGGCAGGTTTGTTTGCCGCCCCCCCCCCCCCCCAAAAAAAATATTGAGCACCAGCCGCCACTGCTTGGAAGCCATTCGTGCAAGCTGAACGAAATCCCACCGTCATTTTTGTAAGAGGTTACCTCCTGCTTCATCCGCTACCATCTAGTGACCAAAATGTGGTATCGTTTCTCATTGAGTTATTTCAGAAAACTATACAGCATTTTGGCCACTAGATGGAGCTGACGACACAGGTTTTAATCTCTTACAAAAATTACAGTGACTTTTCGTTCAGCTTGCACGAATTCTTCTGACATTCATGGGAAGAATTTTTTATAAATTGACCCCCCCCCCCCCCCCCCCAAGAATTCAATATTTAGACAATGTTTGCTTATCACGAGTTTAGCTTTAATTTGTACTCATTTAGTGTAAATCTCCTATTACATTGTACGTTGCATTAAGACAAACTGTCAAATAGGAGAAATTGGATCACTGGAGATAATAATTAAGACTTTTTTTCTTCTGTTCATCCCTTTAGAGGTGGGTGCTTGTGTTCACTACTGTTATGGAAGCAGTCAACAGTGATAAACGACTAAGTTTCACTGGGTCCCATTAATTAAACATAGAGAATTGGGACCGGGTCTTGCCATACAGAGGTGTGTATCTGATGCAGAACACGGCTTGTTGGACAGGTACATTAACGGCGTGGGTGTCACACTCTTCTCTGTGACAACATCTAATGGGAGGCAGAGATGTAGTAGAACAGCCTTGTATCTTTACAGACTATCAGGGGAGACTGTAATGTCTGGCATGCAGAGACATTGACTAAATAAACGACTTTTTTTACTGGGAGCAGATTTGGATGTGCAGAAATTTTCAGTATGGTTTACCTAAAGCTGAACTCCAGGTAGATATGATAGGCACAAATGAAAACAGCTTTGTAATTAACCAATTCAACTCGGGCCAATTCTGACACTTCTCACATACATGTAAAAATCAAGATTTTCTGCTAGAAAATTACTTAGAACCTCCAAACATTATATATATATATTTTTAAGCAGAGGCCCTAAAGAATAAAATGGTGGATGTTGCAATTTTTGTAATGCCCCATTTTTTGGTAAAGTATAAAAGATGATGTTACACAGAGTAAATAGATACCTAACATGTCATGCTTTAAAATTGCGCACACACGTGGCGCCTAACTACGGTACTTAAAGTGGAGTTCCACCCAAAAAAATTGAACTTCCCTTTTAACCACTTAAGGACCTTGCCTGTTTTTCAGACTCGGTGTTTACACGTTAAAAACATTTTTTTTCCCTAGAAAATTACTTAGAACCCCCAAACATATATTGTTTTTTTTCAAACACCCTAGAGAATAAAATGGCAGTCATTGCAATACTTTTTGTCACACCGTATTTGCGCAGCGGTCTTACAAGCGCACTTTCTTTGGAAAAAAATCACTTTTTTGAATTAAAAAATAAGACAACAGTAAAGTTAGACCGATTTTTTTTTTTTTTTTTTTTATATTGTGAAAGATAATGTTACGCTGAGTAAATTGATACCCAACATGTCACGCTTCAAAATTGCGCCCGGTCGTGGAATGGCGTCAAACTTTTACCCTTAAAAATCTCCATAGGCGATGTTTAAAAAATTCTATAGGTTGCATCTTTTGAGTTACAGAGGAGGTCTAGGGCTAGAATTATTGCTCTCGATCTAACAATTGCGGCAATACCTCACTTGTGTGGTTTGAACACCGTTTTCATATGTAGGTGCCACTCACGTATGCGTTCGCTTCTGCGAGCGAGCAAAAATGTGCCTTTAAGACGTATGGGCGGAAGTGACATTTTGACGTCGCTTCCGCCCTGCTATGGTATGGAGACGGGTGGGGGCCATCTTCCCCTCACTCGTCTCCATACCCAGCTAGGAAGAGGACCCGATCGCCTCCGTCGCTACCGACGGCTCCGGTAAGCGGCGGAGGGCGCGGGAGAGCCGCGGGAGGAGGTGGCCCTCTCCTGCTGCCGATAACGATGATCTTGCGGCAAATCCGCCGCAGAGACCACTGTAGCGGGGTCTTCAAAGTTAGTGGGATACACCTGGGGGTAGAGAGACCCAGGTGTGTAATTATGTCAGGGATTAGACCCCTTTTCTTATTCGTGGAGGATTGGGTGGTGTAATATTCTCTTTGACCAGTGGGTGTCAGTGTACCTGCTGGCTCGAGGTAGAATCGCTATCACAGTGTTACCCTTTTTTTTTGGTTCCTTCCTGGCGATGGTACGGCTGGGGCGGGGAACCCGCCGTGGTGTCGATGGGAGGATATAAAAGGGGGAGACGCCCTCGCCACGAGGTCGTCGTCGCCTGTCTGTTGTTCTTGTGGGAGGGGGTCACCCCTTCACGCACCCAGGCACCCTAGGCCTGGGTGCGGGCGGTTCAAGGTTCCGGCCTAGGCGCCCTAGGCCTGGCCGGAATGAAGATGGAGTCCATCCCAGGCACCTTCAGCCTGGGGTGAGGTACTATTGAGGAGGCCTGGGACCCGGTGACTCCGACTGGGTCCCGCAAGGGTGAAGTTGCTCCAGGGCGCCCCTTGCGAGGGGACCCGCATCTGAGGTGAGGAGGCTGGGGAGGTCACCCGTCCGAAGACCCGGTGCAGTGTCAACCCGGTGACGGATGGGCCTTCGGTAACTCCCTTGGAGGACATCTTCCCCTGATAGGGGCTACAGCGCAGTGGAGGAGCTTTCATCAAGACTCCTGCAACCCCTGGTCATAGCACAGGGAGTGTAGGGACTAGGAACCTGTACAGTGCCTCGACCTGCTTTCCCATCGTATCATGCCGTTGCATTTGACTGTATGTGGAGATACGCAATAAACCTGAGTTTGGACTTTGATGGGTGTATGGACTCTGTTGATGGGAACAAAGGGAGATTCCGGCACGGAAGGACTGACTCTCACAACCAGCACACATTTGGCCCGAGGAAAAGATTGATATTGGCCTTCACCTCACCCACATGCATGGGGAGGACATGGGCCGTAGCGCACCTCACTCTGTCGCTCGACATACCCCTAGCTAAAGAGGTCGGGGTGAGGAGGCCGCTACACCACCATTATCATTTACAGAACCGGCAGCTGCTGCCGTTACCGAGATATTCCTCTTCAAAAAGAGGACATATATAATCGTGCGCAGGTCCTTAAGTGGTTAGGTGACGGTGACCCCCTGACATGCCACATTTGGCATGCAATTTTTTTAGGGGGGGGAGCGGATACCCTCTTTTTAGAGGCATCCAGCTTCCGCTTCCTCCCGGGGGTCCGCGGCGCCGGAAGGAAATTCACCTCTCCCCCCCACCCTCCCCGCAATCTTCAGGGACATGTCACAGGTCCCAGAAGATTGGCTGGCCAATCACAGCACGAAGCGCGGCTCATGCATGCGCAGTGCGTGCCCGGCTGTGAAGCGCAATCTACATATACGCTTACCTTTGCACACGAGCAAAGGGTTCAAGCGCTTTCCTTTTTTTTTTAGTTTTTTTTTTTTAAACTGTCTCTTTAAATTTTTTGATCAACTTCATTGCTATTTCAAGGGATGAACAACATCCCTTGTGATAGCATGGGCAGTGACAGGTACTCTTAACTGAAAGATCTGGGGTCTATTAGACCCCAGATCTCTCCTCTGCCCTTAAAAGCATCAGATTAAACCAATATTGGTTTGATCTGATGCCTTCACAGGCCGGTAACAGCCTGTTTACATACGGCAAAACCATAAGATGCCAAGTACTCATTGCTTACTGGTTTACTAAACCTTAGAGAGGATCATGGACGGTGGAACTGCTAGCTTCTGTGCTGGGTTCCTCGGTAGGACAGGAGAGCCTGGGAAGGCAGCAGTAGGGTAGCTGCAAGCATCATCCCGGTATGCTGGTAAGGACGTACGGGTACGTCCTTTTGGGGGAAGAGGGTAATTGTACATTATTATCATAGGCAAAGGGTAAATAAGTGTAGCGCCCCCCCCAAATATTTGGGGCGCTATGCTTAAATTTAAGGGTAGTCTGAGCCAATAATTGGGCTCAGACCAATTGATTGTTCTATAATTGCTTCTGCTCTGGGTGTGATACTGCCTGGCAGTAGTATTCCCTGTTCGCCTGTAGGTGGCACTGTCACCACCGGCATAGGTTGAACTACAGGGGGCATCAGAGGACCTTGGGTGTCCTTACTCGGCAGCCGTGCAGTGGGCGTGGTCTACCCATTGTGCATGCTGGGAGAGGGTACAAAAGGGGAAGATGCCATTAATTGAGGGTCGTCCATTCTGGGATTCCGTCCTGGAAGCCCACCCGTTGGTGTGCGTGCCTCATGGCCCGCATGGCACGGGGTGTGTGTGTGTTCTGGCCCCGGGCACCTTCAGCCCGAGGCTACATCGCTACCTGTTAGGCCCAGCTCTGCTGGCTGAGGCCCACACTTCAGGAAAGGATCCCAGGCTACCCACCTTCGGGAAGCCCACTCTTAGGAAAGGAGGCCAGGGGAGGATCTGCCCCAGAGGAGACTGGCGACGGTACTGCTGTCTCGGGAGGAGGCCTGGAGACTCACCTAAGGAGGGATCCATTACTACAAGCCCGGCAATACGCCAATCTTGCCTCAAGGTTCTCTATTATTGCTTGGCTGGGAGGTTCAGGACTTTGATAATCCTGTGGCAGAGGATTCCTGATCGCATCCTTAAGTTTTTTCAGCTAAAACTGATCCGTGCCATCATCCCGGCTGCTAGGACCAGTGAGAGGGACTATCCGGGTGAGCAATACCCACTCAGGCATGAGTGGCGACGTTGTGCCTTTAGTGCTGCGTGCCTGAACCTTCCCCTGTTCTTCTTTTATTCCTACTTTCCTCTCAAGTTCCCTCAGCAAAGTAAATAAAGCCTTATTGTTGGGTTTTACATCTGTGTGGACATTGGCCTTTTTAAAGACTTTTCTATACCCTGACAACGTAAGCCTTGGAGGTAGTTTGCAGACCCAACAAAACCAGCCAGTCCCTTAAATGGGGGTAAGTGCTACATAAGCATAGTCGTACTACCCTGGTTACTAAGGTCCTCCCTTACAAAGAAACAGTAGGCTCTTCAGGAGCAGCCAAACCCTTTTGATTCCTTGGCCACCCACACTGGCATGGTAGGTTAGATGTTAGCAGTAGCCATGCTGGCCAAGGGCCCCTCCCACTGTTCTCCTGTGCAGAAAAGAGATAAGGTACACAAACCTGCAATGTGAAGGAACTCATCTTTGGTCACTTACATCCTCCAAGGCCCACCGTTCAGCCTTTTTAATACACAGTTCTTGGCCAAGACACCCTTCCCCTTTTTAGTCGGGACACAGTTCAAGTTCAACCTTAACACAGGATTGCAGACCAAACCTTCTAGTGTCTTCACTGTAGATTCTCTGTAGTTGGCTCTCCAGTGGAGCGTCTACTGGGCCTACCCAGTTCCTAAGACTACAAGCTTATATGGCAGGGGTAGCCTCTTCCCATCACCCTCTGTCCTGGGCTTTTCCGGCTCCATATTATAAAAGACTAATGCCGCGTACACACGATCGGAATTTTCGACAAGAAAAGTTTGATGTGAGCTTTTGGTTGGAAATTCCAACCGTGTGTAGGCTCCATCTGACTTTTTCTGTGGGAATTTCCGACAGCAAAAATTTGAGAGCTGGTTCTCAAATTTTCTGACGGGAAAAGTTCTTGTCGGAAATTCCGATCGTCTGTATGCAATTCCGACGCGCAAAAAAAAACACGCATGCTCAGAATCATTGAACTTAATTTTTCTTGGCTCGACGTAGTGTTGTATGTCACCGTGTTCTTGACGGTTGGAATTTTGTGTGTATGCAACACAAGTTTGAGACAAAATTCAATCGGAAAAAAACCCACGGTTTTCTTGTCGGAATTTCCGATCGTGTGTACGCGGCATAAGCTTGCTCCACCCACAATATTCACCATGGGAGAAGTTTTTTCTTAAAAGGGGTCCTAACCCTTACTTACACAAAGGCTCAAAGCATCTTGCCAGTGTGCCTCGTCACTTTTCAAGGCAATAGCAAGACAACAATATTCTCTGCAAGGTATCCCTTCCCATGGGTTGAGGGGGTGGCTACCCTCACACAGTCCTGGCATTTCAAACCAACACCATGCCTTTCCTCCATTTCAGCTGGTTCTAAAATATCTTGCCTTCCTGCTGAATGAACTTGCCTGTCTGCGTATCAATGATAGCTAGGCAGCGGCCATCATAGCTGTGTTCTTCCAAGCTTGTAGGGTTCAGACAGAGAATGTGTGTATGGCTTTGTTTTGTACTATCAGTCTGCGGTCTATGCATATGTTTCTAATAAGGATTCGGCTTATACTAATTCTCATTCCATGTAATGGTTTGGAGATGGACTGTTTATAAGGAAGTGTTTCCTGCCGAAAGTAGATGAAATTACTTTTTATTATATCTCTTGTGAATTGTGGGGGGCCGGATGGGGACCAACGGTTTTATTTTTATATAAGATTATTGAGGAGCGCAGGGATCTCCGTGGGATTAGTCTGACAATGCACGTACAGTTTTGGGAAGCTTCTCTGTTTTTCTAACTTATGTATTAATCCTTAATATTATAAAAGCTAAGTTAGAGTTTTGTTTGAATCCCATTGAGGATAAGGCCTAAGTCAGTTTGGTTTTGCTACTGCAGGATTCTGGATTTAGGATTCCTCTTCCACTTCTTAACACTTTCTCTACTACTAACCAATCAGATTGTAGGAAAATTCTAGTGCAACCACACAAGTTACCCCTCCAATCAGATGTGACTGTGTTTCTGCTTCCACCTGCCCCAGGGATCCTCACTCTTCCCCTCCCAGTCCTCAGAGATCCTGTACTTCCTTGCTTGAAGGAGGAGAGGTGAAGGAGCACAAGAGAACCAGCCTGCTCCTGAGCTAGGGTGACCAGACATCCCCGGTTTCCGGGGACAGTCCCCAGATTGAGGACACTGTCCCCGGTTTTGTCCCCGGATTGGATTTGAACAGGGGCTGGGACAATTTCAAAGACAGTCAGTGCAGAATAAAAAATAAATATCTGAATTACACCCCCCCCCCCGCTCTGCTGCTCCTACTAGCTTAGGGGGGTGTATT
Organism: Rana muscosa; assembly: GCA_029206835.1. Lineage (NCBI taxonomy): Eukaryota > Metazoa > Chordata > Amphibia > Anura > Ranidae > Rana > Rana muscosa. Next base: position 338,076,074 of record CM055125.1, on the reverse strand, counting down.
TTTTTCCATTATCTGTGCCCCTTTCTGATGATCATGTGCTGGTGGGAGTGGAGGGAATATTTCTTCAGTTTCGGGTGCATGCCCATCCAGCTCCGCTCGCATGTTCTTCTGCCTTGGCTCAAGTCCCGGCCACCCGCCTGCCTGCTTTGCCTTCCCTGATGGAGTGATCTTCCTCCGCTCCCCACCCTGTAGTAGCCGGGGGCCCGGAGAGTGAGATTTGAGAGGCTGTGAGGCCGGCGGTGGCGACGGGCAGAGAATCGCTGATTGCCGCCATTACTAGTAAAAAAAAAAAAAAAGTCCCCGGATTTCATTTAAAAAATCTGGTCACCTTATCCTGAGCGCCACACCAGCCTGCTCCTGAGGCCCACACCAGCCTGCTCCTGAGGCCCGCACCAGTTTGCTCCTGAGCCCCGCACCAGTCTGCTCCTGAGCCCCGCACCAGTCTGCTCCTGAGCCCCGCACCAGTCTGCTCCTGAGCCCCGCACCAACCTGTTTCTGAGCCCCGCACCAACCTGTTTCTGAGCCCTGCACCAACCTGTTTCTGAGCCCCGCACCAACCTGTTTCTGAGCCCCGCACCAACCTGCTTCTGAGCCTCGCACCAATTTGCTCCAGAGCCTCGCACCAGCCTGCTCCTGAGCCCCGTACTAGCCTGCTTCTGAACCCTGCACCTGAGCCCCCCACCAGCCTGCTCCTGAGGCCTGCACCAATTTTCTCCTGAGCCTCACACCAGCCTGCTCCTGGGCCCCACACCAGCCTGCTCCTAAACCCCGTACCAACCTGCTTCTGAGGCCTGCACCAATTTGCTCCTGAGCCTCACACCAGCCTGCTCCTGAGCCCCACACCAGTCTGCTCCTGAGCCCCAAACTAGCCTGCTCATAGGCCCCAAACCAGCCCACTCCTGAGCCCCACACCAGTCTGCTCCTGAGCCCCCCCCCCCTACACTGCATCTCTTTGCCCTCACTCATCACCCATGGAAGCATGCCCCCCCCACCTTCATTGCAAACCCCTGCTGCCCCCGTGCTCAAAGCACCCTACCCTTGCCTGTTCTGGAATAGAAACACTTTTACTAGTTCCTAGAAGATCGCACACACTTGGTATCCACCGCTGTGCAGACATATGCTCTCATACATGCAGCGTCCTTCAGGAATCCCCATACATCATAGAGATAAACGAGGTCCACTCGCAGCCCATGACAGCTGTCAGAGTCAATACACGTCTGCAAGGTGTGGGGATCACGCATGTACATGTTTCTATAAGGGCAGTCTATATGATTGATTATTAAAGGAAACAGCAGTAATGGACCCAATAGGGCTCATCCACTAAAGAAGTCGAGAATCTTTATCCAATAAATTGTGTAAATATTCACTTCAGTTTCTCCAATCACATAAAGATGAAATAAGTAAATCGGAATTTGCTTTTTACATAAACTAATATTTGAAGCAAATAATCACACAATTTATTATTTGAAGAAAACTTGAGTCTTGCTTACTTTAGCGGGCATTTGACAGGCGGTGAGGAGGCCTTATGTCACCTCCTCACTGATTGTTTTCACCCTTAAGATTCCACACCACCACCAGTCCGCAACTGTGTATTAATTAAATTTTTTTTTTTATTTGTTTACTTTTGTAGCAGGTGGTTACATTTAGGGGAGGCATCTGAGTGGTAACAGGCTCAGATGCAGCAATTTTTAGGGTTCATGGACCAATTTATGCCAGTGGAGGATATCAATGGTGTCCAGTTCCCTGTGGCCTATAGGTGGCGCTGTCGCCATAGGCCGGGGTTGAACCACCATTGGAGGTCTGTGCCTTTTTGTCCTCTCGCGGCAGTGGTACAGCGGGGCGGGGAACCTGCTGTGCATGCTGGGAGAGGGGATAAAGGGGGGCAGACACCTTCCGCTTGGGGTCCAAGCCCAGGCACCTTCAGCCTGGGTGTGAGTGCTGGTGGTCTTCGGGTGCCCTCGGCCCGGGGACGGAGCTGCGATTCCACCCCAGACACCTTTAGTCTGGGGTGAGGTACTCTCTGGAGGCCTGGGGCCCAGTACCTTCGACTGGGTCTCGCATGGGATGGAAGATTCCTAGGGTATCCTCCGGTGTTGGACACCCGAATCTAGGGCGAGGGGGACCAGAGAAGTGACCTTCCCGGAGATCCAGCGCAGCATTGGCTGGTGACGGTGGAGGCCTCTGGTGACCGTCCGGATGGATGACTCCCCTGACAGGGGCCGCTTCTCAAGAAGGTAGTCCACATTCTCATGGTCGGTGGCAGTGACCCAACTGAAACCCAGGTCGGTGGCAGAGGCCTCAAGTCTAATTCACCCGGTCGGTGGCAGCGACCACCTTAACGGTCGGTGGCAGCGACCGTGCGCCAAGCCTGTTTGCGCACACTGAAACAGGAGAGTAACAAGTTCATGTTTGTGCCTGGACCTTCCTCTTCACCTTGTCTGTTCGTTGTCTAACCAGTCTGCTCAAAAAGGACTATTTATTGCTCTAAAAGAATAAATAAGTGTTGGACTTTCAATGGTGTGGAACTTGGCTTTTTGGGAGTTAAAGGTCATTCTCAAGGGAAGTTTTGGCTCTGGACAGGGGCACAGGCCCGAAGGTAATTGGTTATAGCTCACACCTCTACACACAAGAGGATACGAGCTGGTGGTGCGTCACACTCTCCTCCCTGGTCCCCTAGACGAGAGCCATTGACATTGAAGGAGAAGGAGGGAGTGAGAGGTGAGGTCACTACACGTTCTTCAATGTTGGACTTAAAAAAGGAGACAAAAAAATAAATAAAATGTAAAAATATATTTAATTTTGTTTTCCTTTTTTTTTTTTTTTTAGCCAAGTAAGATATATTTTAATATTAATCGATAAAAATATATTCATATTATTTTATATTAATAATAAATGCTTGTATGATAAACAAATTATTATTAAAGTAAAAAAGGCAAAAATACTGCGCCAACCTCGCAAAGAATTTATATGTTAGCAGCCAACATAACAATCTGACAAAAATGTAAAAAATATAGGAATATATAAATGTGGCGCTGTGTGAAATTCAAAAGTGAATTCAAATATATATTGGGACTCAATAGAGAACCAAATGGCCTATTGGAGACCAAATAATAAACGTTGTGACAAACGCATGTGACATATATACATAAATGAAAATGTATGATAAATCTATTCAAACAATATTTGCAGTGATGTAGCACCGAAATCTAGGAAAACCACTGACACCCATAGAGATGAACTCAAAATAAAAAATAAATTATAATGACTCTCTTCAATGAACACTTATAAAAATCATAAGAAATCTGTAACACCTATGATTGGTGCATAAATCATACACATAACCGTGAATCCCCTGTAAGGAACAAAACTATGTGACATATATATAAATATCCACAGAGTTCAGTGCAAACAAAATTTTAAAATGTCTCTTAGTACAGGTAGTAAACAATATCCAAAAATTGTCATATGTGGATATGCAAGTCCTGTTTCAAATAGTTCCTTGAAGTGGATGGTTTGTATGCCAATAAGATGTAACACCCGGGAGTGCCTTCACCATTGGGTCAGGGACAGCAAATAAGAAATGAATACTCATACCGAGTGTTGTAGATCCAGCTCACCATATAGCGGTGGATCTATCAGGCTTATGTCCACGTCAGGGACCGGCAAATGGAAATCCAAATTTGTCCTCTCCTGTTGGTGGCGTCTTTCAACGTTTCCAACTGTGACTCTCTCCAAGTGTGGGTAATCAGCGTGTGAACCCGAAGCCCTCCATATGGATCGTGTCACCAAAAAAACAGGAAAGAGCACTTCCACATAGTGTAAATCCAAAATAGGAATTTATTTAAAAGCAACCATAAAATTCCAATAAAACAGCAAACAAGCAGTTCAATCCCCAAAATTTCAAAGAAAGGGGGGCAATCCACTCAAAAAATATGCAAACAAACCCAAAGATAAACTTCAGAGGTGGTAAGCTCCAAATATCAAGGATGCGTGAGATGGGCAGTAAGAACTGGATTCCTAAATTATTATTAAATGCTTATATAATAGGATATATTCATAATAATTTATATTAATATCATATGTATCACGGACACTGGCTGCAGGGACCTTTTCTGCCCACATTCACCCTGTTATTTGTTATATTTCCTTTTTTGTTACATTTTTTAAATACTGTTTTCTTGTATTTACACTAAAGACTATTCCTGGTTTGTATTATTAATTTTATAAATTTTTTTTGTTTTAATTCGAACATGTTCATTGGAAGAGCTGGTCACACTGTTCCATGTACTCCTATGTAAGCACTGGACTGTCTGGGTGGCTAGCTGTTGATTGGCTTACTGTTAATTAGATCACTGTTAGTTGTTCATTAGCTTACTATTAATGAGATCACCATTAACTGTTGATTAGCTTACTGGTAATTAGATCACTGTTAGCTGTTCCTTATATGTGCTAATGATATTACTGTTTACAGTTTGCGTTGTTTAGGGTAATGTGATCAAGCTCTTACCTCACCTTGTGTGGTAAATATTCTGTGTGAATTTACAGTAAAGTGAGTTCCAGTTTGCACCTACGCTAGTGTCGTCTAGTTCTTGGGTGCAATATTCAGTTATAATACCAGGTTATTGGGTCCAGAGTGGAGGAAGCTGTATCTTGACAGAGGCACCCAGGTTGGGTGCCGGACGGTCCGTCACAATATGCCTATAGAATTTTTTTATATTAATATTTTAATATTAATAAATAAAATACATTAATATTATTTTAGATTAACCACTTTGCGACCATGCTATAGCTGAATGGCTGGACGCGGGTGGCGTACTCTTTGATCGCAGGTTTTCTTTTGGACACTGCTGATCACATATTGGCTCTTTAGCTCAATCAGGGGCTCTTTACATGTGATCAGCTGTGTTCAATCACAGCTGATCCCGGAGATAAATAGATGCCGATTATCGTCACTCCTTACCTCGTGGTGTCAGCATGAGGATTGGAGAAGAGAGCCGATAACAGGCATCTCTAAAAGGGACATGTACACTGATAATCAGGGCACTGATTATCAGTGTCTTGATTATCAGTGCAGTTCCACTAGTGCCCACCAGTGCTGCAAATCTGTCCCCACCATTGCTGCCAAGTAGTGCCTACCAGTGCTACCAATCAGTGCCCACCAGTGCCTCCTCATCAGTGTCACCCATCAGTGCAGCCTCATCAGTGCAGCCTATAAGTGCCCATTAGTGAAGGAGAAAAATTACCTGTTTGCAAAATTTTATAACAAACTATGAAAGTTTTTTGCCGGTACTACAAAGTATTGACTCAGGGGGCCCCCCACACTTTTCACATATTTATTTGTATAAAATGTTGAAAACCATTTATCATTTCCCTTCCACTTCACAATTATGTGCCACTTTGTTGGTCTATCACATAAAATCCCAATAAAATAAATTTACGTTTTTGGTTGTAACATGACAAAATGTGGAAAATTTCAAGGGGTATGAATACTTTTTTCAAGGCACTGTAAAGGGAGACAATATAGCAGCAATACAATTCAATACAAGAAGAGAGGGAGGGCTCTGTTCCTGGGAGCTTACAATCTAATAATATATATTCATAGTTAACACTAAAATGATGACATGTAAAGGTTTTAAAAAAAAAATTCTAGACAATTTTAGGTACTGAAGTTTGTCTTTCTTTCTTTGCTTTGAAGCTTTCCTTCAGGGTAAGCAAATGTTGTCTAATTACAAGAGTCATGTGTATTTTTCCTTGAATCTTGGTGTGTTTTGTGTATTTCTTCCAGATCTGTGCAGAATTCCAGTGTGAGACTTTTCCTTCCTGTAATAAAGACCAGTCACTGCTGCTCTCTCTCCTTGTGCAGGGTGACTGGTCTTGTCTCCGCCCCCTTCCTGTAGTCCTCTGTAGTGGATGGGGCCTGCTGAGCCCCTCCTATAAAACTCTGTTCTCTGCACAGGCCTATGTACAGCCCAGTGATTATGTCATTGCTACTTTTACAAGGTAATATCTGGGTTTGCAGAGGTATTTGGCACACACAGAGTAGATGTATATCTGTTGTGCCCGGAGTTGAGCTTTAACTAACAGTAGTTGTCCTTTAATTTTTCAGTCCGTTCATGGATTGGGGATTTTAGGGCTGCCCAAGGCTGTGTAATATTTAAGGGCTCACAGTCCAGATATAATGGGTTTCTCTGTCATGTTTCTTCTCCAGGTATTCGGTAACACAGAGTTGAAGCCATGCCTCTTGGGAAAAATGGAAAGAAGAAAACTGAAGACATTAATATGGTGTACAACATCAAGGAGAAGCTGGGAGCGTGAGTATCTAAAGGAGAGAGACAGTTTAGTTCTAGATAAGTGGCTTTCGCACCTGTCCTAAGGCCGACTTACAGAGAATGGTGTACACTGGCTCAGATATTAAATGCTTAGGAGACCAAAACTGACCTCACATGTTACAATCAAACTGTACAATCTTCTATGTTCAGACAGAATTGCACACAAAAAAGTATGGGCTCACGTGATTAACTAAAAGGATAGTGCAAACTTTTGCATGTGAAATAACTAGATCAACTTTAAGGTGCGTATTTATACAAAAAATTGCAAAGGTGAAACTGCATGTACGTTAATTCTGTTTTCTTGGAGTCAAAATCGAATGTTACTAGGCTATGTTCCCTCCAGGTCAAATGTTGTTCATTTATACAGAATAGACTTTATTGCATTATGGACACTAGAGGGAGTTGATGATCATAGTAAAGAAATACTTCTTTACTATGCTCATCGGCTCCATCTGGTGGCCCTTATTCTGTATTTTTTCGATTTACTCTTCCTGGGCAAGTGATCAGCAGGCAGGTGAGAGGCCCTCCACTGTCCGAGCCAACAAGTAGGCAGGATACTATAAGCGTTCAACGTCTTCACTACACTACTGTGCAGAGCCTTCTCCTGATTTCCACCAGAGTACTGCAGTTCCAGTGGGGTGGCCTTATGTCCTTACAGGGCCTGGGATCCCTCTGGCTATTCACCTGAGCAACCAAAGCTACACTGGACTTAACTTTGAGTGATTCTGTCTATGGGGGATAATTGCAATTATCTGTTTATGTTCTGAATGTGTTTATTGTGATCCATCTAGTGGCAATAATGCTGCATTTTCCTGATTTTACTGTATCTTAACAAGTGATCTGCAACCATGTGAGAGATCCTCCACTGTCAGAACCAACACATAGGCAGGATACTATTAGCATTCAACTTCTCCACTATACTCAACTACTGTGCAGAGCCCTCCTCTGATTGCTACCAGAGTACTGCAGTTCCAGTTGGGTGGCCTTATGTCCTTGCAGGGCCTGGGATTCCTCCGGCCATTCACCTGATCTACCAGAGCTACACTGGACTTAACTTTGAGGGATGCTGCCTATGAGGATAATTGCAAGTATCTGTTTATGTTCTGAACGTGTTTATTGTGATTGGCAATTCCATCTAGTGGCAAAAACTAAAACGCTAAAACACAAACTCAAGAAGAAGGAGCACTTGGGAGCCAGGACTTTGCTTATTGGAAGCCTAGGGAGCCAGGACATTGTTTATCAGAAGCCTAGGAAGCTATGGCTTTGCTGATCGGAAGCTATGGCTTTGCTGATCGGAAGCCTAGGGAACCAGAACTTTGCATATTAAAAGCCTAGGGAACCAGGACTTATCTTATCAGAAAGCCTCGGGAGCCAGCATGTTGCTTATCCAAAGCCTAGAGAGCCAGGATTTTGCTTATCGAAAGCATAGGGATCCAGGACTTTTTTTTAGGACTTTGCTTATTGGAAGCCTAGGGGGCCATAACTTTTCTTTTTGGAAGCCTAGGGAGACAAGATATTGCGTATCGGAAGCCTAGGGAGCCAGGGCATTATGTATTGGAAGCACATGGAGGCATGATGGAGGATTAAACTAAGGCCGAAGTGTCCATACTGGACTATCTGTCCTTTAATGCATGCCCTGTGCCTAGGTATTTTGCTTATCGGAAGCCTAGGGAGCCAGGACATTGCGTATTGGAAGCCTACAAAGCCTTGACTTTGCTCATCTGAAGCCTTGGAAGCCAAGACTTTGCTATTGAAGCTATTGACTTTGCTTATGGGAAGCCTTGGGAGCCAGGACATTGCTCGTTGGAAGCCTAGGGAGCCAAGAATTTCCTTATGGGAAGCCAGGGCTTTGCTTATTGGAAGCCTAGGGAGCCAGTTGTATACAATACTTCTCAATCTCACAATGGAGGTCTATGAGTTACCTAACTAATTGAAAACCATACACTCCCTGTGTGCGAATTGTGTTGGGGGTGCAGGGGTCTGATAAAAAAAAAAAACAGACCTTCTGTTTGTCATGGAAGGTCTGCTACAAGTGCAGCAGATGTAGTCTGCAGTCATGATCGGAGTAGGTGTCGTTTGGGGACTTTTCATGTTATTAAAAGGAAAAAAAAAATAACCATGGTACAATTCATTGTTATGATAACCCTTGGCATAGAATCATAGGAGTGGTATGACAATTATATCACAATACAAACATATTGGAATGTGACCGGGAACAAGGAGTTGTCCTGGAAACAGCAAGAAACATAAAAAAGGCTGGAGATCCGTTACTATAAAGAAAAATATAGCATGGAGTTATTATTTTGAAATTAAAATGCCAAGATCGGTGGTGTTTAAAAAGAAAGAGTGGTCTTTTAACATGTTTAAAAACCCATAAAAAACAAATTTTTCAGTATGTTTGGCATCGTGCCTCACTGTATACGGTTTCTTTAAAAAATAAAGATTTACTTCATTTTGAAAGTAGTTACAGAAAAGTCTTCCATCAAGCAACACCTTGGCAAGAACATAGCAAAGGCACTAGGGATGAGCTCGGTGTTCGAGTCGAACATACGTTCGACTCGAACATCGGCTGTTCGATCGTTCGACGAAGATCGAACGATTTGGGCCGTTCGCGCCTAATTCGAGTGACGCGAACGGCCCACAATGCACTACGCCATCGCAGTGTCATCCAGGCGCTGTGATTGGCCAAGCATGCACTGTGACCCCGCATGCTTGGCCAATCACAGCGCCGGCAGCGAGGAGAGCAATGATTGGCCACAGGCAGGATGCCTGTGGCCAATTATTGCTGAGGGTGTTTAGTACACGCCCCACACTATAAAAGGCCGCCAGCACGGCGGCCTAGTGTAGTGTGTTCCGGAGCAGGGAAAGAGAAGCATAGGCAGGGACAGTGACATTTTTTTTTCTTGCTTAACCTGGATTCCTTTAGTTTAGGGAAAGAGAAGGATAGGTAGGGAGAGTGTCAGTGTGTTTTACTGTGCTAATCCTTGTTTCTAGGGACAGGGAAGGACAGTGAGGGAAATTCTCCTTGTGCTATACTGTGCTAAAGCATTGATCATCAACCATCTTTAAAAAAACATTTTTTCTAGGGACAGAAAACTATAGGTAGGGAGAGTGTCAGTGTGTTTTACTGTGCTAATCCTTGTTTCTAGGGACAGGGAAGGACAGTGAGGGAAATTCTCCTTGTGCTATAGTGTGCTAAAGCATTGATCATCAACCATCTTTAAAAAAACATTTTTTCTAGGGACAGAAAACTATAGGTAGGGAGAGTGTCAGTGTGTTTTACTGTGCTAATCCTTGTTTCTAGGGACAGGGAAGGACAGTGAGGGAAATTCTCCTTGTGCTATAGTGTGCTAAAGCATTGATCATCAACCATCTTTAAAAAAACATTTTTTCTAGGGACAGAAAACTATAGGTAGGGAGAGTGTCAGTTTCTTTCACTGTGCTAATCCTTGTTTCTAGGGACAGGGAAGGACAGTGAGGGAAATTCTCCTTGTGCTATACTGTGCTAAAGCATTGATCATCAACCATCTTTAAAAAAACATTTTTTTTAGGGACAGAAAACTATAGGTAGGGAGAGTGTCAGTGTGTTTTACTGTGCTAATCCTTGTTTCTAGGGACAGGGAAGGACAGTGAGGGAAATTCTCCTTGTGCTATACACTGTGCTAAAGCATTGATCATCAACCATCTTTAAAAAAACATTTTTTCTAGGGACAGAAAACTATAGGTAGGGAGAGTGTCAGTTTCTTTCACTGTGCTAATCCTTGTTTCTAGGGACAGGGAAGGACAGTGAGGGAAATTCTCCTTGTGCTATACTGTGCTAAAGCATTGATCATCAACCATCTTTAAAAAAACATTTTTTCTAGGGACAGAAAACTATAGGTAGGGAGAGTGTCAGTGTGTTTCACTGTGCTAATCCTTGTTTCTAGGGACAGGGAAGGACAGTGAGGGAAATTCTCCTTGTGCTATACTGTGCTAAAGCATTCATCATCAACCATCTTTAAAAAAACATTTTTTCTAGGGACAGAAAACTATAGGTAGGGAGAGTGTCAGTTTCTTTCACTGTGCTAATCCTTGTTTCTAGGGACAGGGAAGGACAGTGAGGGAAATTCTCCTTGTGCTATACTGTGCTAAAGCATTGATCATCAACCATCTTTAAAAAAACATTTTTTCTAGGGACAGAAAACTATAGGTAGGGAGAGTGTCAGTGTGTTTCACTGTGCTAATCCTTGTTTCTAGGGACAGGGAAGGACAGTGAGGGAAATTCTCCTTGTGCTATACTGTGCTAAAGCATTGATCATCAACCATCTTTAAAAAAACATTTTTTCTAGGGACAGAAAACTATAGGTAGGGAGAGTGTCAGTGTGTTTCACTGTGCTAATCCTTGTTTCTAGGGACAGGGAAGGACAGTGAGGGAAATTCTCCTTGTGCTATACTGTGCTAAAGCATTCCTCATCAACCATCTTTGAAATCCTTGTTTTTTGGACAGTCAGGGAAATTGTCGTTGTGCTATTCTGTGCGAAAGCAATCATCCTCAACCATATTTAGAAATCCTTAAGTAAAGGGACAGAGAAGGACACCTGAAGGTAGCCCTTATTGCTTTTTTCCCATCTCCCTGCAGGCCATCTATTAGAATGTCTGGAAGGCAAACAAGGAGAGGCAGACAGTCAGGAGGCAATAAAAGAGGGCAAGCAGGCTCTGTGTCTGGGGGCAACAGTGCTGGTCGTGGACGCGGTGCATTGTCATCAGCACATGGCCATGGGACACGCTTGTCCTTCTTTTCGGCAGCTGGACATGTTGAGCCACATCATGCCGAAGACTTGGTAGAGTGGATGACCAAGCCCTCCTCCTCCTCCTCATCCTCTCTCACCCAGGCTCAGGGTACTGGCAAAGCAGCTGCCAAAGCGTCCTCTTCCCTGGTATCAATGTCAGACTCATCATCAGTCACTCCTTCCCTAGACCCACCATGTCCTCCTCCTGAGGAGTCCCCCGAACTGTTTGAGCACAGTGTTGGGTACATGCTCCAGGAGGATGCCCAGCGTTTCGAAGGGTCTGATGATGAAACCCAGCTACAGGAAGGCAGTAGCGTGAGAGCAGACAGAGGGGATGCTCAAGAAGGACACCAATCTGGCAGTCATGTTCCAGCAGCTGCAGCATACTGCCAGATTGGCTCCAGTGATGAGGAGGGAGGGGATGAAGAGGTCACTGACTCCACGTGGGTGCCTAATAGGAGAGAGGAGGAGGAGGAGGATGAGGAGGAGGCACATCTCCAACGAGGTAGGATGCCCTTTGGTGGCCAGCGTAAGGGCAGTACACCGACGGAATCACACCGCAGAGCTCCGCCTGTGCAGGGCGCTGCCTCTGCCCATCATTCAAAAAGTTCTTTGGTGTGGGCCTTTTTTGAGGCTAGTGCATCAGATCGCACAGCTGCTGTTTGCAACATATGTCTCAAGCGTATATCGCGTGGCCAAAACATCAGCCGCTTGGGTACCACATGCCTGACCAGACATATGTTGACCTGCCATGCAGCTCGTTGGCAAGCCTACCTCAAAGACCCACACCAAAGAACAAAGCGGACCTCTCCTTGCACCGCATCAGCTGGGATCTCCAACCCCACTATAACTTCAGTCCTCTCTGAAACATGCACTGAGAGGAATGAAGGTGTAGAATTAGGTGTGTCACAGCCAAGTACTTGCGGCCACTCTGCTAGCAGTACACCGACGTCCGATTCTAGCAGGCAAATTTCCCTGCCCCAGCTGCTGGACCGTCAAAAGAAGTTCACTCCCAGCCATCCACATGCCCAGCGGTTGAATGCTAGCTTGGCTAAATTGCTAGCGCTTCAACTGCTGCCTTTTCAGTTGGTAGACTCGGCCCCCTTCCGTGAGTTTGTGCAATGTGCGGTTCCTCAGTGGCAGGTTCCCAAACGCCACTTTTTCTCACGGAAGGCTATTCCGGCTCTCTACCGGCATGTGGAAGGCAATGTCTTGGCCTCGCTGGACAGGGCGGTCAGCGGTAAGGTGCATATTACCGCTGACTCATGGTCCAGCAGGCATGGACAGGGACGTTACCTTTCTTTCACGGCCCATTGGGTCACTCTTTTGGCACCTGGGAAGGATGCAGGACAAGGTGCAGTAGTGTTGGAGGTTGTTCCACCGCCACGCCTCCAAAATGCTACTACTGGTTGTGACACACCTCTCTCCTCCACCCCCTCCTCTTCTTCTTCCTCCATGGCCTCTTCCTGTGCTTTGTCCTCTGAACCAGCGGTGCTCCGTAGCCGTTCAAGGGGCTACGCAAGTACGCAGGCAAAAAGATGCCATGCCGTGCTTGCGCTGGTGTGTTTGGGGGACAGAAGCCACACTGGGGCAGAGGTCCTGTCTGCTCTGCAGGGCCAGGCCGAGAGGTGGTTGACGCCACGCCAGCTTAAGCCAGGAATGGTGGTTTGCGACAATGGCACCAACCTCCTCTCCGCCCTCCGACAGGGACAACTGACCCATGTGCCCTGTGTGGCTCACGTCCTTAACCTGGTGGTGCAGCAGTTTTTGGGCAGGTACCCGGGCTTACAGGATGTCCTGAGGCAGGCCAGGAAAGTCTGTGTGCATTTCCGCAGATCTTATAATGCCAGTGCTCGCCTGGCTGAGCTGCAAAAGGAGTTGAACCTGCCCAAGAACCGCCTTATATGTGACATGCCCACCAGGTGGAACTCAACGTTGGCCATGCTGCAGCGGCTGCACACGCAGCAGAGGGCCATCAATGAGTACCTGTGCGACTACGGCACCAGGACAGGGTCAGGGGAGCTTGGTTTTTTTTCTCCACGCCAGTGGGGCATAATCAGGGATGCATGCACTGTCCTGGCACCATTTGAGGAGGCCACGAGGATGGTGAGCAGTGACAGTGCATGCATCAGTGACACTGTACCTCTTGTCCACCTGTTGGAGCACACGCTGCGTGGAATAATGGACAGGGCACTTGAGGCAGAACAGAGGCAGGAAGAGGAGGACTTCCTTGCCTCTCAAGGCCCCCTTTACCCAGACAGTGTTCCTTCTGTCCCACCCATCGCACAGGAAGAGGAGGAGGAGGAGGATTGTGTCAGCATGGAGGTGGAGGCTGGCACTCAGCATCATCAGCAGCAGTCTTTTAGGGATGATTTACAATCCCAAGAAACCAGTGGACTTGTACGTGGCTGGGAGGAGGTGACTGCGGATCATGTCGTCCTTAGTGACCCAGAGGACTCCGGACCGAATGCCTCAGCAAACCTACGCTGCATGGCCTCCCTGATCCTGCAAAGTCTGCGGAAGGATCCTCGTATTCTTCGGATCAAGGAGAGGGACCATTACTGGCTGGCCACTCTCCTTGATCCACGGTACAAGGGTAAGGTTGCGGACCTTATGTTACCGTCGCAGAGGGAGCAGAGGATGAGACAACTCCGGGAGGCCTTGCAGAAAGGTCTGTGCAACGCGTTCCCAGAGACTGGGAGGTTACAAACTCCTGGTCCTGGACAACGAGTTGCTGAGGCTTCGGCCAGTCAAAGAAGGAGCGGTGGGGAAGGTGGCCGTCTGACCGATGCGTTCAGACAATTCTTTAGTCCGCAGCCCCAAAGTATGATCGGTTCCAGCAACCATCGCCAGCGTCTGATAAACATGGTGCAGGAATATCTAGGGGCAAGGTCAGACTTGGACACCTTCCCCACCGAAAATCCTCTGGCTTACTGGGTCTTGAGGATGGATCACTGGCCAGAGCTTGCACAGTATGCAATTGAGCTACTGGCCTGTCCTGCATCCAGCGTTCTTTCGGAACGCACATTCAGTGCTGCTGGAGGATTTGTCACGGATCACAGGGTGCGCCTGTCCACCGACTCGGTTGATCGACTGACTTTCATCAAGATGAACCAGTCTTGGATCACCACCAGCTACCACACACCTGATGCTGATATAACAGACTAATTGATTTTAACATGTCACATCCCTTCAAGACTGATGCTGATGCTGAGTGCCTGTGCTGTTATGTTGACTGGCTATCCTCCTCCTCCGAGTCCTCAATGATACGATTGATGATGATAGCTTGGAAGATCATTTTTGTTTATGGGTGCCGCCACCAGTGGCTAACTCCCAATTTTTCAGCCCCTGTTTAACAGGGGCGTGTAATTACAATTTTTGAAGCAATACTTTGCAACAGGGCTCATTGCTGTGCTCCAAGTACAGTATCTGTGAGGGGTTGGAGTGTTGTGCCACCAGTGCCTAAGGCCCAATTTTTCAGCCCCTGTTTAACAGGGGCGTGTCATTACAATTTTTGAAGCAATACTTTGCAACAGGGCTCATTGCTGTGCTCCAAGTACAGTATCTGTGAGGGGTTGTAGTGTTGTGCCACCAGTGCCTAAGGCCCAATTTTTCAGCCCCTGTTCAACAGGGGCATGTAATTACAATTCTTGATCTAATAATTCACAGCAGGGCCCATTCCTGCACCCACCAAGAGTAACTCTGAGGGCTTACAGTGTTGTGGCAACACCACCACCACCACCACCACGAAAGGCCCAATTTTTCAGCCCCTGTTCAAAAGGGGCATGTAATTACAATTCTTGATCTAATAATTCACAGCAGGGCCCATTCCTGCACCCACCAAGAGTAACTCTGAGGGCTTACAGTGTTGTGGCAACACCACCACCACCACCACCACCACGAAAGGCCCAATTTTTCAGCCCCTGTTCAACAGGGGCATGCAATTACAATTCTTGATCTAATAATTCACAGCAGGGCCCATTGCTGCACCCACCAAGAGTGTTACAGTGTTGTGGCACCAGCACCACCATCAAAGGCCCAATTTTTACTACCACTGTTCAACAATTATATGTAATTACAATTCCTGATATAATAGTTGACAGCAGGGCGTTCCAGCACCAACCAAGAGTAACTGTGAGTGCTTACAGTGTTGTGCCAACACCAACAACTAAGGGGCCTATTTCTGCAGAGTATATACGGCAGGTCCCTACTTTCAAACATCCAACTTACAAACGACTCCTACTTGCAAACGCAAGAAGACAACAGGAAGTGAGAGGAAATCTACCCCTAGGAAGGAAAATTCTCTCCTGTAAGAATTAATATGGGAGAAAGGTGTCTCCTCTGTACTGATGCTTTATCACCAATCCTTGTTTCAAGAAAAACACCACATTTCAAAAACAGTTGTCATTGGGACGGAAAGTGAGGTGAAATGTTCTGAACAGGGGCACAGACAGCAAAACAAATGTTACAGGGGTGATAACCCTTACCTATGTTTTCCAAAAAGTTTAAAAATAGATTTTTGGGCTGGAGCTACACTTAAACAATGTACCTGTTCAAAATTACAAACACATTCTACATAAGAACAAACCTACAGTCCCTGTCTTGTATGCACCGCCTGTATACGGCTGTTCAGAGTATATAGGGCCTTTTTTATTTTGTGTGCGGTGTTCCCCTTAATATCCATACAAGACCCAAAGGGGCTGGTAATGGGCTGGGGTAGGGGGGGGGGGGGTCATGGGGTAGCTATGCCATTTTTCTTAAAGATTTTCATCCATATTACCGGAACCAGACATTACATTAAAGCCGCAAGCAGTTTTAAATGGCTTTTTTTTCCTTTAGAAGTGTCATTTTGTGCAGGGACAGTTCTAAACACGGGAAACACGTGGCACTTCACAGGCATACTTTAGACACCCCCCAGGTACGATATTTAAAGGAATATTTGAATTTTTTTTTTTCACTTTATGCATCATTAAAATGACTGCTCCCGAAAAACGACCGTTTTTAAAACTTCTTTTTGCATTGATACATGTCCCCTGGTGCAGAACCCGGGTTCCCAAACCCTTTTTAGGACAATAACATGCATAATAGTCGTTATAATTAGCACTTTAGAATTCGAACGTTCGCATCAATTGTATTTAATAGGGTTCTAATGTTCGTACGAACTTTCGGTCCGTTTGCGGGTTCTGGTGCGAACCGAACCCGGGGGTGTTCGGCTCATCACTAAAAGGCACAGTGGTGTCGTCAGCTTCAGTACTCAGCCAGTGGGAGATTGGGTTGGTCCGCAAACTGATATTGTTGGCCAGTGGGAAGAATGCTCCTTTATTGGTGGTCAGTGGAAAGAATGCTCCTTACATTGCTGATCAGTGAGAAGAATGCTCCTTACATTGGTGGTCAGTGGGAAGAATGTTCCTTACATTGGTGGTCAGTGGGAAGAATGCTCCTTTATTGGTGGTCAGTGGGAAGAATGTTCCTTACATTGGTGATCAGTGGGAAGAATGTTCCTTACATTGGTGATCAGTGGGAAGAATGTTCCTTACATTGGTGATCAGTGGGAAGAATGTTCCTTACATTGGTGATCAGTGGGAAGAATGTTCCTTTGGTGGTCAGTGGGAAGAATGTTCCTTACATTGGTGGTCAGTGGGAAGAATGTTCCTTACATTGGTGCCCATTGGGAAGAATGTCACTTACATTGGTGGCAAGAGGCAGGCTTGGCCTTTACATTGGTGGCCTGTGGGAAGATTGTCTCTTATACTGGTAGTCAGTAGAAAGAACTCTTCTTACATTGGTGATCAGTGGGAAGAATGCCCATTACATTGGTGGCAAAAGTAAAGATTGGCCTTTACATTGGTGGCCTGTGGGAAGAATATCTCTTGCACCAATAGTCGCTAGAAAGAATGCCCTTTACAATGGTGGTCAGAGGGAAGAACGTTCCTTACATTGCTGATCAGTGGGAAGAATACCCCTTACATCGGTGACCAACGGGAAGAATACCCCTTAAACTGGTAGTCAGTGGAAAAAGTGCCCTTACATTGGTGGTCAGTGGGAAAAAGCCTCTTACACTATTGACCAGTGTTGAAAAATAGCCCTTACATTGGTGGTCAGTGGGAATAATGCCACTTTTACAGTTTTGGTCAAAATGCCCTCCTTACAGATAACTAAAAAGTGTCATGCCGCTGACTGTGCCAAGTGGTGTTGGCCTTGCCAACTATACAGGAACCATCATATTGGAGGTTAATCAGCTCCTTCTCAAGGAACCCCTAGTATTCTCTTGAGGGACCTGAGGGTTCCACAGAACCCTGATTGAGAATGGTAGATCTATTCTAGACAGTTCAGATGGCAATGTAGACAAAGTATATTTCATGGTGTTGTGCTATCAGTTTCTCTAAGTGCTGCAGATGGCTCAGTTCAGCACTCCATTCCTTCATAGTAGGAGGTTGAACTCCAGTGCCTTGGAATTACGCTTCTGGCAGTTGAGCCAGAGAGCATGGAGAGTGACTGTATGCAGTTTTATCTTGGTAGTTATTAAAGCCAAACTCCAGGTTGTTTGCTTTTTTAATGATTAAAAACATGTTATAAAACTTAGCAGCGGCATGTGAAGGGAGGGTTGGGTAAATGGTTGAGTCTTCTGGTTTGAATCCAGGAGTTGGCCTTCAAAGTAGAAGTCCAGTCAATTACTAGCTGAGGTTATACCTGATACTATCCATCCTAAGGTCTATACTAACTACCCTGTAAAGAAAAGATGTCTATACGTATTTTGGGGGGCTCCAGTCCGGTCACCTTATCAGCTCCCAGCAAGTGAATGGCCATGCATGGGCAGTGCACTCTCCATGTCAACATTGGAGCATGGAGGAAGGGGGGCAGAGAACCGGCGGCACAACAAAACACACTGAGGAGTATGCCCCTCTACATTTAGAGAGGACCCCTAGGGGGAGAATTTACATATCTGTACAGTATATGAAATGCTTAACGGAAATATAGAACAGCTAGTAAACATATGATGCTCATTAAGTTATTTCTCAAAATATGTGCTTAATTATTTTTGTTTTTCCCTAGAAAACTGAGCCATTTACTGATAATTCCTTTCAGCCATCTGCATGTAAGCACCATGGATGTAGTCAGGATCAGAGTCAGTGTCCTCTGGGGCTGGTAAACTGGAATTTTCATGTTATAAAAAGGAAAAAAATAAAATAAAAAAAGCAGTGTACAATTCAGTGTTACGATAACCCTTGGCATAGTATTACATGAGTGGAATGACAATTATATCACCATACAAACATATCGGAATGTGACTGGGAACGAGGAGTTGTCCTGGCAACGGCAAAAAAACATCCACGCTACGGAAAACAAGCCGGAGATCCGTTACTATAAAGGAAAATAAACAGCGTGGAGTTATTATTTTCTAATTAAAATACCAAGATCGGAGATGGTTAACCCCCTTCCGTCCAGCCCTACCGTCCGTTAAAGTGGGTCATGTGCCAGCGGTGGGACTAGGGTTGCCACTTTTTCTTCAAGCCAAACTCAAACACTTTAGCGGCGCACAGTAAATTTTTTTTTTTGTTTTAGTATACACTATAGGATTGTGACATACCTGGGACACTTTTGGGCACTCCAAATAGAATAGTAATGCGACACACATAGTGCCTCCTTACCCTCCTGTCAAGCTCTGGTCCGAGCAACATTTCTGTCTAAATAACGTGTCCTGGTTTCAGGTGGACTGAAACCTGGACACGTGATTCAAAACCTGGAATGTCCAGTTAATCCCGGACAGGTGGCAACTGTAGGTGGAACAGACTTCCTTATCTTATGTGCACTGCGATTGGCTGTCACAATGGTTACATGATTGGGAGCCCATCCTACGCGGATCCCACTCATGACAAGAGACCAGGAGCTGTCTATGACAGCATGGTCACTATGCTGGGCAGTGAAGGAGTTATCAGCACAGGAATCGCAGCCATCCCCCTGGGTTTTTTCCCTCCTCTCGTATTTTTTTTTTCCTGGATTATCCACAAAAACAAACTCACATGTCCAACAATCTGTGACGCTATCAGGAGGCAGCTATCTCTTCTTGCAGCTGACCACCTGATGATGTGCATGCACTGTTGCCAGTCATCAGGTAGCAGGCTGCAAGAACCAGGAAGAGACACCCCCCACCACCCCATCCTGATGGCACACCACAATGCATGCACAATAGGATGATCCTAGGCCTCCTGGGCTACTGCATATGTCATTCTTGCCTAGGTTAAAAAATATATTAAGAAGTTACAATTGTAAGAGGGAATGGGGTAGGAGCAGATTGATAGAAAATGGGTAGGGAGGGTGAAGGTCCACTTTAAGGAAGAACTGTAGTCTTTTAAATTGGACCTAAAAATCCCCAGTGCATGCAACTCGGCACGCTGATCTCTAAACATCTCCAAGTGCAAAATAAAAAATGTATTTCTCAAGGGGTTTGCACAGCCGGCTGACACATCTTTTATGAATTCTGAGGCAGTGGTTAAGGCATATGAGCCTACAGTTTCTGTTCTTCTATAACAATGCATGCTTACCAGCCCAAGGAGTGCTAAATACAGTGCTGTAGTTGTCATTCTCAACCAGGGTTCTGTGGAACCCTATGGTTCCTCCAGAGGTTTATAGAGGTTCATCAAGCCCGGTGCCCATGATGTCTGCATAGTTTAGGGGTCAACACCACTTGGCAGAGTTAGAGACGTGACACTACTGATCTTTTTTATCAGTGTGTAAGCGTGGCCTTCTGACTACTAGTGAATGGGGGGTTTACTTTCCACTGACCATCAATGCAAGTAACATTCTTCCCACTGTCCACCAATGTAATGAGCATTTTCTTACTGACTACCAATGTAAGGAACATTCTTCTCACTGATCACCAATGTAAGGGACATTCTTCTCACTGATCACCAATGTAAGGAACATTCTTCCCACTGATCACCAATGTAAGGAACATTCTTCCCACTGATCACCAATGTAAGGAACATTCTTCCCACTGATCACCAATGTAAGGAACATTCTTCCCACTGATCACCAATGTAAGGAACATTCTTCCCACTGATCACCAATGTAAGGAACATTCTTCCCACTGATCACCAATGTAAGGAACATTCTTCCCAATTTTTCTTTATTAAATGACTTTCAATCAATAAGCATAAAAACAATATATACACATATTTACATAAAATGAAAATAAATATAGCAAATCTGCTCTCAAACAAAAAAGACTTTACAGCAAAAGTAAAAAACATGTCATTACTGGAAAATAAATCTTCCTACAACTCACACCAACACAGAAAAAGAAAAGAGCTCCTCACCCAGAGATGGGCAGATCACCAAAGGCAGGTCTGATATGCCATCAGGATGATTGGGGGAGTCGTTTCTTAACCCTTACCACACTCTCATCCCCAGAAACAGCTCTCTTCAGACTGCGTGACTCCCCCCTCTTCCATAGATGATAAACAGAAAGATATAACTGACATCTCATCACCCGACAAAACAGAAAAAGTGTTGCCAAGAGGAACCCCTCCTGGGTCCGACTCTGAGGAAGAAATTACCGCTTCTCTTGTCTTCCTCTTCTTTTTTTTCTTCCTCCTAATCTTTTCCCACCCCTCATCATCCGAATCCCGATCAACAGAGCGTGAGACATGGGGTATGGACACCCTTCCATCAGCCCCACCCCCATCCAGCACCCCCACATTCCCTTGACCACGTTTGCGCTGCCGAGGGGCAGGGACTGGAGGCTGAGTGGGAAGATCTGCTAAACCTGCCCCCCCAGCAGCTTCCGCCAGTCTGGAGGATCTACGTATAGATGGATTAGGGACTACCACAGGAGGGACAGACTCAGGGACCACATCACTAGGGGAAACTGAAACAGATGTAACAGACACAGGAGGGACAGACTCAGGGACCACATCACTAGGAGAAACAGAATCAACAGATGTCACAGACACAGGAGGGACAGACTCAGGGACCACATCACTAGGGGGAACAGAAACATCAGCTGTCACAGACACAGGAGGGACAGACTCAGGGACCACATCACTAGGAGAAACAGAATCAACAGATGTCACAGACACAGGAGGGACAGACTCAGGGACCACTTTACTAGGGGAAACAGAAACATCAGATGTCACAGACACAGGAGGGACAACAACAGTCTCAGCGGCCTCATCCTCCTTATCTAGCCTCTGCAGCTCAGCCTCCAATCCCGGCAAGTTATGTAATGCCTCTGGGCATTGACTAGAAGGATGACCAAGCTTTTGGCACAAATTGCACCGTATTTCGGTACAATCCTTAGCCAAATGGCCCAGATCCTGGCACAGTGAACACTTTTTACGGGTGCAGGTAGATGCAAAATAACCCTTTTCACCACATTTGTTGCAGACTTTAGGCTGACCTTGGTAAAAAATGGTCAGCCTATCCCTCCCCAGAAAGGCTGAACAGGGCAGATGTTAGACTACATTTCCCAGCACCCCCAATTTTAGTGACACTGTCCAGGCCCCTGTCCATATCCCATGCAGATCAAGGACCTTCCGCAGTGGAGCGAGGACCTCACCATATCGGCGTAGCCATACTATTAAATCAGCCTCTGGTATAGATTCATTACGCACCAGGATCGTCACAGATTTTATCAGAGGCAGCCTGGAAATCACCTTTGGCACCCAACCGTTCCACTGCGGAAGGCCCCTGCACCTCCTAAATCGTTCCCAAAACAAATCCAGACCCTCAGGCTTTACAAAAGGACAAATCAAACTCGTAACTCGCAAATCAAAGCAAAAATATTTGAAACATTAAACCCCATTTCCAGAACCAACTCTGCCACCCTCCCCCTTACTGGTGGTGTCCCCTCCCCCTCCTACTTCAACTGGACCACATTTCTCCTCTTGTACCCACTAACCATCCCCCCACCAAAACTCCCCAAATTGTGACCACTAACATTTGCAGCATTCCCCCTACCCTCCTTGGTGCGACTCCCCAAAATTGACGCGTAACTCCCCACATTCCTCCCAGCAGATAAAACATCTGTTTGTTTTGAACCATCTGACACATTTGTAGCAGATATCGATTGTACAGATTTGGTCTGAACAATCGATGAATCTTTCCTCTGCTGAGCAGGGGGAGGAATGTCATTTTTATTTTTCCCAGCAGTATTAACCCCTTCACCACCACCACCCACCACATCCATTGCTTTATCATTACTGTCATTCTTAGTATTTGCTGGAATATTCACAGTTCTTGCAGTCTTCCCAGCAGTGTCAGTTCCCTCTGCTGTGCTTGTAGAAGCTTCAGCTGGCCGGTTCTCTTCCATCAGGACCATAGTTGCCAACATTGCAAAAAAAAAATCAGTGACACTTTTTCGCATGTAGGCGGAGCCTTGGTATAATTAGGGGGTGGGGCATTCATTTGAAGGTGTGTTATACTTTAGGAGAAAAAAGTGGCGCACGAAGCGTGGGCGTGGTTTACGCAGGTAGTGGGAGTGGCTTAAATGAGCGTGGCTCAAAGGGGGTGTGGTTAAAGTCTGAGATGAATGAGGGATGAAAAGGAGAAAGAAAGAGGGAGGGAAGGAAAGAGAAGGAAGGATGGAAGGACAGCAGGCCCAGATCCTACACCATAATAGAAATATGTGTATTCCAGAGTTTAACAATCAACAGATAAAGATAATCCAAACATCTGGTGTTAGCTCTTTAATCATCCCGGCACCATGGTTGTTAGGGTGTCAGGATGACTGAAGTGCATTATTTCTCTTATTACATTTTAATATAAAATGAAATCATTCAACTCACCAAAATGCCGAATCAGTGGAAGCCCCGAGTGTGTCACCTGCCACGTCGCCTGCCACCAGATGCCATCAGGCGTACCCAGCGGAGTCCTTCCTTACATCAGGTGTACCCAGAGGAGTCCCCCTTACATCAGGCGTCCTCAGCGGAGTCCCCCCTTACATCAGGCGTCCCCAGCAGAGTCCCCCCTTACATCAGGCGTCCCCAGCGGAGTCCCCCCTTACATCAGGCGTCCCCAGCGGAGTCCCCCCTTACATCAAGTGTCCCCAGCGGAGTCCCCCTTTACCTCAGGCGTCCCCAGTGGAGTCCCCCTTTACCTCAGGCGTCCCCAGTGGAGTCCCCCCTTACATCAGGCGTCCCCAGCGGAGTCCCCCCTTACATCAGGCGTCCCCAGCGGAGTCCCCCCTTACCTCAGGCGTCCCCAGTGGAGTCCCCCTTTACCTCAGGCGTCCCCAGTGGAGTCCCCCCTTACATCAGGCGTCCCCAGCGGAGTCCCCCCTTACCTCAGGCGTCCCCAGCGGAGTCCCCCCTTACCTCAGGCGTCCCCAGCGGAGTCCCCCCTTACATCAGGCGTCCCCATCGGAGTCCCCCCTTACATCAGGCATCCCCAGCGGAGTCCCCCCTTACATCAGGCGTCCCCAGCGGAGTCCCCCCTTACCTCAGCCGTCCCCAGCGGAGTCCTCCCTTACCACAGGCGTTCCCAGCGGAGTCCCCAGTTACCACAGGCATCCCCAGCGGAGTCCCCCCTTAACCACAGGCGTCTCCTGTCTCGGCCGCCATTATTGTTTCCCCTTCCCCGAAGGGGAACAAAATAGAGGCGGAGCCGACAGTGTGGCTGCAAAAAAAATAAAAAATTAAGCTGTGCCGCTGCCGACCCCCGCCCCTTTCCATTACAGACAGACCTGCAGCGGGGCGGGGGGGGGGGGGGTGGCCGGCCGGCCAGCCAAAACACAGATGTAGTACAATAGAAGATAAAGCTGCTGCGGCGCCGCCCACCCCCGGGGAGGTGCGGGGTGTGGGCGGCGCCGCAGCGGCTTTATTTTCTATTGTACTACATCCGTGTTTTGGTCTTCTTGAACATGGCGGCCGGCCGAGACATTGTCTCCGCCAGCCGTGGACCTCTAGCGGCGGCAGCGGCCTGCGGCGTCCAAATTCGGGGAAAACGGGAAAAATCGGATTGGCCGGGACATTGGCCGGGACAAAATAAATCCGGGAAAAGGGTTTGAATCCCGGGAACGTCCCGGCCAATCCGTGACTGTTGGCAACTATGCAGGACAGGACTTCCATCAGGGGACAGTGCAGGTTGGTCTGACACTGCAACAGGGGAAACCTCCATGGCTTCTTCCACTGCACATGGTGCAATATGCTGATCCCCTCCCCCACCACCACAGGGAGGCTCAGGTGAGGCAATCTCATTGCAAACAGCAGGCATACCTTGTGCAGCAAACTTAGCATAGGAACTACAGGTCCCAGCAGAAACTCCAGGCAACTCTTTGCACAATGCCTTCTCTTTCTGCTCCTCATTCAGGACACCGTCCACCACAGCAGGTGGGGCCATGGAACTTGCTGTCTGGCTGGCAAATCTCCTCTCATTATCACATTTTTCTTTAAATGCTCCACTTTTTTCTTTCATCTTTTCCAATAATAAAGATTGTTTTTTCACCTTTTCCTCCAATTCCTGTAGCTCAGGCTTCATGGCAGAGCGATTTTTACTCCAGGCCTGGAAATATTTGGTTTTGAAGGTTTTGTGTTCAGCCTTCAAAACTTTAAGTTTTTTCTTCCGCTCTTCCAATCGCCCTAAAACGATCAATAATCTTCTGACTGAAGACATCTGCATCCACAGCAGGGTCTGGACCCACAGACAGGTCCTCCACCTCCTCCTCACTAGGCCCAGTGTCATCAGGGGGATCCCTCCCAGGGCCTCCACCAGGATCAGGCATTATTCCTGGGCCAAGCTAGCAGGCAAGGCCCAGGCTTGAAAAAGGCTGGTTCTCAGAGAGCTCTTTGGGTGTGTCGTCCTCCTCCTTCCCACTGATCACCAATGTAAGGAGCATTATTCCCACTGACCACCAATGTAAGGAGCATTATTCCCACTGACCATCAATGTAAGGAGCATTATTCCCACTGATCACCAATGTAAGGAGCATTCTTCCCACTGACCACCATTGTAAGGAGCATTCTTCTTACTGACCACCAATGTAAGGAACATTCTTCCCACTGACCACCAATGTAAGGAACATTCTTCCCACTGACCACCAATGTAAGGAACATTCTTCTCACTGATCACCAATGTAAGGAACATTCTTCCCACTGACCACCAATGTAAGGGACATTCTTCCCACTGATCACCAATGTAAGGGACATTCTTCCCACTGATCACCAATGTAAGGAACATTCTTCCCACTGATCACCAATGTAAGGAACATTCTTCCCACTGATCACCAATATAAGGAACATTCTTCCCACTGATCACCAATGTAAGGAACATTCTTCCCACTGATCACCAATGTAAGGGGCATTCTTCCCACTGATCACCAATGTAAGGAACATTCTTCCCACTGATCACCAATGTAAGGAACATTCTTCCCACTGATCACCAATGTAAGGAACATTCTTCCCACTGACCACCAATGTAAGGAACATTCTTCCCACTGATCACCAATGTAAGGAACATTCTTCCCACTGATCACCAATGTAAGGAACATTCTTCCCACTGATCACCAATGTAAGGAACATTCTTCTCACTGATCACCAATGTAAGGAACATTCTTCCCACTGATCACCAATGTAAGGAACATTCTTCCCACTGATCACCAATGTAAGGAACATTCTTCTCACTGATCACCAATGTAAGGAACATTCTTCCCACTGATCACCAATGTAAGGAACATTCTTCCCACTGATCACCAATGTAAGGAACATTCTTCTCACTGATCACCAATGTAAGGAACATTTTTCCCACTGATCACCAATGTAAGGGACATTCTTCCTACTGGCCACCAATGTAAGGAACATTCTTCCCACTGATCACCAATGTAAGGAACATTCTTCCCACTGATCACCAATGTAAGGAACATTTTTCCCACTGATCACCAATGTAAGGGACATTCTTCCTACTGGCCACCAATGTAAGGGTCATTGTTTCCACTGATCACCAATGTCAGAAGCATTCTTCTCACTGACCACCAATGTAAGGAGCATTCTTCGACTGACCCTCAGTATAAGAAGCATTCCTCCCAATGGCCACCAATGTAAGGAACATTCTTCCCACTGACACTCAATAAATAGATTTTAGCCGGGTTACCCAAGACCTGAAAATTATTTCAAGGGTTCCTCTGGGAAAAGCAGGTTGAGTAAAGCTGGCCACAGATGGATCAAAATTTGGCCAGTTCAGCATGGACCATACAAATTTTGATCCATTAATGGCCATCCCCATTTGCCAGAAGTCAAATGTCGGAATGCAATGGGGTTGATTTACTAAAGGAAGTTGCTCGAGAGCTTAGTAAATGAACTTCCATCATCCAATCATGTGCACGCAAAAATGCTGTTTTTTTAAAATTTCCCTTGCATGTAATTGGGTATTCTTCGCAAAGGGAAGCTTTACCTCAACTACTAAGCTGTAACGCAACTACAGTCTATTTGCCTTTATGAAATCAACCCCGATATCTCAGCGGGGAGGATTCCTATATCCACCCGTGGATGGAGGAATCCGTTCATCTGTCGTCTATGGCCACCTTAAGACCCATACTGTAGATATGATTGCAGACTCTGACAAGACCCACTTCAGCAGGTAACTCTTTGCTGTTGATCTTCTTACTCCCCTTGGAGTACGCTCTCCTGATCTTAGGTTTGGTCATATGCCAAATATCTTCCCTACAGCTTGGAGGCTGTGTGTGGCTAAGGGCTTGTATAGAGCAAATGCAGTCTAATTTCAGGTGCATTCAACTTGAATGTGATAGGCTTCTGAGATTTCCTTGAACTTCTTCAGGGGCAATTCTTTCTGACTTGCTTTTATCCTCCTTTTCAACTGCTTTAAGATACCTTTGCATTATCATTGACTTTTATGAGGAGAGAAGCCACATAAATACCAACTGGTCCTTGTGGCACCCTGCATGAGGGGTAATCTAAAGTACCTATCTTTAGGACCAATATTGTGAAAAGTTCCCTGCACACAGTGTGAAATACCTAGAATACGGCTTTAGGAATTATAACCCCTTAAGGCAGGGGTGTCAAACTCAATTTCAACGCTGGCCGCATTAGCTCCTTCTTATTTTGTGCTGCTGCTGGGAAGAAGCTGGGGGCGGAGCTAGGAGGCAGAAAAGGCAGGGTCAGGAGGAGGACCAGAGGAGGGTGGAATCAGAGACCAGGTTGTGCTGTGGCTGCACAGAGAGGTGCAGGATCTTTAGGAGGAGTTCTGTCCTCCTCTCTACTGCCGACTGCTGTGCAGGGTCAGGAGAAGGACCTGAGGAGAGCTGGAGTCTGCTGAATGCTGAAACCAAGGGAGGTGGAGACAACTGCTGTGGATGCACAGAGAGGCACAGGATCTGTGGAAGGAGTTCTGTCCTCCTCTCTGCTGCTGACTGCTGAGATGGGACAGGACAGAACAGAGGGAGGGGGCAGAGATGAGCCTCTTCATGGCTACACAGGGAAGCATGGGATCTGGTGGAGGAGTTCTGTTCTCATCTCTTCTGCTGACTGATGAGACCAGGTGGGGGCAGAGAAGAGGGGGGCACCGCAGCTGCAGGAGAGGTGCAATGGCCACAATAAATGGCCTGGTGGGTGGTCTTGTGTTTGACACATGTGCATACATCCCAACTTTTTTGAGATGGGAACAAGGGACACCTATTCACAAAAAGACACACCCACTGCCACGCCCCCTTAAAGGAGAATTATTTAAAAAAATAGTTAAACCCACAAGTGCTTTTTTACCACTACTATTCCTTTATACTGGCTCTTGAAATCTACAAATGCAGCAATTTAGAAATCAGATTAAGGGTTTAGCACTGGGAAAAGTGCATTGTATATACAACTATATAGAGTAGACCAAAATGAGGGACAAATAAAGAGGAAAGAGGAACTTGGTTCCAAATCAGGGACAGTCCCTTCGAAATCAGGGACAGCTGGGAGCTCTGTATGTGCCTTAAGGCCTCTTTTACTCTAGCAGCAAGGACTACCGTTTATCTGAAAAGGGATCCACACTTGTATTGTTTTTTTTTTTTTTCAAATTAATTATATTATATTATTATTTTACCATGTTTTACTACGTTAAAGCGGCGGTCCGCTGAAAAAAATATATATCAAAAGCCAGCAGCTACAAATACTGCAGCTGTTGACTTTTAATACATGGACACTTGCCTGTGAAGGGCGCCCGCGATGTCGGCAGCCGAAGCCGATCTGTCGCTCGGCTCTCGGGTACTGCCGCCGCCATCCTCGGTCAGGGAATCAGAAAGTGAAGCCTTGCAGCTTCACTTTCTGGTTCCCTACTGCGCATGCGCGAGTCGCGCTGCACGTCCTCACTGGTCCCTGTTGTCTTCTGGGACCTGTGTGTCTCCCAGAAGACAGCAGGGGGAGGACAGAGTAGGTGCCGGAAGTGGCATAGGTCACCACGATCACCACGGTGATCTATGCCAGGAAGTGGGAGCAAATACCTGTGTAGTGCACCAACCCCAGACTTTATCTGCTTTTCTTCTGCTTGGCTCCTCCGCAGGGAAAGAATGAGGCACACCGCACCACAAGCCCGTACCCTCCTTAATGGGGAGGTTGAGCGGTGTTAGTTTCTCGGGCCTGCTTGCAGCCAGTGTTTAAAAACCTCCAGTGCTGACCTCGTTTCTGTGGTATTCAGAAACAAGCCTTTAGTTCTCCCCAGTAAGCAACTGTCCACACCAACTGAAAGGTCCAACTCTTATTTATTCTTTTTAGCACTGTAGCGTCCTCCTCACTCTCTTCTCTTGTTCTTGCTCGTCTGTCTCTTGTGTAGGGGTATCTCAGAGGGGAGAGCGGGGACACCACGCCAGGCCTCCACCACATGTACCAGTGCGGTATGGGCAACGTTCTTAATTTACCTTCGGGTCAGTGTTGTGCACCTGGATCCTCCCTCCGAGAGTCACCTTGAGCCATGTCCATCAGAAATGAGCCCCACACCATTAAAGTCCAACACTCCTTTATTCTCATGCGAATGAACACAATCAGTTGAACTCCCTTGGTAGAAACAGAACAGAAAAGGTAGGCCCAGACACAATGTGTTCTCCACTTTCCTCCCTGAAAGTGAGTTGTGGTCTCCGAGCGAGGGGGGATTTCCTTCCAGGCGGTCTCCGACGAGAGGCTCACCTGTCACCGGCAATATGCTGCACTGGGTCTTCAAGTGAGGAGCTCCCCCCGGTCCATTGCGCCTTCCGGATTCGGGGACCCAATCCCTGGGTTCCCTGGGATCTCCTTCCCTCGCGGAACTCAGTGTTGGGCACTGAGATGCGGACCTCCATTCAAGTACCTCACCCCAGGATAAAGGTGCCTGGGATGGAACACGATCTCCGGTGGTCCTCTAGGCCTAGGCCAACCAGAGGACCGGCACGAACCACCGTCCGCAGGCTAAAGGGCCTGGGACTACGAACCCCGTGACAGATGGCCGGCCCCTTTATACCCTCTCCCAGCAAGCACGGCGGGCTTCCCGCCCCACCATACCGCTGCCGAGGGAGGACAAAAAGGGGTACGGCACACAGCAATGGTTCAACCCCCGCCCGTGGCGACAGCGCCATCTGCTGGGCCGCAGGGAATCACACATCACTGGTGTCACTGCCAGATTCAAATTTACACCCGGGAAAGTGCATACCCGCTACAACACAATAAACAGTCTCTTTGGGAGCAGACGGGTTGGGACAAGACACAGGTCAGATAAGGTTGGAGGAGGTCCAGGCACAAACTTGAATTGGGGTTTCTCCTGCTCTGATTAGCACGAACAGGCTTGGCGCACGGTCTCTGCCACAGACCATGAGGTTGGTCACTGACACTGACCGGGTGAAAAAGATGAAAGTCACTGCCACTGACCTTGGGTGCGTAGTGTCACTGTCACTGTGACTTAAAGAACACGCACTTCCTTCCGTTAATGAAATAACCCTTTATAGAACAAGAACATCCCTCCAGAGAGTTACCAGAGGCCCCATCTGTCACCACGACTCTGCGCTGGGTCTTCAGAAAGGGTCACCTCCCTGGCCTCCTCGTCCTGGATATGGGTCCCCTCGCAAGGCAGATCCCTGGGAGTCTCGGTTCCCTGTGGATCCCAGCCGAAGGCTGCTGGGCCCTGGACCTTTCTCCAAAGTACCTCACCCCAGACTGAAGGCGTCTGAGATGGAACAGCAGCTCCGTCTCTGGGCCTAGGGCACCCAGAGACAACCCGACCAGGCCTCCGGGCCTAGGGCACCCGGAGGCGACACACATGCACCCAGGCCTAAGGTGCCTGAGCCTGGAACCGCCCCCTCTGGAAGATGGCCGCCCCCTTTTTATATCCTCTCCCGACAGGCACAGCAGGTTCCCTGCCCCACCGTACTGCTGCCAAGAGGGGACAAAAAAAAGGCACAACCTTGCACTGCGGTTCAACCCGGGCCCATGGCAACAACGCCACCTATTGGCCCCAGGGAACTACACACCAGTACCATCTCCCAGGGACAGAAATGGTCCATGAAACCTAACAATCAGTGCATCTGAGCCTAGTTACCACTCAGATGCTTCCCCCTAAATGTAACCACCCGCTACACCTGTATTACACAGGTATCTGCTCCCTCCTCCCCCCTGAAAGGTGCCAAATGTGACACCGGATGGGGGGAGGATTCCAAAAAATAGAAGTTCCATTTTTGTGTGGAACTCCGCTTTAACAGCTGTAGCCTCCTTCACAATGACAGCTAAACCGGGGTGCAGGCTTGTTTGTAAGTGAAGCCAAGGAGTACTAGCAGACCAGGTCATCATGCTGAGAAATGTTACTATACAGATAGTGGGAGGGGGTTGTTTTTTTTTTTTTTTGGTCTAGCTCTTCTTGGCTCAGCAATCAAGAAACATTTAAAATGCACAGTTCTCTCTTAGGACCCAAAATAATGTTCATATATTCCGCTGGTTAAAAATGTAACTGAAGCTTTCACAAAGTGAAGCTCATTGAAGCGTGAAGGATCCTCCAAGTTTTTGTACATTGAGGAGCCGAGATCGCACAAAACACATCAGGAATGCGGACTCTTGAGCAATCTCTTTTAGCACTTGCATACATGGCTATGGGGAAACTCCAAGTGAAATCCATCAGTGAACTGCTAATGTAAGTAAATGTATATTTTTTTAGTTTTGGATTGAGTGAAGAGGGATTAGAATACCTGTTGGGTTTTTATTGCTCAAAACAACACTTATCTCCTGCGCTCGGGGGCTTAGTCTATGAGTAGGTGGTGTAGTCAACCCTTCGGATAAAATCTGGCATGTCAAAGGTCTTGCTGCCCTCCTCAGAACAATGGGTATCTTTAGAACTGAAACATATATGTAGCACACCCATCTCTCTCTTGCCCAAGTTTACCTCCATCTGCAGAGCGAGACACACCATGCCACATGCCCAATATCCTCCATTTGTAGAGGGTGAGCGGTGTTAACAATTTTTTTGGGTCCTGCAGTGAGTTACCTCCTTCCGTTGGTTCTCGTCCCCTAGAATGTAGGGAAAAGTCTATCTTCTCTCCTTAACCACTTAACAACCACCTGCCGACAAATAACGTCGACAAGGTGGTTGCTTAACTCTGGGAGGACGTTATATAACGTCCTCCCAGAATCGCGCACACGGGAAACTGGACCCGGCGGATCACGAATCGCGGTAAATCGCCGCTGATAGCGGCCGTTTACCACGTGATCGCTCCGTCGAATGACGGAGCAATCACTTGTAAACAGACCGGCGTCATTTGATGACGCCGGTTCCTCCCTCCCCTCTCTGTACCGATCGGTACAGTGTGAGAGGGGAGGGGGAGGGAGCGGATGGCAGCAGCAGCTCTGTGGGCTGGATCTGTGACAATTGCAGTCACAGATTCAGCCATCCATCCATCCCTGCTCAGCCATCCCTGGTGCAATACTCTGCAATACACCCTGCCAATACTCTGCAAAATACTCTGCAATACTCTGCAATACCCTGGTGCAATACTCTGCAATACCCTGGTGCAATACTCTGCAATACCCTGGTGCAATACCCCCTGTGCAATACCCCGTGCAATACCCTGCCATACTCTGCAATACCCTGCCATAGTCCACAATGCCCGGCAATACTCCGCAATGCCCGGCAATACTCCGCAATGCCCGGCAATACTCCGCAATGCCCGGCAATACTCTGCAATAACCACTTCCCGCCCTCCGGCCGTCATATGACGTCCTTGACTTTGTGCGGGGATATCTGAATGATGGGAGCAGCTACAGGCATCATTCAGATATTAGCTTTTTCAGCCGGCGATTCCCTACACCATAACAACAATCATAGTGGCTGTTCCGCCGCTTGATCATTCTTATGGGAGACGAGAGGGGATGCCCCCCGCCACCCTCCGGTGCCTCTACCGACTCACCGCTACGATCAAAGCCAGGATTTGTTGTTTTTTTTTTTGTTTTTTTTTCAGGCTTCCCAGCCTAGAGGTGAGATGTGGGATCTTATTGACCCCATATCTCACTGTAAAGAGGACCTGTCATGCCATATTCCTATTACAAGGGATGTTTACGTTCCTTGTAATAGGTATAAAAGTGATCAAAAAAAATTTTGGGGCGGAAAAACATGTCAAACTAAAATAAATAAAGTAAAATGAACAATAAAAAAATATTTTTTTTTTAAAGCGCCCCTGTCCCCATGAGCTCGCATACAGAAGCGAACGCATACGTAAGTCCCGCCCACATATGAAAACGGTTTTCAAACCACACATGTGAGGTATCTCTGCGAACGTTAGAGCGAGAGCAATCATTTTGGCCCTAGACCTCCTCTGTAACTCAAAACATGTAACCAGTAAAAATATTTAAAGCGTCGCCTATGGGGATTTTTTAAGTAGCGAAGTTTGGCGCCATTCCACGAGTGTGTGCAATTTTTAAGGGTGACATGTTAGGTATCTATTTACTCGGCGTAACTTCATCTTTCACATTATGCAAAAACATTGGGCTAACTTTACTGTTTTTTTTTTTTAAGCACAAAACATTTTTTTTCCGTAAAAAACACGTTAAAAAAATTGCTGCGCAAATATCGTGCGAGATAAAAAGTTGCAACAACCACCATTATATTCTCTAAGGTCTTTGCTAAAAAAACATATATAATGTTTTGGGGTTCTATGTAATTTTCTAGCAAACAAATGATGATTTTTACATGTAGGAGAGAAATGTCAGAATTGGCCTGGGTGCTCCAGAACGCCTGAAGGTGCTCCCTGCATGTTGGGCCTCTCTATGTGGCCACGCTGTGTAAAAGTCTCACACATGTGGTATCGCCATACTCGGGAGTAATAGCAGAATGTGTTTTGGGGTGTAATTTGTGGAATGCATATGCTGTGTGTGAGAAATAACCTGCTAATATGACAATTTTGTGAAAAAAAAAAAAAAAAAAATCTTGATTTTGCAAAGAATTGTGGGAAAAAATTACAACTTCAAAAAACTCACAATGACTCTTTCTGAATACCTTGGAATGTCTTCTTTCCAAAAAGGGGTCATTTGGGGGGTATTTGTACTTTTCTGGCATGTTAGGGTCTCAAGAAATGAGATCGGCCGTCAGTACTTCAGGTGTGATCAATTTTCAGATATTGGCACCATAGCTTGTGGACTCTATAACTTTCACAAAGACTAAATAATATCCATCAATTTGTACTTATTTTTACCAAAGATATGTAGCAGTATAAATTTTGGCCAAAATTTATGAAGAAAAAATAGTAATTTGCAAAATTTTATAACAGAAACGAAAAAAAAATCATTTTTTTACAAAATTTTCAGTCTTTTTCCTCTTATAGCGCAAAAAATAAAAAACCCAACAGTGATTAAATACCACCAAAAGAAAGCTCTATTTGTGTGAAAAAAAGGACAAAAAATTCATATGGGTACAGTGTTGTATGACTGAGTAATTGTCATTCAAAATGTGAGAGCACCGAAAGCTGAAAATTGGTCTGGTTATTAAGGGGGTTTAAGTGCCCAGTGGTCAAGTGGTTAAGAAGGCCAATGTCCAGACAATATCAACTCCAACAAAAGAGTTTATTTTCCTTTGTTTGCAATCAACAGGGAAAGTTGAAGAGAGAAAATAAGTTGAATAGGGAGGTAGGTTCAGGCACACTAAATCTATCTATATTCCTCGCCACTCAAGCCTGAGTGGGCCTTGCTCACCCGGATAGTCCCCTCTCACGATTCTAGCATCCGGAGTGAAACACAAACAATTACTTTGGATTCGTCCCCTCCAAGGACAGGTTTAGGAGATCCTCTACAACAGAATCCTTTAGTTCCTGAATCCAGATCTCTTTAGCGCCTGTAACTTTTAGAGACCATAAGTGCCAATGGGCACATAACAGGGGCTATCTTGAGACTTACGGAATCCTTCCCTCTGATAGGCAACCAGGCCTCTACCGGAACAGTGACTTCCTTCACCGGTCCTCCGGACAGGTCCTCCCCTGGTTTCCTCTCTTTCAGATCAGGCCACCCTACCACGGGTACCCTGGGATTCCGATGGTCTGATTGTAGACCCAGTTGAAGGTACTGGGCCTACCTGGAACTCTGTAGCCTCAGGCTAAAAGGTGCCCGAGACTTCTCGATCAACACACGCACCCCTGGCCAGCAGGGCCAAAGGCGTGACTCCACCACCAGGGGTCCCCCTGGAATTCTCCTCTCCCCTAATGGCGTCTGCGGCCTGCCACTTATGTACCCCCTCCTGGCATGCACAGCAGGCAGACCACTCCCACCGCATGGCCTCCGGGAGAGGACACACAATCACGCTACAATGCCACCTGTGGTTCGACCCGAGACCTGGGCAACAGCGCCATCTACAGGTCAAGGGGAACTATACATCCAGGCAGCACCACAGCAGAGTCCAAGTTAAAGAATCAGAAGAATCAGAATCAGAATCACCCTCTAAATTTCAAGCATAGAGACCCCAAATTTGGGGGTCCGCTACATATGGAAAGAAAAGGAGGGAGCACCGACCTTGTGCATTACCGAAGATAACATTTATTAAAAAATGTAACAAGAGTAATACTCACAAAGAAACGTTGTCTACTATTGCTGTGGCTCTGAAGAAGAGGGTCCTCCCTCGTAACGCGTAAGCAGTTTGTGATGCCATCTGGTTCCTCCTAACACCCATTCCAGGTTGCAGGTGTCTAAAGACATGGCTCCAATTGTTGGCTTTTTATAGCTGTCTGTATCCCCTTTAGGGAGATTCACCCTCTCTATTTCTCCTGCTGACCACTATCACCAAGAGTGAAAGTGAAAGAAAATCCCACATTTTGGGTTGTCACCAGAACAGGACTAGATGGGAAAATCCTCCAATGGGAACATCAGTTCTGGTGACAACCAGGGATTGCCCTTACTTTGGAGGAATTTCTTCTCACTTCCTGTTGGAGCTGTGGGACAGAAAGTGAAGACCTTCAACCACATTGAAACCATTTAGAAAATAATTCAGCCACACATGAGGATATGAGACATAGACATTAACCTAAGGTGACCAGATTTTTAAAATGAAATCCAGGTACATATATATTTTTTTTTACTAGTAATGGCAGCAATCAGCGACTCTCTGCCTGTCACCGCCGCCCGCCTCACAGCCTGTTAAAGGGGTTGCATCCTATGCATTAAGGTGAAAAAAACCCTTGCAGTGACTGGCCCCCTAGCCCCCCCATTTTACTTTCCTGAGCCCCGAATTTCCCTTGGTGTGGATGTGCCGTCCCTCTCTCCACAGGGTCCCAGGTTTTGATTGGCTATATTGATAGCAGCACAGCAATTGGCTCCTGCTGCTGTCAATCAAAACCTATGACGCAGGCGCCCGGGGGGCGGGGCAGAGTCATACATTCGGCGACTATGGACGCCAAATGAATGACTCGGGAGAATGCTCACAAGGTAACCCCCCGGGAGAGCGTTTCTCCTAGGGGGGTTATCTGATGCGGGGAGGAGCCGTGAGAGCCGCCGAGGGACCCCAGAAGTCGGTGTTCGGGGGCCACTCTGTGCAAAACGAGCTGCATAGTGGAGGTAAGTATGATATGTTTGTTATTTAAAAAATAAAAAAAAACAATCCTTTACAATCACTTTAAGTCTTACTCTCCGGGCCCCCGGCTACTACTGGATGGGGAGTGGAGGAAGATCACTCCGCCAGGGAAGGCAAGGAGATAAGCAGGCAGGAGGCTGGCCGGGACTTGAGCCAAGGCAGAAGAACATGGGAGCGGAGCTGAATGGGCATGCACCTGAAACTGAAGAAATATTCCCTCCGACCAGCACATGATCATCAGAAAGGGGCACAGATATTGGAAAAAAAATACACCCCCCTAAGCTATTAGGAGCGGTGGAGTGAAATTCAGAATTATTATTTTTTTATTCTGCACTG
This sequence comes from Rana muscosa, assembly GCA_029206835.1. Taxonomy (NCBI): domain Eukaryota; kingdom Metazoa; phylum Chordata; class Amphibia; order Anura; family Ranidae; genus Rana; species Rana muscosa. The sequence goes on along the minus strand of CM055125.1, from coordinate 338,039,656 downwards.
ACTGTCTTTAAAAATTGCCCAAGCCCCTGTTCAAATCCAATCCGGGGACAAAACCCAGGGACAGACTTGGGTCCTCAATCCGGGGACTGTCCCCTGAAACCGGGGATGTCTGGTCACCCTACATTAACCACTTGCTGACCGTAGGCCATCATATGACATCCTTGGATTGCAGCTACAGGCATTATCCCGGTATCAGCAATTTCAGCCAGCGATTCCCGTGAGGCAGAAGTGATTTGTGTGGCTGAACAGCCACTCGATCACTTCTGAGGGCAGTGGAAGGGGGTCACCCCCTCCCACCACCACCTTTCACAGGCTCTCCTGTCTGACCGCTGAGTGCTGCGGCTTGCGGCGAAGACTTCACCGCACAGAGAGCGAAGAACTGACATTCCTTCCTTTCTGTGACCTCAGAAATGAGGATTTCGTCACTTCCAGTTCCGCCTCTCTGTTTTACTGGCCATTAGCAGCCAGGAAAGCAGCCAATCAGACCGATTTGTGTCTGATCGGCTGCATTGGAGGCCAGAGGGGAGATATCTGGTCTAATAGACCCCAGATATGAACATAAAGTAGACCTGTCACGGCCTATGCTGTCACAAGGGATATTGTTCATCCCTTGTGATAGCAATAAAGTTAATAGAAAAAAAAAAATTAAGGAGACAGTAAAAAATAAAATAAAAATTGTTTTAGATATAATAAATAATAAAAATGTTAAAAAAATTAAAGCGCTTCATCCCTATGTGTTTATGCGCAAATGCGAATGCATATGAAAGTCCCGCACGAATATGTAAACGGTGATCGCACCACACATGAGGTATTATCGCGAACGTCTGAGCAAGAGCAATTATGCTAGTACCAGACCTCCCCTGTAACTCTAAGCTGATAACCTGTAAAAAAGGTTAGTGTCACCTTTGAAGAATTTTAAGTACTGTAATTTGACGCCATTCCACGAGCATACGCAATTTTAAAGTATTACATGTTGGGTATTTATTTACTCAGCGTAACATCATCTTTTACATTTTACCAAAAACTGTGTACTATATTGTTCTTGTGTGCAATAAAATCCATTAAAGTGTATTTTCTTCCCAAAAATTTCATTAAAAAAACGAAAAAAATGCAAACCCATTATCTTATTTTATAGGGTCTCTGCTAATAATAAAAATTAAAAAAATATATAAATATATATAATGTTTGGGAGTTCTAAGTCATTTTCTAGCAATTTTTTTTTTGATTTTTACATGTAGGAGAGAAGTGTCAAAATTGATTCGGTTGGCGAGTAGTTAATTAATACACAATTTTTGGAGCCATATCCTAAGAAGAAGGGGACAGAAGTGATCTGTATTAAGTGTGGGATGATTAGCTCAAGTGTGGTGCTTCTAAGCCACTCGCCAACACTTTCATTTAGGGCCTTCCTTGCCCATTTACAGTATATTAAAAGAAAGTTTCACAAAACACCTGTAGCACCCTCCTAGAAAGGTTTAGGTAAATCTAGTGCTTTAGCTCCTCTGTAATCATTAGATTGGTGTGTGATTATTTTTGGCTGTTCTGGGTCTCGCTGGCTGCAAGCTCAACTACTTCCCCCTGCCTTCTAGTGGATTTAGCAATGCAGTGGGTTGGAAAATGCAGACCATTGGCCTGAATATTTATGTGGTCTCAACCAATCCCTGGGGAGGGGGGTGCCCAGTAGGTGGCTGAGGAGTGCATAAATAGCCTGGGGCCTGGAGCAGAAGAGTTCTTGTGCAGAGGGAGAAGACGGCAGGCTGAAGGGGAAGTTTAGCTAAAGTCTACAGGAGTCAATGAGTTCTGGGGGGGCCTGCTTTCTGAAAATAGCTGCAGCCAAATTAAGGGGATTCATGGAGGATCTGGCCTGGGAATTCACTGGAGAAGTGTCTGGCTGATATTGGATGGAAGCATCCAAGAACACAGGGATATTGTGAGTACAGGCCTGAGAGTAGGATCCTAGTAATTGTTCACTGTCTCCGATTTGAGCATCTGCTCCAGTGCTGCTGATCTGAGACCTTTCCTTCCTTGGAGTCCCAGGGTTGCTTGCTCTCTATAATTTCAACATTAAAATATAAAAAGACATTCCACATCTGGTCATTGAGTTGTGAGACTGTCCAAACTACCGTGTGTCTGGTTGTATTTACACCCAAATCGGGAAGAGAACCTGGGACAAACCAGCAGGCCCATCATGGGGCTGCATTACAAATCAAAGAGGTTTACCATTGCAATGATTCTCAGCATTTCTCTTCCATAGCAAAATGCTTAACTTCAGCCTCCTGGCTATCTCAGTCCACTCAAACTCTTCATCTGCTTCCACATAGACGATTACACATCTCTAGTGTGGGCATAAATGCTGCTCCCTTGCAGTCACATGGATCCTTGGGAAGGGAGGAGCCTTAAACTATTGCAAACTCCCAACTCATTAAGATTGTGAATACATGCCCTTTTAAGGTGCTGGCTATTAGCAAAATATGCACCCAATTTTGGAAACCTCATTCCACCCAAGTCTCTACGAAGTCTCCAAGCTCCAAGACCAATACCAGGGCTTACTAATCCCAGAGGACTCTGAATAACCAGTTTCTTTTGTACCAAACACACAACCTGTATGAATGAAAACCCTGGATACAACTTAACCCTTCTCACACCATGGCAGGGCGTCGTACTATTACACAAGGAATCATTTGATATGAAAATACATTCTCAAGGTGAATGTGAGCAGTTCTAAATGACCGACGGGATCACCCCTGTTAGATCATTGCTCCATTCTTTGAGACCTATTACTCCTCTCTAGCAAGCTGATGACGTGTCAATACAACATCCGGTCCAATATTGGGTGACAACACTTTCATCCTTATGTGGGAAACTTCGTTTGATACAGAATACAGATCTATTGCTACCTCATTGTTGCCATCCTGTTTACTTTACCGTTGCAGAGTATACCTGCACTTCATTGTACTCTAACTGGATGCAGGCTTTTTCTAAACACCTCAACAAGCCCACCAACATTAAAGGGCCCCAATGATAGCCGGCAAAAGAAACCACAGATGGACTGCCCTGTTTTACTTAATTTACCGACATTCCATCTTCTGTGCCCTATCTTTGGCAAATCTAGCCTGGTAAAGACCTGCAGGCAGTCTTAGACCTTGCATAGCAAACCCAATGCAATAGTGGGTAATATAGCTCTAGGGGTTTAGACGGCTCTACTTTCCAACTGCTCACTGCTGCACGTTGGGTGACTGTTACTGTTTAAGCTGACCTGGGTGACTGATAGAGGTATAGGCCTCATCAATTGCTGTATATATAAGCAGGGCTTTTTTCCTCAGCGAATTGGTGCAGGTACTCCCCCCTTCACCCTTTGTCTGTGCCTCCTACCCACCTCCTTGGTTTCCCCCCCTTACTCACCTCCCAGTACTGCCCATTTAGGAAAATACGGAACCAAGTATTATTTTGTGGTGCAAAGTAATTTGTATGGAATTTACTAATGATAACAAAAAAACCCCAGTAAAATAGATCCCCTGCAGTCAGCAACAATCTACCCCATCCAGCAACAATAGATTTCCCAGCAATAATAGGATCCCCCTAGCAATAATAAACCCCCTGCAGCAACAGACCCCATCCCAGCAACAACAGATCCCCCAGCAATAATAGATCTACCCAGCAACAATAGATCCCCTTAGCAAAAATAGATCTCCCCACAACAATAGACCCCACCCCAGCAACAATGGATTCCCCCCAGCAACGACTGATTCCCCTAGAAACTATAGACCTCCACCCCAGCAACAGTAGACCCCCCAGCAATAATAGATCCCCCCAGCACCAAATGATTCCCCACACAACATTATATCCTTCCCCCAACAACAATAGACCCCTATTACAAAAGAAAAAAAAACTGCGCTCTGAGATAATAGAAGGCATAGAAAATACCACCCCAACAATGGACTCTCTCTCAGCAGCAACAACAGATCTCCCAGCGGCCAGCATCAATAGAGCCTCCAGGAGCCAGCAACAATAGATCTCTCCCTCAACAGTAGCTCCCCCCCCACGCAAAATTAGATCCCCACCAGAGACAATAAATTCCCCTGCAGCCAGCATCATAGATCCTCCAGAACCCCTTGCCATTAGATACAGTTAATGCTGGAGGTGCCGTAACTGTGTTCTCTTGTGTTCCCGTTGAAAAAAAGCCCTGTATATAAGTATATACAGTATATGCTGATTAAATGGAAAAGGAACAAGCATCCCCATATGAGCATTCTTTTCCACGCAGTGATTTTGTTGCTTGCTTTCTGTTCGAGTGCAGAGCAGACACAACCTACATGCTCAGGGCTTCTGTTTTCCACCCAGGCTTATCTGTAGTGATGTATCCATGAAAACAAGAAACCCCTTTAACAAAACTAGATATCTGCTGTGAAATCTCTGGTGCACCAGCATGTCTGCTTAATTTAAACCTAGAAACAGTTCAGTGGTGATGGAACGCGGTAGTATTGGAGGAATGAGAACCTCTCTGTTGAAGGGAGCTCCGGCACATTGGAGGGTGTTTGCACCCTGCGGACAGAATGACAGCAGTCGGAACACGCTGGGAGGGACAGGAGCATGGAAAGGTTGACTTGCTCAGTTGGCTTGCTGCATTCACACACACACACACACACTCCCCTGTTGTCTGTCACTTTCTGTTACGTACCTGGTGGGATGAGCCTGATTAGCAGAGGGAGGCTTCTCTTACTCCTCTGACTCGGGGGCCCCTGATAGAGCAAACAGGTATCCGCAGGAGTGCAGAGTCGCACGAGGGCCGGTAGTCGTGCTATCTGCTGGGCTTCCAGTTGAATGGCGTGCCAGATGACAGTGGATGACAGAATGCAGGTCAATGGTACAAGAACTCCACAGACTGGAAGGCAGAGGCAGGAGCAGGGTCAGGCAAGCCGGGTCATACACAGGACAGTCAGATGAGGTACAGGTTCAGAGGCTGGAGAATAGTCTAGGTTCAGGTCAGGGTCGATGCAGGCAGAGAGCAGGAGTAGTCAGAGCAGGCTGGGTAAGTAACAGGAATCAGATGCAGGTTGCAGGAAACAGGAGTCTCACGGGAACGCTGTAGGCAAGGCAGCACCGGGTCTGTGCACTGATCCGGTTTAAATAGGCACTTCATGGATCACATGGTGCGCCATGCACGCTGATGCGCCGATGCGCATGCGCTAACCTACGTTAGCACGCGCCAACGCAGCTTCCTTGACACAAGTTCGGGGAGCAGGAGTTAATCTGCGGGGAACATTCCTTCCTCTAGCCAGCCTTTCCTGACACTTTCTATCTGCCCAGGCTTTGTTTTCCCGCTGAGTTAACTGATCACCAGGATAGACAAGCTGCAGCTCAAGGGGACCTCTTGTGTATCCTTCCCACCAGTGATTGGAGGAGACAACCTGTGGCCTTCTGGAAGCTATTCAATGCAGATAGACATCCCACCGTCTTTAAGTAGATCAGACAGCCCCTGTCGTCTATTAACTACACATATTTACTCTTGTCAAAGACAAGATGCAGGTTTTCACTGGAGATTTGTTATAAGGAGGGGGGGGGGTGTAGGGTGGATAGGTCAGTTGCCCAAGAGGCCATACACCCTGCTTTTCAACATCCATTGATACTACGAAGGCTGTACTAAAAGTAATGCAAAAGTGGACGTAATTTTTTATTAATTTACATAGATCATCCAAATTTCACATGTTGGGCTTCCTCTATAGTGCCGCTCGAAGCTTCATTGAATTGACTCGGTAATTCAAATTCAGCTGGGTGCAGGTACCCAAGGGCTTGTCTCGCCCAATCATCAACTGTAAAAAAGGAAAGATGACTATGACTAAGCCAATGAGTGAATAAAACGCGTTAGATTGACGAGGAGGCAAAGCTAAGCCAATGAGTGGATAAAACGCATTAGTGGGACGAGGAGGCAAAGCTAAGCCAATGAGCAGGTGAAATGCGGTAGAGCGGCGAGGAGACAGAGCTGAAGCCCTTACTGTCACATTTGAAACTGGCCGGTTTTCCGGTGCGCACGTCCATGTTTCCTTTGTTCTTCTAAAGCAAATCCTCCTCTTCTTTTTCATTGCAGGTAAATAATGAATTTTGAGCAGAAGTTGAGCAGAACACAAATTTTGACAAACCATAGCCAATCTTCTTTGACTTAATCATCGCAAAACTTCTAGGACCACAAGTAACTATGGTTTGTACAAGGGCTCTACCGAGAGAAAAAAAAGCAAAAATAGGCAACTTACATAGGTTGTTGAAATTTCACAATTTGGTAAAGTAACCCTTACTCTATAGTGTCTCTTCTTCATTTTCATTGGAGGTAAATGTTGGATTCCAAGCAGATGCAACATGCTGTCATTGAGTTTTTGACGAAGGAGGGGTGCAGGCTGTCCAACATCCAGAGAAGGCAACACAATGTTCATGGAGGTCACATTATTGACAGGAGTCACCAATGACAAGACATTGCTTGTAAACATTCTATAGCCCCTGCTGCGGATGTCCGATAGCCTGCAACCCTCCTTCGTCAAGAACTCAATGATGGCATGTTGCATCTGCTTGGAATCCATCATTTACCTCCAATAAAAATGAAGAAGAGATACTATAGAGTTATGCCGCGTACACACGACGATCGGAATTTTCGACAACAAAACCGTGTTTTTTTTCCGACGGATATTGGCTCAAACTTGTCTTGCATACACACGGTCGCACAAATGTTGCTTGGAAATTCCGAACGTCAAGAACGCGGAGACGTACAACACTACAATGAGCCGAGAAAAATTAAGTACAATTATTCTGAGCATGCGTCAAATTGATTGCGAGCATGCGTAGGATTTTTGTGCGTCGAAATTGGATTTTGTGCGATCAGAATTTCCGACAAGAACTTTTGTTGTCGGAAAAATTGAGAACCTGCTCTCAAACATTTGTTGTCGGAAATTCCGACAGCAAATGTCCAATGGAGCCTACACACGGTCGGAATTTCCGACCAAAAGCTCACATCGAACATTTGTTGTCGGAAATTCCGATCTTGTGTACGCGGCATAAGAGTTACTTTACCAACTTAGGCAAGTTACATAAGTCGTTCAAATTTCAAATTTTTGCTTTTTTTTTTCGGTACAGCCCTTGTACAAACCATAGTTGCTTGCCGTCCTAGAAGTTTGGTGATGATTAAGTCAAAGAAGATTGGCTATGATTTGTCAAAATTAACAGTGTTTGGATTGCTAGGAGGCGATTCCATAGGGACAGACAAGTTGCCCACTTACCACTGGAGATTTGTCTGCAGCAGCAGAATCCCTCATTTGACATGATCCTATGGACCCTGGTGACCATTGTCCCCAGTACAGACATTTTTGAGTTGCCACATGGGGAGGGGAAATCTTTCAATAGTACACCTGTTCTGAAGATAACTGTATAAAGAGGGGGTATCTCCCCACTTAGAGGTATAATAATCACCACATTCATGGGCAATTGACATTTCTGTCAGCAATTGCCCATGAAGTGGCGAAAAACTTCAGAACCCTGCATTTTCCATGGTCGACTCTTTAAAAGCCCCTACAAGTTGTCAGTTTAGAGTTAACCATGGTCTAAAAGATAACTTTAGCCCAACTTTTACCTTCAATTTTTCCCATCACTATGGTCAAAAACAATTGTCGATTTGTCCCCATTAGCCATTAGAAAACAGAAGGAACGTTTAGAAAACCACCATTGTTGAACAAAAGTTCTAGCTGTGTAAGGCTGGCTTAAAACTGACCTCCTGGTAGATATAAAAGGCACAACTTATTGCAGCTTTCTAAACATTAATACACCATTAAATTTTTATTTTTAATCTATTGCCGCCCATGTAAAACATATGTGTGGTGGCAGAAGGGTGGGCTTTAATGCATATGCATTATGGGTGACCAAAGCACAGATACAAGCTGTCAAAAACAGATCTCAGTCTAGACTAGCAATTGGAAGCTGGCGGGACCAGTTCCTGATCATGTGATCACCGTGACAGCCAGTCACAGCAGTCACATAATCGCTGATCCTTCTTGTCCCCGGGCTTTCAGAACTCTTTAAAGGGACGCTGGTAGGAAGGGGTTAAATACAGTGGCGGCCCATCCATTAGGGGTACAGGGGCTCTGGCCCCCTAATCCATGCGAATGGCCCCTAATCTACATACAGGGCGCCGGACCCATGGAGTTCAATGTTTTTCTTTTCTTTTTGAAGAACACGATTAGAGCCTGAGGCTCTAATTGGCTTAAAAAAAGGGTGGGCTCAGGACGCAGAGCACTGCGCCCCAAGCCCATCCAGTTGTGTGGCATTAGCATATTAATATTCAGTAATATCTTCCTGCTTCTCCTCCTGGCCAATCAGGAAGCGGGTCCTGAGACCCGATTGGCCAGGGAGTCATAGGAGAAGAAGCAACACCTGTTCGGCCCGGGAGGAGAAGCAACGGCCTCGGCTCTTCCCTTGGCAAGCTGGACCAAGGAGCAGCATCAGCCTTCTAAAGTAACGCCACTTATCGCCACCATCCATCTTCCGTGCGAAGAGGGGGCCCTGATCGGGTTTGTTTGCCGCCTCACCCCAAAATATTGAGCACCAGCCGCCACTGATTAAATATAAGCTGTGTAAGTACCTGGATTTGACCTGGTATCAGCCCTTTGTACTCCCTGTACAGAAGAGCTGGAGTGTGAAGCTGGAGTGTGAAAGGAAGAAGCAGTACAAGGAGCCAATCAGTTCATGTGCTGACCAGAAGCATGTAGGAAGACGCAGTCTATTTTCTCCACTGCAGGTGGCGCTCAACCACAGCAGCATTGCAGAGGGAGATGAAGTCAAGAGGAACCTAGTTCCTCTATGGTTTCCTGGGTCACAAGAGACAGCCATCTGATTGGATGCTGGTGCCCCATGTGACTTTGGTGGCCATTTTGGGTCAGGCATAGTTTACTTAAGACTCTGGCTCCCTTGCTTGGCACGCATTTCGCATGTGGGGACGGGTCACCCATCTGTCAGGGACATTGCTTAGCATCAGGGAAAGGTTACAGAGAAGTAGGAAAAGTGCAGAGACACGCCATCCTACCTAAAAGCCTACCCACTTGAGGAGCAGAATGTGACCTAGCCATTCCACACCCAAGACAGATGTTGTTGGGACACCTGAGATCTTCTGCTACTGACACATCACTGTTAGTGGTCCCAGGTGGGTTGCCTTCACATTGGGCTTGTTGTGTATTGCCGAACTTCAAGTACAAAATATGTAGGGTTGCCACCTGTCTGGGATTCACCCAGACAGTCCGGGTTTTGAATCATGTGTCCGGGTTTCAGTCCCCCTGAAACCCGGACACATTTTTTCAAACATGAATGTAGCTCGGAACAGAGCCTGACAGGAGGGTGAGGAGGCACTATGCATGCTGCATTACTATTTTCTTTGGAGCGCCCAACGTTGTCCCAGGTCTGTTATCCTATAGAGCAGGGGTCTCCAAACTTTCTAAACAAAGGGCCAGTTTATTGTCCTTCAGACTTTATGGGGACCGGACTGTGGCAGGAGTGGACATTTTCCTGGCATCAGTGGGAGTAAACATCACCACAATTGGTATTAGGGGAGGAATAGTGCCCCATCGTTGGTATCATTGGCAGGAATTGTATTGTGTTTGTGTCAGTGGGAGAAATGGTGTCCCATTGTTGGTGTTAGTTGTCAGAATAGTGTCACATATCAGTGGGAGGAATAGTGCTGGATAAAGGCAAGAAAAAGGTCACAGTTTGGAGACCACTGCTATAGAGTATATAAAAAAATAAAAAAAAATTGCTGTGAGCTGCTAAAGTGTTCAGGTTTGGCTTGAAGAAAAAGTGGCAACCCTAAATATATGCCTGTTACTGTGCAACCGGGCTCTGTGTGTTTTCTGACACCACACTGCACACAAGCATGATGATTGTCAGGGTCACCTGTGGCCAGGTGACAGATGCACACCGTAGGGGGACAGGAGTGCACCGCGAGGTAGTGAACCCTATGGCTGGCTTCTGCGGATAGGAAACTGGGTGGTTGTGGAAAGCGGGACCAGAGGAGCACAACCGGGATCCAAACGGAAGCTAGAGCCAAGATTCCCCAGGGCGCGGAGTCTAAGACCCAGCTGGTCTTCTCCAGGGCCTCTAGTGGTGAGGATGTTAGCTGCAGGCTGGGACCAGGTCGCGGCCCCTGGAGTTTCCTAGCTCACGCCCCGTAGGATAAGGGGAAAAGAGGGGAAGCAGCAGCACACGATAAGAGAGAACCGAATAACAAGCTGAAGGTCAGGGGCCACAAGCAGACAAGGATAACGAAGAACGAGCCGAAGGTCAAGGGTCACGAGCAGACAGGGATAGTCGGGGACAAGCCAATAACGTAACAGAGAGACAGACGTAGCACACGGCAGGCAGGAACCCAAACACACAATGCCTAACAAACACGTTGATCAGCAAAGCAGGCTTGCAGTGCACAGGTTAATATAGTGTTCTGTGATAGGGCCTGGGGTGGAGTCTGGCTGGGAGGAGATTATAAAGGAAGCCAGGTGAAAGGGCTCAGGCCTCTAAGATGAACACATGGGAAGGAAGGTAAGCTGACAGACAAACACTACTGCATATCCATGACAGTACCCTCCCTCTTATGGGCCCTCCCCCGCCTGGGCCCAGGCTTAAAGGGAAATCTCTGATGAAACCTTCTCAACAGATGAGGTGCAGCGACATCAGATGCAGCGATCCAAGACGCCTCCTCAGGACCAAAACCTCTCCAATGCACAAGGTACTGAAGAATGCCTCTGCAGAGCCGAGAATCCAGAACTTGTCTAACCTCGTACTTAAGATTATCCTCAGAGACTGAAAACGAGGTAGGGAGATGACAAGAAGATCTATTGAGGACCAAAGGCTCTCTAGGAATAAGCAAGGGCATGAGAGGATCAACAGGAATCTGAGGAGGGTCCCCTAGACCCTTAAAGGGGAACTGGTCATCTTGCACAGGACCATCAGACTGGGCAGATGTCAGTGGAACCCTGAAGTCAGGTTGGTTAGAAGGTGACATGTCGCCGGAGTCAAACTGAATAGCTGAAGGACAAGCAGAATGTCCCGAACAAGAAAAAGTAGGAGGCTCACTGGGCATGGGCTGGACTGGCATAACTAGTACAGAGGCAGAGTGAATAGCTGAGTCAGGTGTAGCGACTACCTGAATCGCATCGCAAGACGTAGCGACTGCAGGACTTGTAGACAAGCTAGCCTGGCTGTGCGTCCAAGGGTGGTTAGGGACAGAGAAATGTAAATGGTTATGCAACCTGGAATGAATGACCGGCTCAGATTCACAGGGGGCAACCTTGGGTAGGCAGGACGAGGAACAGGAGGGACCCCAAGCCAGAATCTGTCCAGTAGTCCAGTCCACATGAGGAGAATGGAGCTGTAACCATGGGAGACCCAAAATTATAGGCGTTGAGGCCTTGGGTAAGATAAGGAAGGATATCCACTCCTGGTGGAGTGTCCCTACCGACATCTTAACAGGGAGGGTCTGGAAGCGGATAGGTCCCCCTGGGAGAACAGTACCATCAATCGCCAAGACCACCAATGGTGTGGTGAGGGGCAAAAGAGTAAGTCTCATGGACGATGCGATTTCCCAGTCCATAAAATTACCAGCGGCTCCGGAATCCAGATATGCTGAGACCGAATGAGAAGAAGCACCAACATGAAGGAACACAGAAAGCAGAAGACGAGAAGGGGAAGGTGATATTTCTGGGTCCAATACTCCACTTTCCAGATGAAGTGGACCCGAACGTTTTTCTGGACAAAGAGAGCAAGTGTCACGAAAATGACCTTTGCCCCCACAGTAAAGACACAGACCAAGAGTTCTGCGCCTAGCACGTTCCTCGAGGGATAGCCTGGTCCGACCCAGCTGCATGGGTTCCTCAGCTGGTAGGAGATGCTCTACGGGTCGAAGAGAGGGGAGCTCAGGCTGACTAAGAACCAAGGAGTGCTGGCGTTGCTTTTCTAAGGTCCTCTCCTGAAAGCGAATATCGATCTGGTTACACAAGGAGATAACGCCGGCCAGATCAGTGGGGATGGTTCTTCCTGCTAATTCATCCTTCACTCTATCAGACAGGCCATGCAAAAAGGTTGTGACTAAGGCCTCATTGTTCCAGCTCAACTCAGCCGACAGTATGCGGAAATGAAGGGCATACTGTCCCACAGAAGCAGACTCTTGGCGGAGACGTAAAAGGGCGCTGGCCGCTGAAGAGACACGAGCCGGTTCTTCGAAGATATTCCGAAAAAGTTTCAAGAAGCCAGACAGGCTAGAAACCACTGGATCATTCAGTTCCCACAGAGGGGCTGCCCAGGCTAAAGCTTCACCAGAGAGGAGGGAAATGATATAGGCTACCTTAGCCCGATCAGACAGGAAGTTTTGGGGCTGGAGCTCAAAATGAATTGTGCATTGGCTAAGGAACCCCCTGCAAGCCTTGGAGTCCCCAGAGAAACGGGACGGAGCTGGCAGTTGTAGTGAGTGTGCGGCTGCGACTGGTGCAATAGGTGCAGCCGCTGGTTGTATTTGAGGTTGCGGATTCAGGGTTCCCAAGGAGGCCTGAAGCTGCTCAAAGCGAGAAGCCAGATCCTGGAGGAATCGCATCACCTGAGTCTGATTCGATTCCTGGGTTTCAAGTCTGCAAACTATGCCCTGCAACGGATCATCCACGGGTAACGGGATGTCAGCCGGGTTCATGGCTGATCAAACTGTCAGGGTCACCTGTGGCCAGGTGACAGATGCACACCGTAGGGGGACAGGAGTGCACCGCGAGGTAGTGAACCCTATGGCTGGCTTCTGCGGATAGGAAACTGGGTGGTTGTGGAAAGCGGGACCAGAGGAGCACAACCGGGATCCAAACGGAAGCTAGAGCCAAGATTCCCCAGGGCGCGGAGTCTAAGACCCAGCTGGTCTTCTCCAGGGCCTCTAGTGGTGAGGATGTTAGCTGCAGGCTGGGACCAGGTCGCGGCCCCTGGAGTTTCCTAGCTCACGCCCCGTAGGATAAGGGGAAAAGAGGGGAAGCAGCAGCACACGATAAGAGAGAACCGAACAACAAGCTGAAGGTCAGGGGCCACAAGCAGACGAGGATAACGACGAACGAGCCGAAGGTCAAGGGTCACGAGCAGACAGGGATAGTCGGGGACAAGCCAATAACGTAACAGAGAGACAGACGTAGCACACGGCAGGCAGGAACCCAAACACACAATGCCTAACAAACACGTTGATCAGCAAAGCAGGCTTGCAGTGCACAGGTTAATATAGTGTTCTGTGATAGGGCCTGGGGTGGAGTCTGGCTGGGAGGAGATTATAAAGGAAGCCAGGTGAAAGGGCTCAGGCCTCTAAGATGAACACATGGGAAGGAAGGTAAGCTGACAAACACTACTGCATATCCATGACAATGATAGGAGGGGAGAACAGAGTGAAAGAGAGATGAACTCATCCCTGTGCTGCTTCTCCTTTCATAGCCCAGTCACAGGCTGGGGGCGGATCCATGAGCTATGACTAAGGCCCTCAGTGGCTGAAACACGTCAGTGCATACTTGTGTAGTGGGTGTTTGTTTGTTTTAAGGCCCAGAGACTACCATACCCAGGATGCATTTCCCCGCGCAAGGACTGCTGGGGCGGGGCATTTAACAAGGGGGCGGACCGGAGTACGGTCTCTTTGGACATCGTCCGCCCAGCAAGTGGAACTCTGAGCTGAGTCTGAAAATACAGGGCCTGAAGCCTAGGCCTGTATTTTTCCAAAGAGCCTTCCATACCCACCGAGGAGCCTGAGGGACGTCGCATCCTGCTGCTGTTCTGCTACTACCAGGAAGACCGAAGACCCGGGTGTCGTGGAATCTGTGTACCAAGACACAACAACGGAAGATACGGACACGGACTGGTCCGGTTGGGTGAGAGAGCACCTGCTCAGAGAATAATACAGGATCTCTAGACCCAGTAACTGTTGTTCGGAACTAACATTAGCGTTTGCAGTTGCACGCCGGAGGGACAGTGCATTGAATAACGCTAGTAGACTTATTCTGTGTTCACCAAGTTATCAAACCCCCTTTATTCTTGTGGATTACAAATTGTTCCAAAAGTGCACCACCGTTTGCTAGCGAAGATCTTTTCTCTGCAGAACTTTTACATAGTACAGTCAGGCCTCACATAGCAGTGTAGACATTGCCGGGATCCATTTTGCCCATGAGGGAGAAGAGCTGCAGCGGGGTCCGTTAGTTTCTTGTCACAGGATTGTATATCTGTCTGTTTGCTAAAATACACTTTCATTGCAGGGCTCTGCATATGTTTATGTATACTGTTTTATCTGCTTAACCTTTATTCTCAGTAAAGTGCAAGGGTTAAGTATACCAGTCGTTTGTGTCATTTACTGTGTAGAAGAAACGGTTAGTGATAGCTATACCATACTGTTGTGTGTCTTTCTTGTGGGATTGTGCTGCCAAGAATCACAGGTTACACAATCCTATCATCCCCTACTAACTGTGCCAAGGGAGGTGGGAGCAAATTGCTGGGGGTTGACAGCGAGTGTTACAGGGTCCGAAACAAATCATACCAGCGGCCCTCTTAGCTGGGGTTATCGCTACACTTGTGTAGCGGGGTCTCCTTTAAGGCCCCGGGACTACGTTACCCAGAACCCCGTTCGGCAACCAGAGTGCAATTAGCCACCGCAGAGACTGATGGGAGGGGCTATTTAAGAGGAAGGCGAGGCGGAGCTCAGCCTCTTTGGACACCGCGCTGCAAGCAACAGTTTCTTCCTGTGCGGATCTGCTGCAGTGCAAGGCCTGAAGCCTGGGCCTTGCGCAACTTCCAAAGAGCCTTCCACCCCACTGCGGAGCCTGGGTGGCACCGGACTTGTCGAGTGAGGACATCAGTTAGATCGGGGACCCGATCGTGGAAGACGCTGTGTGCGGAGACACAGCAGGTGGAAGTCCTGGACTGGGATCGCGTCCGGAGTGGTGAGCGAGCACTTGCTCAAGCCAATAGACTGTACCGTGTTTAGGCCTATAGACTGCCTTGGCCCACCTATCGTTGTTTGTTGTTCTATTAGGAGACCAGTAGCAGGACAGAGTTAAATGGTCTCCAGTATAGTGTTCCTTGAGACTGCCTACTTGTGGATTACAAATACTATTTCATCAAGTGCACCACCGAAAGTTTGCATGCGAAGAAATAACAAGTGAAAAGACTGAGATTTCTTCTATGTCAGGCCTGACCAGGGAAGGGAGAGAGTAATATTGTTTAATGCTCCACAGGGCGCGTACACCATAATAGCTGCGCGCAGTGCGTTACCGCGCTGGGCCATTGTTGTGTGCTACACCTATTGCTGCAGGGCTCTGTAAGCAAGTTGCATGTGTTCTGTTCTGCCTATGCCTTTTGATATAAAGTAAAGCCGTTGCATTTGATCTCTCGCCTCAGTGTGTTGTCTTACTGTAAAAGAGATTACTCCTAGCAATATTACTGAATGTGATATAAGTTTAACCCTAGACTAACTGTGCCAGGGTGGGTCGAGTAAGATTGCCGGGGGTTGGCGGTGCTGTATGCAGGGCCCGAAATCAAACCAGCGGCTCTCTTAACTGAGGGGAAACGCTACACTTGTATTCCTGGAAGTTTTTTAGCCTGGAATTTTGAATAAAGGAATTTTCTTGCTGCATATTTACCAGGTTGATGGGACTGGGAGCAGATCCAGGGTGACTTGGGCTCAAAAGCAGTAGGTGGAATGATGTTGACCATCAGGCTGAGGACATCTAGCAGCAGAAACTAGCACTGCGGGAGAAAATTTCTGGATTCAAACAGCGAAAAACATTTTTTTTTATTCTTTTTTATCTTATATTTTAATGAGCTATTGATTTTTATTTTCTTATTTTGTTTTGCTTTATTTTTTTCGTGGTGAGAATTTTGAGCGGTCTTTCATTTTTCAAGCATTTGTCTGTAAAAAATAAAATAAATAAATAAATAATTAAAAGAGATGTGTGGATACGGCATTTCTGGATTTGACTTCTGCTGTAAGGATATGTTTTTTTATTCCGCCCGCTGTCTTAATTACGTGCCTGTGCCCACGACATGTCAGGGAAGGGGAGGGAGGGCCAGTCATGTATGCCTAGGTGCAGCACCAGGACATTTACAGTAAGCAACGTGCGGCGCGAGGCTGCTGTAATCGGGGGAATCAGCTGGAAATTGTGTGTAACATCACAGCGCTGCCTGCTCTACCGACACGCAGCTGATTAATCCAATCTCTCCCCTCCTCCGCCTTATTTGCCAGCAATCATGTCAGCCTGGCTGGATGCCGTCGTTGCTGCCCTCCTCCTCCCACACAGTGCCATCGTCTGTGGGAGTTGATGCCAGCCTTTCCCCTGTTAACTAGGAGGACTGCTAGTTAGTGAGAGCGGCAGAAGGGGCGAGCGTGGGCTCTGAGCACGCAGTGCGTGGGTGGATGTCCCTTTGGTAGAGCAGAAAGTCACTAGCATGTAGAGGCCGAAGACTTGGAAGAAGCAGCGATGAAACGAATAGAGGGGAAATTTAGTAAATGGGACCGCTTGTGTCATCTTAACTGTAGCTTAGCAGTGCCGTAGAATGGACGAGGTGCGATTCGCGAAATAATTAGGTGGTGATAACACGGCTCAATATTCTGGGAGCCGTAACTCATTTATTAAAGATCTACTACGGCAGCAGACCGATTGAAACAAAACCCTCCAACTCAACCCACATCGCCACTCTCCTCTGTATGTATGGGCCAAATGTAAAAAAATATATTCAATATATAGCACCACCTTAGCCCCTGGGAGCAGTTAAGCCACCCAACCACCGGGGGGGTCCCTGACACCATAGAGTCCTTCATGTATAGTGGGGTTGTGGACATATGGAAGTCAGTCACTCTGGAGCCAAAATTTAGAGTTTAGAGCCCAGGTGCCCAACCTGCAGACCCAACATTGGTGGTCAATAGGAAGAATGCCCCTTTCATTGGTGGTCCTTGGGAAAATGAATCTATACATTGGTGGTCAGTAGGCAGAATGTTCCTTACATTGATGGTCAGTAGGAAGAATGCTCCTTACATTGGTGGTCAGTAGGAACAATGCCCCTTACATTGGTGAACAGTGGGAAGAATGCTCCTTACATTGGTGATCAGTGGGCAGAATGTTCCTTATATTGATGGTCAGTAGGAAGAATGCTCCTTACATTGATGGTCGGTACTGTAGGAAGAATGCTCCTTACATTGGTGGTCAGTGGGCAGAATGCTCCATATATTGATGGTCAGTAGGAAGAATGTTCCTTATATTGATGGTCAGTGAGAAGAATGCTCCTTACATTGGTGATCAGTGGGAAGAATGTTCCTTACATTGGTGATCAGTGGGAAGAATGTTCCTTACATTGGTGGTCAGTGGGCAGAATGCTCCTTACATTGGGGGTCAGTAGGAAGAATGCTCCTTACATTGATGGTTTGTAGGAAGAATGCTCCTTACATTGGAGGTCACTCAGAAAATTAGGCAAATACCAGGGAGGACCCCCCCCCGTACCCTACAATAGCGGACTATAACGGCCATAGAGCGGAGACATTATTATAAAAAAGGAAGATACAATACAAACAATACAATTATTTTTCTATGTTACAAATGATGTTTATAGATTTATACAATTTTAATATGTTTCCTCTTTATGGTCGTTATAGTCCGCGATTGTAGGGTATGAGGGAGTCCTCCCCCGTATTTACTGTACCTAATTTTATGAGTGTATTCTATTGGATGAGGCCTAAGCCCCAGTCTATCTGTTTAACGTTTTTTTACATTGGAGGTCATTGGGAAGAATGTTCCTTACATTGGTGATCAGTGGGAAGAATGTTCCTTACATTGGTGATCAGTGGGAAGAATGTCCCTTACATTGGTGATCAGTGGGAAGAATGTTCCTTACATTGGTGATCAGTGGGAAGAATGTTCCTTACATTGGTGGTCAGTGGGAAGAATGTTCCTTACATTGGTGGTCAGTGGGAAGAAGGAGGAGGACACACCCAAAGAGCTCTCTGAGAGAACAAGCCTTTTTCAAGCCTGGGCCTTGCCTGCTAGCTTGGCCCAGGAATAATGCCTGATCCTGGGGGAGGCCCTGGGAGGGATTCCCCTGATGATACGGGGCCTATGAGGAGGAGGTGGAGGATCTGACTGTGGGCCCAGGCCTTGGTAAGAATGTTGATGTCTACAGACAGAAGATCATTGATCAATTCCGGGCGATCGGAAGAGCTGAGGAGAAACTTAAATGTTTAAAATTTGAACATAAAAACTTCAGGGCCAAGTATTTCTAGGCCTGGAGTAAGAATCGTTTGGCCATGAAGCCTGAGTTACAGCAGATGGAGGAGAAGGTAAAGAAACAATCTTTATTGTTGGAGAAATTGAAAGATAAAAGTGGAGCTTTGGCATAAAAGTTTACCAATGAGACGAGATTTGCCAGCCAGACATCGGTGAGTTCTGTGGATCAGCAGCACCAGAGCAATGTGGATGGATCTGCATCATGCCCCCCCGCACATGGATTTTGCTGCTACTGCTGGGACTTGTAGTTCCACAAGCAAGATGGCTGCCAGCTCCAAAGAGCCTGTTTCACCTTCACCTGGGCTGGTTGATGCAGGTGGGGGAGGGGAGCAGCACAGTGCAGCATGTGAAGTGGAAGCAGCCAGGGAAGTCTCCTGCAATGATTCACCTGTTGCTGAATTAGAACAGCCTTCACTCTGCTTAGCTGACAATCCTATCCTGATGGAGAAGAGTCTGCCTGGAGGTGAAGTATCTAGGGGTACAGCAGTGAGTGTGGACACGGCAGGAACTATGAATGTGCCAGAAAATAATGACAGCAATAATATGGATAAGGCAATGGACATGGTGGGTGGTGGTGAAGGGGTTAATGTTGCTGCTCTAGGTAAAAATGACATTTCTCCTCCTGCTCAGCAGAGGAAAGACTCCTGCAATTGTCATCTGCCAGAGTTGTGTCAGACATTTCTAAACGCACAACTGGATCCTCTGCAGGGAGGTCAGTGAGCACTGGCAGCTATGCAACAGTTTTGGGGAGTCGCACCACGGAGGGTGGGGGGAATGCTGCAAATGTTAGTGGTCACAATTTGGGGAGGTTTGGGGGTGGGATGGTTAGTGGGTACCAGAGAAGAAATGTGGTCCAATTGAAGTGGGAGGGGGAGGGGACCCCACCAGTAAGGGGAGGGTGGCAGAGTTGGTTCTGGAAATGGGTTTTAGTGTTTCAGATATTTTTGCTTTGATTTGCCCCGTGGGGGGAGTTATGAGTTTGATTTGTCCTTTGTAAAGCCTGAGGGGTTGGATTTGTTTTGGGAAGGATTTAGGAGGTGCAGTGGAACGGTTGGGTGCCAAAGGTGATTTCCAGGCAGCCTCTGATAAAATCTGTGACGATCCTGGTGCGTAATGAATCTATACCAGAGGCTGATTTAATAGTATGGCTACGCCGATATGGTGAGGTCCTCGCTCCACTGCGGAAGGTCCTTGATCTGCATGGGATTTGGACAGGGGCCTGGCTAGTGTCATTAAAATTGGGGGTGCTGGGAAATGTAGTCCAACATTTGCCCTGTTCAGCCTTTCTGGGGAGGGATAGGCTGACCATTTTTTACCAAGGTCAGTCTAAAGTCTGTAACAAATGTGGTGAAAAGGGCCATTTTGCATCTACCTGCACCCGTAAAAAGTGTTCACTGTGCCAGGATATGGACCATTTGGCTAAGGATTGTACCGATATTCGGTGCAATTTGTGCCAAAAGCTCGGTCATCCTTATAGTCAATGCCCAGAGGCATTACATAACTTGCCGGGATTGGAGGCTGAGCTGCAGAGGCTAGATAAGGAGGATGAGGCCGCTGAAACTGTTGTTGTCCCTCCTGTGTCTGTGACAGCTGATGTTTCTGTTCCCCCTAGTGATGTGGTCCCTGAATCTGTCCCTCCTGTGTCTGTGACATCTGTTAATTCTGTTTCCCCTAGTAATGTGGTCCCTGAGTCTGTCCCTCCTGTGGTACGTAGATCCTCCAGACTGGCGGAAGCTGCTGGGGGGGGCAGGTTTAGCGGATCCTCCCACTCAGCCTCCAGTCCCTGCCCCTCGGCAGCGCAAGCGTGGTTAAGGGAATGTGGGGGTGCTGGATGGGGGTGGGGCTGATGGAAGGGTGTCCATACCCCATGTCTCACGCTCTGTTGATGGGAATTCAGATGATGAGGGGTGGGAGAAGATTAGGAGGAAGGAAAAAAAGAAGAAGAGGAAGACAAGAAAAGCGGTCATTTCTTCCTCAGAGTCGGACCCAGGAGGGGTTCCTCTTGGCAACACCTTTTCTGTTCTGTCGGGTGATGAAATGTCAGATGTGTCTTTCTCTTTATCATCTATGGATGAGGGGGAGTCACGCAGTCTGAAGAGAGCTGTTTCTGGAGATGAGAGTGTGGTAAGGGTTAAGAAACGACTCCCCCAATCATCCTGATGGCATATCAGACCTGCCTTTGGTGAACTGCCCATCTCTGGGGGAGGAGCTCTTTTCTTTTTCTGTGTTGGTGTGAGTTGTAGTGAGATTTATTTTCCAGTAATTACATGATTTTTGCTTTTGCTGTAAAGTCTTTTTTGTTTGAGAGCAGATTTGCTATATTTATTTTCATTTTTATGTATATGTGTGTATATATTGTTTTTATGCTTATTGATTGCAAGTCCTTTAATAAAGAACAATTGGGAAGAATGCTCCTTACATTGATGATCAGTGGGAAGAATGTTCCTTACATTGGCGGCCAGTGGGAAGAATGCTCCTTACATTGGTGGCCAGTGGGAAGAATGCTCCTTACATTGGTGGCCAGTGGGAAGAATGCTCCTTACATCTATGTTCTTTTTGTTTTATATGCTCTGTAGTATTCTTTTAGTGTTTTACGTTCGCATTTCTACTTTCTTTGTTAATAAATGAAACCTTTGCTTCTTGAGCATTGTGGATATTTCCATTGCTAACATTGTTATTATATCATCACCTGTAATATTATCAGAGCTTTTATAGACTTTTATAGGCTAGCTAATTATAGAAATAGACAATACATATTTTTAATAAATAGGGGAATTTCAAAACCGCCCCATATTTATTTCACTTACATTGGTGATCAGTGGGAAGAATGTTCCTTACATTGGTGATCAGTGAGAAGAATGTTCCTTACGCTGGTGATCAGTGGGAAGAATGTCCCTTACATTGGTAGTCAGTGGGAAGAATGCTCCTTACATTGGTAGTCAGTGGGAAGAATGCCCCTTACATTGGTGATCAGTGGGAAGAATGCCCCTAACATTGGTGATCAGTGAGAAGAATGTCCCTTACATTGGTGATCAGTGGGAAGAATGTTCCTTACATTGGTGATCAGTGGGAAGAATGCCCCTTACATTGGTGATCAGTGGGAAGAATGTTCCTTACATTGGTGATCAGTGGGAAGAATACTCCTTACATTGGTGATCAGTGGGAAGAATGCTCCTTACATTGGTGATCAGTGGGAAGAATGTCCCTTACATTGGTGATCAGTGGGAAGAATGTCCCTTACATTGGTGATCAGTGAGAAGAATGCGCCTTACATTGGTGATCAGTGGGAAGAATGCTCCTTACATTGGTGATCAGTGGGAAGAATGTTCCTTACATTGGTGATCAGTAGGAAGAATGCTCCTTACATTGGTGATCAGTAGGAAGAATGCTCCTTACATTGGTGATCAGTGAGAAGAATGTTCCTTACATTGGTGATCAGTGGGAAGAATGCTCCTTACATTGGTAGTCAGTGAGAAGAATGCTCCTTACATTGGTGGTCAGTGGGAAGAATGCTCCTTACATTGGTGGTCAGTGGGAAGAATGTTCCTTACATTGGTGGTCAGTGGGAAGAATGTTCCTTACATTGGTGGTCAGTAGGAAGAAAGTTCCTTACATTGGTGATCAGTAGGAAGAATGCTCCTTACATTGGTGATCAGTGGAAAGAATGTCTTTTACATTGGTGGCTGGTGGGAAGAATGTCCCTTACGTTGGTGGCAAGTGGGAAGAACGCTCCTTGCATTGGCGGTCAGTGGAACCCCCCCCCCCTTACAATGGCAACCAGTAGGTGCAAGTTATTGCGAAACGCGTCGGGAGATTCCACTGCTGCCACTGAGTGTTTTGCAAAGCGCTACGTTTACTGCTTGAATGTAAGTGTATCTACCTGCATTTAATAAATAGTATCTACGTTATTACGCTATGTGCCCTCTCCTTCTTCCCTATAATATGGTTCCATTGTGAGCTATCCCATCATCATACTGGGTTCGGATATTTGGTGACACCACTAGACCCTGGATTTTGGACATTGATGTGTGCAACGCCAGCCAGGACTCTAGACCTACGAGTATACATGTACCAAGCCTGTTTGACCCTTTAGACATACGTTTACTGGGTACATTCCATCTGGTAAGCCTCCTTTCCATTTGGTGGTGGTCACGTTATAGTTATTTGCTCTTTGAAAGTCACCAGTTGTGTTTTGAAAATTTCAAGACTATCCACGTTTGAATGGTCATCAAAGACTTTATTTACACATATATTTTGTCCATTTGGACTTTTCACGGACTCTTTTACATTTATTTGTTTTGAGCACTACACTTTGGTGTTTTGTATATAACTTTTATGTATAGCGCTACATTTTTTGTATATTGTTTGTTTTTTGCTTTTTCTATAGGTATTGTAGCTGCTCACATTTGTTAGTAGCGCGAATATTGTTTGTATTTAGTAGGAGGAATGCCTCCTTTACAGTGGTGGTAAGAATGCCAGGCCTACATTGTCATGCCACTGACTCTGCCAAGTGGTGTTGGCCTTAGAACTATGCAGGCACCATCAGATTGGAGGTTAATCAGCCACAGCTCAAGGAACCCCTAGTATTCTCTTGAGGAACCCTAGTTGGGAATAGTTGATTTAGACCCCTAGTGTTCAAGCTGTGGTATATGATGTGTGCCCTCAGACCTCAGCAGTCTATAGTGGAAACATTGATTAGGGTAATAGCATTGATCTCTACTAGCCGGCTTCAGATGTAGCTTTGAAATCTGTCCTGACTGATCAGTACATTAACCTTAGTTCAGAAAATTATTAAAGCTCAATTACTGCTCATTAAATATATTTATTTACACGGTCACACAAATGTTGCTCGGGAATTCCCAACGTCAAAAACGTGGAGATCTACACCACTACGACAAGCACAATTATTCCGAGCATGCGTCGAATTGATTGCGAGCATTCGTAGGATTTTTGTGCGTTGGAATTGGATACACACGATCGGAATTTCCGACAAGAACTTTTGTTGTGGGAAAAATTGAGAACCTGCTCTCAAATATTTGTTGTCGGAAATTCCGACAGCAAATATCCAATGGAGCCTACACACGGTCGGAATATCCGACCAAAAGCTCACATCGAACATTTGTTTTCAGAAATTTTGATCGTGTGTACGCGGCATTAATGTATGTAATGGCAAGGGGTGTTGGATGCTGGCTACTGGGGGATCTATGAAGTGTGTCTAAAAAGTTCACTGAATGGTATCAGAAAACAAACAAAACAGAAGATACAAACAAATGACCTTTATTGGCCTTCAAAATAATCGCCATCCTTCACAACACACTTTTGGCAACGTTCATAAAGCTTTTGGAAACTGTCAGGAGAGGCCTCTTCAGAAATCGATCGCAGAACCACTGTCACACATTCTTGGATTGCCGCCATGTCCACAAAACATTGTCTTGACCTTGGACTTTTGCAGGCAACTCTTTTTGGGTCACGGGGAAGACGGTGAACGCCATTTCATCGATTGCTGCTTGGATTCCGGATCGAACTGTTAGCACCAGGTCTCATCCCCTGTGACGATGGTTCACAGAAAGGATGGATCCTGGTCACATATGGTAATGAAATCTCCGTTTTCATTTCTGTTCGTCTGTCAGCTTGTGTGGCACAAACCGGGAACAGATCTTCCACTTACCCAAATCTTCTCAGACGATGGTGCGCACGTGTCCTTGCTAATTCCTCCGCCATCAATCATAGAGTCAGTCACCGATCTCCTGCCAGCATTTGTCGCACACGCTCACTCATGTCTGGGGTTCTGCTTGTCGACGGCCGACCCGAATGTGGCTCATCATTCTCCTTCCTGTTGCGAAAGCGTTTGAACCAGTCGTAAACACATTTTCTGCTCACGGCTTCAGTCCCGTACACTTGCACCAACATTTTATGCGCCGCTGCTTTCCCCAATTTGTAGCAGAACTTGATGTTCCCTCGTTGCTCCATTGCACCTACCTCTCACAGTGACCAAGTTAGACTGCCTGCAGCGGGTTTACCCTGACAGTCACATGTACTCCGCACTAGGTGGCACTTCACGACGTGTCTCTGGATAGCCATGTGCATGCGTGTGCACCTGGCCCATGTTGCCATTGAGATATCAGACCATTCGCCAAACTTTTTAGACACACCTCATATTGTTGCTGGTGGGGATCTATTTTTGCGTGGGTGTCTGTTGCTGCTGGGGGGGGGCGGGTCTTATGTTGATAAGGGGGCAATTGTTGCTGAGAGGGCTCTTCTGTTGAGAGAGAGGTCTATTGCAGCTGGCTCCTGGAGGATCTGTTGATGCTGGCCGCTGGGACATCTGTTGTTGCTGCTAGGGGTCTATTGTTGCTAAGGGTGGCATTTTGTAATGGGGATCCTTCACCTCCCATCCGGGGGCTCACATTTTGGGTGCTGGCCTCAGCCCAGCTCTATCCAGACCACATCCCCAACGTGTTTCGCCCTGCCCTTGGGGCTTAGGCATAGAGGTGGGCTTCATTTCCTTGCTAGCTGTATGGTTGGATGGCCATAGAGGGAGGAGGGATGCCCTGTCTGATCCCACAGCTAGTCTTTGACGGCACAGTGAAAGATAGAACAAGGTACTACTTGTACATTGTCACCTGGGGACAGAACACATTAATAAAAATTAAACGAGACTTCTTTATATCTCTGCACCAATGCATTGAAAATTAAGCTGTCAGCAGAACCTTTGTATCTGACTGATATTCTTTTCTAATGCCATGAACTGCCCGGCTCATTGGCTCCCGCTGCTGTCAAAGTCAGTCAGCCAGTGAGGAGAGGCTGGGCTGTGGCTCAGTGTCTGAATGGACACAGGGGACTGTGGCTCGGCTCAGGTGCCCCCTATAGCAACCTACTGGCTTTGGGGACACTCAACAGGAGGGAGAGGCTAGGAACACCGAAGAGGGACCTGAGAAGAGGAGGATCCAGGCTGCTCTGTGCAAAACCAGTACACAGAGCAGGAAAGTATAACATGTTTGTTTTTCTAAACCCAAGAAAAAAAACGAGACTTTATTATCACTTTAAGCACTTCTAATGGGTTCAGCTCCAGGTGCCAAGCCAAGTGTAAGTCAGTTTCATCCAGAGCTAGATTTAGATCTTGAGGGGCCCAGGGCACTTTAGGTTTGGGGGCCCCTTATACACAGAGTTGATATGCATGACACAACATCATTCTGAGGTCACACATGCAGTCATAGTGCTCTATGTGTGGTTTGCTTGAGCTGCCAAAATTAATTTTTGAAAAAGTATACAATATACCAGTCCATAGTTTTACAGATGATGGCTGGCATAATATTACCTCCCAAGATACATTTAATAAAAGAAAGTATGTTTTTTATTATACATAATTGTATTATTTATTTTTGATATTGTTTTTATATAATTTTTGTATAGAAGAGGGCCAGGGGCAATTGCACTTTTTGCCCCCTTATAAATTCGGCCCTGGTTTTATCTCCAGTCCACTGCCTCTTAGTTATTATAGAGAGGGCTGAAACTCAGACATAACCCATCAGTCTTCTGCCCAGAGGCCAGCCCGCTCATTAATAAGGATGAGCATTTGGTCTGGCAGAGGGACAAACTGGCATTAGGAGCTTTACTTGGCAGCTTTTTTACACATGTAGCACCCTCCTTGATAGGTGTCTAGGAAGCACAGTAGTCAATGTAGCAATTGTTGATTCACTTTTTGGCTGCTCTGGGTCTTACAGACGGTAGGTTTGATTGCTCTCCCCTGTCTTCCAGAGGCTTCTGAAAAATAGAGGGTTGAGCAAAGCAAATCTCACTCACTCTCACATTTATTGTGCTCCAAAGGTGGTTGTAGAGGCAGCTAAATAATCTGAGATTTAGAGCAGTAGTGTGCCGCCGCCTTCTTCTTTTAGAGGGAGTCCACCTGTTTGCTGCAGAAGGGGGAAGCCACCCCCATCCAGCTATCCTTTTCCAGCAGCCATTCACCAGGGTCCCAGCTGTGGCAGAGCTGGTGGTCCTATTACTTAGGATCCCTTTTTTGAGGTTAGCTAAGGGTTTCCTCACTTGGCCTGGGCTGGAGAGCTCAGTGAAGCGTGCCTGGTGAATACTGGGCGGAGGCACCCAGGGACTAATTCTAGGGAAGGTCTGGTTATTAACAGCGGTTCCTTTCGGGGTAGCGCTACACACATATGCAACAACTTCAAGAGGAGGCTCAAGTCCACGCATACAGTCCTGGCTCATCCTCCCTCATTATGGTGGTCAGTTTCCCTTCTAAGCTTCACAGATGCCATTGGTGGTGATGATTGGAGATGTCCAGTATTTCTATTTTTTTATTTGGTAACTTTCAATACTAATTTTGTATCTTTTTTTTACAGAGGAGCTTTTTCTGAGGTGGTCCTTGCACAGGAAAAAGATTCAGAGAGACTGGTAGCCCTAAAATGTATCCCAAAGAAGGCCCTGCGTGGAAAGGAGGCGGTGGTGGAAAATGAAATTGCAGTCCTTAAGAAGTAAGTTGGCCATTAAGGGACCAAGCTATCAGTAGGGACATGTTTTGAGATAAGCATAATTAGATCTTGCTACCCAAATTTCTGTTACCTGTCAAACAAGGAAAAAACTGCTGCGCAGTCCATGCATCAATCCATATTGATTTTCTTATATTTATAGCAGAACTAAACTCTAAAAACTTGAATATTTGCCATGGTATAGAAACATTTAAAAATCATGACTAAGTACCCTAACGTTTCTCTTTTGTGTAGAATTTTTCCTGAAAAATAGCAATGCACCTTCTGGTATATGAGTGTGCCTAGGCGCTCCTGTCTCTAGAGTCTCCTTGCTGTTTATCTGTAGCATAAGATCTAAGGCACTGCTGCCTTTGACACCCATGACCAGGGTAGTTCAGATAACCTACTACCATACTCAAACTTGTACCCTACCACCTCCCTTTAACTCTTAAATAATGACACCAAAACTGTGTTGGAGTTAAAATGGCCGGTTCAGCCTTTCTAATAAACCAAAAACCATATTTAAAGTGGTTATAAACCCTTTACAACCACTTTTACCTACAAGTAAGCCTAGATTAAGGCTTACCTGTAGGTGCTCGAAATATCTCCTAAACCTCCACGATTTAGGAGATATTTGCAAAAGAGATGGGCGCGTATGTGCCGTAGACAACGGCGCAGGCGCACTTTAGAAACGGCGATCATGCCGTTTCTAAAGGAAATCGTGCCGTGACTGGCGGCTCCCGCGCGCCCATTATGCTTTACCTTTGCAGGGAAACAAAGAGGAAGTAAAACCCATCAGGGTTTACTTCCTCTTTAAACATAAACATTTGTAAATACTCCAGATCAAAGACGAATAACTGGTTGCAGATCCTTGACGACACCATCTCCCACAACTTTGGAATCTATGGTACTGCTAAGTTAGGTTCTGTCCCCAGCCACCAAACACCACCTCGAGGACTCCCTGTTATGTACCTGCCAGATGAGCCTGACGTGCAGTGGGAAGGCTTCTCGTACAACCCCGGCTCAAGGGCCACCGATGTTGCAACAGTGGCTGCAAGAGCCTGGCGGTGTATGGGTGCCTGGTTCATCTTTGGTCTTGTCAGTTCAGCTGGTGCAGCAGGGAACAGGAAGCAGGCTGGTAGGTGCACTGGCTGGGGGAGACACTGAATACGTAGTCAGACAAGCCGGGTTTGGTAACAGACGATCAGATGTAGGTAAAGACGACAGGCAGAGAATTGTCAGGATACAGGCAAAGTTCGGCAACAAGAAATCAAGTAGTGTAGAGCTGAGTGTGGTTACAAGGCAGGCCGGGATCAGGATAACAGATCAATCGTAATCAAACAAGCCGGGTCAAACACATCAGATCACAGGAACAGGAAGTCAATGGAACAGGTATGAACTGCAGATCAGGCAGCGAAGACACAGTGCTGCTGAGGTGTTTAAATAAGGCAGCCTGTTGCCAATCACTGAAATCAGTCTGCACTATTAACCCTTAGGTGGCAGATCCATGACATTGCCCCCCCTTACGGGCAACCTCTGGGTGCCCAACAGGTCTCTCTTCTGTGGATTTCTGCGAAAGGCATTAACAAGGTCTCTGGCATGCACATCCTGTTCAACCTCCCAAGAGTTATCCTCCGGGCCATAACCTTTCCACTTAACCAGGTACTGTACCTGATTCCTTCTTCTCCTACAGTCTATGATAGCCTCCACCTCATACTCCTCTTCGCCATTGATGGTCACAGGTTCTGGTGGCTTGGATACCCTATCTGGAAAAGAGTCAGGGACTGCAGGTTTCAAGAGAGAAACATGGAAGACAGGATGTATCTTAAGTGAATCAGATAAAGATAATTCATAAGCAACCTCATTAAGTTTCCTCTTGACTGGGAATGGTCCCACAAATTTAGGTGCCAGTTTCTATGAGGGTCATGCCAACCTGAGATTCGTAGTAGACAACCATACCTGGTCTCCTGGGTGGAGAATCAGTTCACCCCTCCTTTTCCTGTCAAAAGCCATCTTGCTTGCTGCTAGTGCCTTGGTAACCGCTTCTTGAAGCAACTTATTGTTGCGGTTTAGGAAATCCACTGTGTCTTGGACAGCAGGAACTGTGGTCTCTGGAATAAAGTCAGGCAAGAAGGATGGGTGAAAACCATAATTTGCAAAGAAGGCAGAGTGAGTGGCATTATTGTAGGCGAACTCCGCCAGTGGCAGCAGCGATACCCACTCATCCTGGACAAAAGTGGTGAAGCATCGGATATACTGTTCCAATATCTGATTGGTTCTCTCTGTCTGTCCATTGGTCTGGGGATGGTAGGCAGAGGACAAGGATCTTTCAATTTTAAGGGCTTCACACAGAGTTTTCCAGAATCTGGAAGTGAACTGAACCCCCCGATCGGAGACAATGTTCATAGGGACTCCGTGAAGCCTCACAATCTCTCTAATAAATACTTGAGCCATCTCCATGGCCGAGGGAGTACTCTTCAGAGGCAAGAAATGGGCCATTTCGGACAGTCGGTCCACTATCACAAAGATGGCTGTGCATCCTTCCGATGGGGGAAGTTCCACAATGAAATCCATGGCTATCATTTTCCATGGTCTGTCAGGGACTGGCAGTGGCCGAAGTAGACCCCAAGCTTGGTTCTTTGTACCCTTGCTGCGGTTGCAGATTGCACAGGAATTCACATACCTCTCTTTCAGGTTTCTTCTAGGTCCGACCACCAAAATGTGCGTTTCAGGAGATCAAGCGTCTTGTGGACCCCAAAATGACCTGCTAGGGGACGATCATGAGAAAGACCCAAAATGGTTATACGTAAACATTCAGGCACAAATACCTTGCTTCCGTTAAACAACAATCCTTCCCAGAGTGTCAGCGTGACCCCTGGAGGGTTAGGAACGTCTGTCGAAGCCTGCTTCATTCGGTTGAGGAGGTTGCCCTGTAAAAGTAAGAAGTTATTTTCAGACAAGATGGTATCTGCTACTGGTGGTTCCTTGGGGTCATCGAACATACGAGACAGTGCATCTGGTTTGACATTCGAGCCCAGCCGATAGGTGATGTGGAACACAAATCGGGAAAAGAACAGGGCCCAACGTGCTTGACGTGGCTTTAGACGTTTAGCAGTCCTCAAGTACTCAAGATTTTTGTGGTCAGTATAGACCAATATGGGATGCGCTGCTCCCTCCAGGAGGTATCTCCACTCTTCTAAAGCTGCCTTAATGGCCAGTAATTCTCGGTCCCCAACATCATAGTTTCTCTATGCTGGGGAGAGCCTGCGGGAGAAAAAGGCTACTGGATACATCAGATCCTTAGGGCCTTGGCGTTGGGAGATGACTGCTCCAATAGCGACTTCAGATGCATCTACTTCTAGTGTATACGGCAGAGACGGGTCCGGGTGACCAAGAACCGGTGCTGAAGTAAACAGTCTCTTCAAGGTTTCAAATGCAGCTTGTGCCTAGGGTGTCCAATGGAAGCGAAGGTTCTATCTAGTCAGCTGTGTGATGGGGGTGATGGTGGAAAAGCCCTTAATGAACCTCCTGTAAAAGTTCGCAAATCCTACGAAGCGCTGCACCCCCTTCTTGTCAGTAGGTGCAGGCCAGTCCAAGAGAGCAGAGACCTTTTCAGAGTCCATCTTGATACCTTCAGGTGAGATTATCAGTCCCAGGAATTGGATGCTGCTTTGTTCAAATTCACATTTTTCACCTTTAGCATATAGTCCGTGTTGGCGGAGCCGGCTCAGCACCCTTTTGACATGACCTCGATGAGAGTCTAGAGAAATGGAAAAAATCAGAATGTCGTCTAGGTAAACAATCAAAAATATATCCAGGAAGTCTCGGAATATATCATTAACAAAGTGTTGGAACGTAGCCGGGGCATTGCATAGTCCAAAGGGCATCACTAGGTATTCATAGTGGCCAAATCGGGTGCGAAAGGCCGTCTTCCACTCATCCTCTTGACGGATGTGGACTAAATTCTAGGCCCCCCGTAGATCTAGTTTGGTGAAGATGGTTGCCGACCTTAATCTCTGAAATAGTTTGGGTACTAGAGGAAGAGGATATTGGTTTTTAACTGTAATTTTGTTGAGCTCCCGATAGTCCACACAAGGTCGTAGGGAGTGGTCCTTTTTCTCAACAAAAAATATTCCTGCTCCTGCTGGGGAGGTAGATGGTCGGATGAACCCCTTTTTCAAGTTTTCTTGGATATACTCTTTTAGTGCCTCCTGTTCTCGTTCAGCGAGGGGGAAGATTCTACCGAAAGGGATTTCAGACCCTGGAAGCAGTTCAATTGGGCAGTCGTATGGCCAATGCGGGGGAAGAATGTCAGCCCCTCGCTTACTAAAGACATCCAGGAACTCATGGTAGGGTTCAGGTACGACTTGCTGCACCTCAGACTCAGAGTCCACACAAAATAGTGTTGTAGAAGAAGCTGGGGACCTAGGTAGGCAGTGCTCCTGGCAATAGGCTGAGTGGAAGTTGATTCTCCCTGTGGCCCAGTCAACTTGTGGATTATGCGCCTGCAGCCAGGGTAGGCCCAGAATAACAGGGAATAGCAGGGAGGTGATGACATCAAGGCTTAGGATTTCCTTATGTTGGGAGGAAGCCAACACGGATAAGGGAAATGTCTCTTGGGTCACAGGTCCAGACTTGATACATGACCCTTCAGCTAGAAAAACAGAAAGTCCTTGTGCTTTAGGTCTCAAGGGGATGCGTTGTTGTGTTGCAAAGGTTAGATCTATGAAGCAACTGCAGGCCCCGGAATCAATGATCGCGGTAACTGCCACTTCCCTTTCTAGCAGCTGAAAAGAGATGGGAAGGGTTAGGTTGGTGGCATTGGTAGGTAAAGAAAAGTTATTTACTGAAGAAATCATCCGCCACTTACGTGTCTTGGTTGGACAGGAACGTACATAGTGGCCCGCTTCCCCACAGTATAGGCAGAGGTTATTCTGTCGTCGGTGCAGGCGTTCCTCTGGAGACACCGGGGGGCGTATTAGGCCGATTTGCATAGGCTCCGGTGGCAGAAGTAACAGGAGCGAGCTGAACTGGAGTGAAGCTAACAGGTGCGGAGTGAGTGGGAGCTGGGATCCGGGGCATCATCCAGACTGGACGTGGCTGCTGGGCTGATCTTTCGGATCGTCGCTCACGGAGACGACGGTCAATTTGAATGGCCAGTGTGATAAGGGCCTCCAGGGTATTTGGGACTCTGACACGTGCCAATTCGTCTTTCAGACCTGATATTCCCAAGCGGAACTGGTGTCGCAGGGCTGCGTCATTCCACTGTGTGTCTGCACTCCAGCGTCTAAAGTCTGTAACATAATCTTCGGCCGTTCTGCGGCCTTGCTGGAGTGCATGAAGGGCAGTCTCTGCTGTGGTGGTTTGATGCTGGTCGTCGTATAATTCAGCCATCGCACCGAAGAAGGCGGACATGGACTGTAACAATACATTGTTTTTTTCCAACATCCGATGAGCCCAGGACTGGGGCTCACCCTGAAGCAGTGATATGATGAATCCTACTTTGGTGGTTTCAAGGGAGAAAGTTTGAGGTTGAAGGGCGAAGTACATTTCACATGCGTTGCGGAAGGATCATAATTTTCCCCGGTCACCTGAAAATCTCTCTGGTGCTGGAACTCTGGGTTCAGGGGGCAGCATCACCACTGAGGGTTGCTGCAGTGGCAGTCCTTGAGTCAGAAGGCGCAGCAGTGCTTGCTGGTGTATCTAGAGTCTGTACACGTTGTTCCAGTTGCGTATAACCCTCCTGTAGAGATTTGACTGCTTGGGTAAGGGCTGCAAGGTGCTGGCAGATGTCATCCATGGTCGACTTCCCACTTGCAGGCTCAGACATGGCTGCCTGATACTGTTAAGTACCTGCCGGTCATCCGGCATGCCTGACGTGCAGTGGGAAGGCTTCTCGTACAACCCCAGCTCAAGGGCCACCGATGTTGCAACAGTGGCCGCAAGAGCCTGGCGGTGTATGGGTGCCTGGTTCGTCTTTGGTCTTGTCAGTTCAGCTGGTGCAGCAGGGAACAGGAAGCAGGCTGGTAGGTGCACTGGCTGGGGAGACACTGTTACCAAACCCGGCTTGTCTGACTACGTATTCAGATGATCAGATGTAGGTATAGACGACAGGCAGAGAATGGTCAGGATACAGGCAAAGTTTGGCAACAGGAAATCAAGCAGTGTAGAGCTGAGCGTGGTTACAAGGCAGGCCGGGATCAGGATAACAGAGATCAATCGTAGTCAAACAAGCCGGGTCAAACGCAGGAAACAGATCAGATCACAGGAACAGGAAGTCACTGGAACAGGTATGAACTTTAGATCAGGCAGCGAAGACACAGTGCTGCTGAGGTGTTTAAATAAGGCAGCCTGTTGCCAATCACTGAAATCAGTCTGCACTATTAACCCTTAGGTGGCAGATCCATGACACTCCCTAACTGACCACAGACCCCTACCACCTCAACTACCAGGTCAGTCTAGACAGAACCAGACCAACCGGGAGGACTCCATTGCCCGGTGGTTGTGGGGGTCTGCGGGCGGGGGGCTTATCGGAATCTGGAAGACCCCTTTAACAAAGGGGACCCCCAGATCCCGGCCCCCCCCCTATGTGAATTGGTAAGGGGTACATTGTACCCCCTACCATTTCACGAAGAAAGCGTAAAAAAATGTTTAAAAGAAAACACACAAACACCTTGAAAAAGTCCTTTATTTAAAATAATAAAAAAAAACAAAAACATTCCAGCGCTGAAATCCAGTGTCCCGCGGCGATCCCGATGTCCAGCGCTGTCCTTCATTGGTTGTGCCTGAGCGGACCTGATGGGGAACTCCCTCTCAGTATTTTAAAATGTATAGACCCGCCCCTTCTAAAGTTCCCCATCAGGTCCGCTCCCTCGGTATGTCGGACCCGCCTACGTCATTGGCTTGAGCAGGGAACTTCC
Organism: Rana muscosa; assembly: GCA_029206835.1. Classification (NCBI taxonomy): domain Eukaryota; kingdom Metazoa; phylum Chordata; class Amphibia; order Anura; family Ranidae; genus Rana; species Rana muscosa. The sequence goes on along the minus strand of CM055125.1, from coordinate 338,005,966 downwards.
TTCACTGTGTAATTTAAATTTACATAGTGAAGGAAGTTCCCCGCTCAAGCCAATGACGTAGGCGGGTCCGACATACCGAGGGGGCGGACCTGATGGGGAACTGCTCTCACTTTGGTAATACATGTATAGACCCGCCCCTTCTCATGTTCCGCATCTGGTCCGCTGAGCGGACCTGATGGGGAACTTTAGAAGGGGCGGGTCTATACATTTAAAATACTGAGAGGGAGTTCCCCATCAGGTCCGCTCAGGCACAACCAATGAAGGACAGCGCTGGACATCGGGATCGCCGCGGGACACTGGATTTCACCGCTGGAATGTTTTTTTTTTTTTTTTAAATAAAAGGACTTTTTCTAGGTGTTTGTGTGTTTTTTTTAAACATTTTTTTACGCTTTCTTCGTGAAATGGTAGGGCTACAATGTACCCCTTACCAATTCACATGGGGGGGGCGGGATCTGGGGGTCCCCTTTGTTAAAGGGGTCTTCCAGATTCCGATAAGCCCCCCGCCCGCAGACCCCCCACAACCACCGGGCAAGGGTTGTGGGGATGAGGCCCTTGTCCCCATCAACATGGGGACATCCTCCCCATGTTGAGGGCATGTGGCTTGGTACGGTTCAGGAGGGAGGGGGGGCCGCTCTCTCATCCCCCCCTTTTCCCCTGCGGCCGGCCAGGTTGCGTGCTCGGATAAGGGGTCTGGTATGGATTTTTAGGGGGACTCCACGCCATTTTTTTTTTTAAATTTGGGGTGGAGTTCCCCTTAAAATCCATGCCAGATCTGAAGGGCCTGGAATGGATATGTGGGGGAACCCCACGTCAATTTTTTTTTAAATTTGCGGCAGGGTTCCCCTTAATATCCATTCCAGACCTGAAGGGCCTGGTAATTGAATTCTGGGGAACCCCCACGCTTTTTTTTTTTTTTTTATCAATGACTTTTGAATGTATTGCCGGGAGCCGACAATTCATTAATAGCCGCAAGTCAGTTTTAAATGACTTTTTTTCTTTCAAAAATGACATTTTTTGCAGGGACAGTTCTAAGCACGGGAAACATGCGCCACTTCACATGCATATCATACACACCCCCCAGGTACGAAATTTAAAGGAATATTTCACTTTTATTTTTTCATTTTAAGCATTATTAAAATCACTGCTCCCGAAAAAACGGCCGTTTCTAAAACTTTTTTTTGCATTGATACATGTCCCCTGGGGCAGGACCCGGGTCCCCAAACACTTTTTAGGACAATAACTTGCATATCAGCCTTTATAATTAACACTTTAGATTTCCAACGTTCGAGTCTATTGTATTTAATAGGGTTCTAAAGTTTACACGAACATTTTGTCTGTTCGCAGGTTCTGGCGCGAACCGAACAGGGGGGGGTGTTCGGCTCATCCCTGATCAGCATCAGTCTTGAAGGGATGTGACATTTGAAAATAAATTATTCTGTTATATCAGCTTCAGGTGCTTGGTAGCTGGTGGTGATCCAAGACTGGTTCATCTTTAGGAAGGTCAGTCGATCAACCGAATTGGTGGACAGGCGCACCCTGTGATCCGTGACAAATCCTCCAGCAGCACTGAATGTGCGTTCCGAAAGAACGCTGGATGCAGGACAGGCCAGTAGCTCAATTGCATACTGTGCAAGCTCTGGCCAGTGATCCATCCTTAAGACCCAGTAAGCCATAGGATTTTCGGTGGGAAAGGTGTCTAAATCTGACCTTGTCCCTAGGTATTCCTGCACCATGTATATCAGACGCTGGCGATTGTTGCTGGAACTGATCATACCTTGGGGCTGCGGACTAAAGAATTGTCTGAACGCATCGGTCAGACGGCCACCTTCCCCACCGCTTCTTCTTTGACTGACCGAAGCCTCAGCAACTCGTTGTCCCAGACCAGGAGTTTGTAACCTCCCAGTCTCTGGGAACGCGTTGCACAGACCTTTCTGCAAGGCCTCCCGGAGTTGTCTCATTCTCTGCTCCCTCTGCGACGGTAAGATAAGGTCCGCAACCTTAGCCTTGTACCGTGGATCAAGGAGAGTGGCCAGCCAGTAATGGTCCCTCTCCTTGATCCGAAGAATACGAGGATCCTTCCGCAGACTTTGCAGGATCAGGGAGGCCATGCAGCATAGGTTAGCTGAGGCATTAGGTCCGGAGTCCTCTGGGTCACTAAGGATGACATGATCCGCAGCCACCTCCTCACAGCCACGTACAAGTCCACGGGTTTCTTGGGACTGTAAATCATCCCTAAAAGACTGCTGCTGTTGATGCTGCTGAGTGCCAGGCTCCACCTCCATGCTGACACAATCCTTCTCCTCCTCTTCCTGTGCGATGGGTGGGACAGAAGGAACACTGTCTGGGTAAAGGGGGCCTTGAGAGGCAAGGAAGTCCTCCTCCTCCTGCCTCTGTTCTGCCTCAAGTGCCCTGTCCATTATTCCACGCAGCGTATGTTCCAACAGGTGGACAAGAGGTACAGTGTCACTGATGCATGCACTGTCACTGCTAACCATCCTCGTGGCCTCCTCAAATGGTGCCAGGACAGTGCATGCATCCCTGATCATGCCCCACTGGTGTGGTGAAAAAAAAACCGAGCTCCCCTGACCCTGTCCTGGTGCCGTAGTCGCACAGGTACTCATTGATGGCACTCTGCTGCGTGTGCAGCCGCTGCAGCATGGCCAACATTGAGTTCCACCTAGTGGGCATGTCACATATAAGGCGGTTCTTGGGCAGGTTCAACTCCTTTTGCAGCTCAGCCAGGCGAGCACTGGCATTATAAGATCTGCGGAAATGCACACAGACTTTCCTGGCCTGCCTCAGGACATCCTGTAAGCCCGTGTACCTGCCCAAGAACCACTGCACCACCAGGTTAAGGACGTGAGCCACACAGGGCACATGGGTCAGTTGTCCCTGTCGGAGGGCGGAAAGGAGGTTGGTGCCATTGTCGCAAACCACCATTCCTGGCTTAAGCTGGCGTGGCGTCAACCACCTCTCGGCCTGCCCCTGCAGAGCAGACAGAACCTCTGCCCCAGTGTGGCTCCTGTCCCCCAAACACACCAGCGCAAGCACGGCATGGCATCTTTTTGCCTGCGTACTTGCGTAGCCCCTTGAACGCCTACGGAGCACCACTGGTTCCGAGGACAAAGCACAGGAAGAGGCCATGGAGGAAGAAGAAGAGGAGGGGGTGGAGGAGAGAGGTGTGTCACAACCAGCAGTAGCATTTTGGAGGCGTGGCGGCGGAACTACCTCCAACACTACTGCACCTTGTCCTGCATCCTTCCCAGCTGCCAAAAGAGTGACCCAATGGGCCGTGAAAGAAAGGTAACGTCCCTGTCCATGCCTGCTGGACCATGAGTCAGCGGTAATATGCACCTTACCGCTGACCGCCCTGTCCAGCGAGGCCAAGACATTGCCTTCCACATGCCGGTAGAGAGCCGGAATCGCCTTCCGTGAGAAAAAGCGGCGCTTGGGAACCTGCCACTGAGGAACCGCACATTGCACAAACTCACGGAAGGGGGCCGAGTCTACCAACTGAAAAGGCAGAAGTTGAAGCGCTAGCAATTTAGCCAAGCTAGCATTCAACCGCTGGGCATGTGGATGGCTGGAAGTGGACTTCTTTCGACGGTCCAGCAGCTGGGGCAGGGAAATTTGCCTGCTAGAATCGGACGTCGGTGTACTGCTAGCAGAGTGCCCGCAAGTACTTGGCTGTGACACACCTAATTCTACACCTTCATTCCTCCCAGTGCAGGTTTCAGAGAGGACTGAAGGTATAGTGGGGTTGGAGATCCCAGCTGATGCGGTGCAAGGAGAGGTCCGCTTTGTTCTTTGGTGTGGGTCTTTGAGGTAGGCTTGCCAACGAGCTGCATGGCAGGTCAACATATGTCTGGTCAAGCATGTGGTGCCCAAGCGGCTGATGTTTTGGCCACGCGATATACGCTTGAGACATATGTTGCAAACAGCAGCTGTGCGAACTGATGCACTCGACTCAAAAAAGGCCCACACCAAAGAACTTTTTGAATAACGGGCAGAGGCAGCGCCCTGCACAGGCGGAGCTCTGCGGTGTGATTCAGTCGGTGTGCTGCCCTTACGCTTGCCCCCGGAGGGCATCCTGCCTCGTTGGAGATGTGCCTCCTCCTCATCCTCCTATTAGGCACCCACGTGGAGTCAGTGACCTCATCATCCCCTCCGTCCTCATCACTGGAGCCAATCTGGCAGTATGCTGCAGCTGCTGGAACATGACTGCCAGATTGGTGTCCTTCTTAAGCATCCCCTCTCTCTGCTCTCACGCTACTGCCTTCCTCTAGCTGGGTATCATCATCAGACCCTTCGAAACGCTGGGCATCCTCCTGGAGCATGTACCCAACACTGTGCTCAAACAGTTCGGGGGACTCCTCAGGAGGATATGGTGGGTCTAGGGAAGGAGTGACTGATGATGACATTGATACCAGGGAAGAGGACGCTTTGGCAGCTGCTTTGGCAGTACCCTGAGCCTGAGTGAGAGAGGATGAGGAGGGCTTGGTCATCCGCTCTACCAAGTCTTCGGCATGATGCGGCTCAACACGTCCAGCTGCCGAAAAGAAGGACAAGCGTGTCCCATGGCCACGTGCTGATGACGATGCACCGCGTCCACGACCAGCACTGTTGCCCCCAGACACAGAGCCTGCTTGCCCTCTTTTATTGGCTCCTGACTGTCTGCCTCTCCTTGTTTGCCTTCCAGACATTCTAATGGCCTGCAGGGAGATGGGAAAACCAGCAATAAGGGCTACCTTCAGGTGTATATTTTGCAGGAAGCACACAACGCCCACTGTAAATGCTGCAGATGCCTGCCTGTGTTACACAACAGGAAAAAACAGCAATAAGGGCTAGCTTCAGGTGTTTATTTTGCAGGAAGCACACTCCGCCCGCTGTAAGTGCTGCAAATGCCTGTTAGTGTAACACACCAGGAAAACACAGCAATACGGGCTAGCTTCAGGTGTATATATTTTTTTTTTAACAACAAGGTTTGTCTTTATTAATGAATCAATGGTACATGACACAATCCAAAGTATCAAAGAGATACAGAATAAACTATACATAAACACATGAGATAAGCTGAAAAAAAAAAAAAGAAAAACAAACAAGGCGCCTCAGAAGTATAAAACTTTTAATATCCCCTAAAAGGGTTAAAAACACTTACAAGATAGTGGATGAAACAGGCATGTAGTAGGTAAGTGCGTCCAGGAGATGTTCCAGTGGCAGGGCAGTCCCAGTCTCTGATGTTAAAGCTTCCAGGAAAGTCCACGATAACAGCTGATTGTGCTGTGAATGTTCAGAGGACACAGTAACGCTGGAGCCTGGGGATGATGTCAGAGGAAGCGAGACAGAAACCAGCATGGAACACGAACAGGAAGTGTGTCATGGAGGCGGGACGCGTTTCAGAACAGCTCATTGGTTCCTTCTTCAGCCAGTGACGATGGTTCCATAAGGGCTAGACTTCTTATAGTCTATGTGTTGTAATGGGGGCGGGACTAGTGGACGTCAATCAAATAAAAAGCAACACAGTGTTTTAGCAGAAGAATGCTGCCAAATGACTATACACTGTTTACACACACAAATAAAAATAATAAAATAATAATAATAAAAATAAAAACAACAAATAGGAGGAGGACCATAGCTGGACAGCATAATAGGACAAAATCTGCATACTACTTATTGCTCAGTTTGCATACAAATTTTTTGTTGTTGGGGGGGAAAAAAAAAAAAAAAAAAAAAAATGTTGTATGACATAAATATTTAAACATATAACATAATCTATTTTTGACGATATTAAAATCCATATAAATTACAGTTAAAACAGGGGAATTATTATCAGGGAGAATAAGGATATGCATACACATATGTATGTATACATAAAAAACGCATGAAAAACGCATAATACACCAGACATAAAGGGAGTTAAAAACGGGTGAATTATTATCAGGGAGATAAGAATATGTATACACATATGCATATGTGTGTATATATATATATATATATATATATATATATAATAAAAAAATAAAAACGCATGAGAAACGCATAGTACACCAGACATAGAAGAGGATGAACAATATAGAGGATTGCTTTATACAATGGCACCAATTTCAAAATCCTCATTTAACCCACCAGGGGCCAAAACACTTAAAGAAAAAATCCAAAACATTTCCCTACGACAAAGCTTGCGAAAGCGCTCAGCTGATGGTAGGTCTCTGGGCATCGCCTCAATCACCCAAACCGAAAGACCTTCAGTAGATTTTTGGTGATGTTCAAGGTAGTGCCTAGGGACACTATGATTGTCTAAACCATCGGTAATAAAACGGCGGTGTTCACCAAACCGTTTGCGCAGTGGTCTAATGGTTCGCCCTACATAGAACAAACCACAAGGACATGTCAAGCAATATACTACATGGTCAGAGGAACAAGTCTGGAAACCTTTGATGGGGTAAGTTTTTCCTTTTACACTGAAGTCCTTCTGGCCATGCTTGACAAACCTACAGGTCTTACAAAGGGGTTTTCGGCACTGATACATGCCTGAAATAGCTAAAAATGTAGGGATAGAATACCCTGGCGGTAAGGGTTTTTCTTTTAACTTACTTGGTGCCACTTTACCTTTTATGTTAGGGGCCTTTCTATAGACAAATTTTGGCTTTTTTGATAAAGCAGGGACAAGGTGTTCATCCTGCAACAATAAGGGCCAATGTTTCCGCACGATGCCCTCCATCTGTCTGTGGCAGGAGTGAAATTGAGTGATAAACCGTATATCATTTTTATTGTTAGTGCTAGTGTCGGCTTGAATCTTAGGACGTGATGAAATCGACGTATCTTTATAAAAGGAATAGGCTGTTTTTACAATATCGGCAGGGAATTCTTTATCAAGAAATTTTCCCTCCAAGATCTTACTTTGAGTTTCATAATCGGTATCCCTAGTGCAGTTCTTTTTCAATCTGCAATACTGGCTTTTAGGTATATTGTTAAGCCACTGAGGGTGATGGCAACTTTTATAATTAAGAAATGAATTACCCGCCGTAGGCTTAGTAAAATTCCTGGCATGGATGTCCTTCCCAATAAAGAAGAGCTCCAGATCAAGAAAGGCCAACTGATGTTCGTCTATGACTGAAGTGAAATCGAGACCCATATTATTGTTGTTACAGTGAGCAACAAAATCAGAGACTGAGGATACACTGCCATCCCAGATAATGATCACGTCATCTATATATCTTCCATAAAACACGATGTGAGATGAAAAGGGGTTGTTATGCCAAATGTAGGAAGATTCCCAGTATCCCATAGTAATATTTGCATATGATGGCGCAAAATTAGCTCTCATCGCAGTCCCGTTTACCTGCAGAAAGAAGTCTTTTTCAAATTGAAAGTAATTATGAGTGAGGCAAAAAACAGTTGCCTCTAAAATAAAGGATGCTTGCCTGGAATTCAATAAGGGATCCTGACATAAAAAGGATTGGACAGCACGCAATCCCACATCGTGTGGTATGGAGGTGTACAGAGACTGGACATCAAGTGAAACCCACAGGTAAGTGGGCTCCCAAGAATAAGGAGAGAGGAGTTGTAACAAGTGAGTACCATCTCTAATATAAGACTGCATTGATTGAGCAAGTGGCTGGAGGAACTGGTCAACATATTGTGAGAAGCCACTGGTAATACTTCCCATTGCTGCCACTATAGGTCGTCCGGGGGGATTAGTTTGATTTTTATGCACCTTGGGTAGGTGATAAAAATATGGGGTAAAATGAACGGTCCCAACTAAAAAAGAAGCTTCATATTTAGTAATAACAGCATCACGGAGTGCATCCTTGACAAGGGAAGCAGCTTCTATAGTAAAACGAGGCAAGGGGTCAGTCTGCAATTTCATGTACGTGTTACTGTCTGACAAGAGTCTATTTGCCTCTGTTACATAATCTAATCTATTCTGGACGACTATACCCCCTCCCTTGTCAGCAGATTTAATTGTTAAATTAAAATTATTGGTAAGGGCCTCAAGAGCCTTCTTTTCAGACTGAGTGAGATTATGGGCAGTCTTATTTTTACCTGAGATACACATCTCTTGAATCTCTGCGTGTACTATACGGTAAAAGGCATCAATACAGGAACCTTTAGACTTCGTGGGATAAAAGACTGAGACAGGTCTGAATTTGGTATTCTGAATTGGTGGCGAGGTCATAAGATACTGGGCATACTGTATTTGGTCATTCACTGAACTATCAAACAAAGAGGCCCTGGCAGAATGCTCATAGTCAGGTTCAGTATTAGGACAATAAAGGTCTTCTAAGAGAGCTAAACAGACATGATCATCATGAGTCATATTGTCATTACACAGGGGACTGGCTGGAATAGGGTAAACCTCAGATTGATTAGGCATGTGGTGGGTAGACTTTATATTAAAAAATCGTTTTAAAGTAAGACGACGTATAAACTTATTTAAATCAGTAAATAAAAGAAAGGGGTTTGGTTGAGCAGAAGGTGCAAAATTAAGGCCCCGACTGAGTAAAGAGATTTCGTCACTAGACAGCTGGTGTGTCGAGAGATTGAAGATTTTTACTGTACTCTCTTTTTCCTGTGGTCTGGACTTGGATCTACTTCCTCTACCCCGGCATCCTCTGCTTCGTGCTTTCTTTTTAAAGGTTTGGTCCGGGGGAGGTCTAATACTAAAAAAGAGACCGGAGGGGATTCAAAAGATTGGGCTCCACTAGTAGTGGGTACATATAAGGAATTTGGACCAAAGGTTATAGGTAAGTTAGATGATGTTTGGTCAACAGATAAAGTAGGCATTGAAGTGATAATGTTAGTGTCATTTATATGAATAGGCATCGTGGTACTCGTATTAATTTCATCTGTATGAAAAGAGGGAGGAGAAGATATCCTGTGATTGGAACTAGAAATTACCTGTGTATGGCTAGGTGGTAGGTCAACACCAGGTATGGATGAATGTAATACTGGGGGTACCTTTTTGGTGTCCTTTCTCTGTAGGTTAGGTAGTGATAGAGATGTAGGAGACTTGAGGGGCACTCTATCGTGTGCTATAGTTTTTGGATGCTGGTTAACTATAGGGGCATAAGGGTTAATATCCATAAGAGATGGAATATTACAATTAGATGTACGTTTCCATGAGAATATATTGTTTTTATTATAATCACCCAAATCTCTCCGGAATTTTCCAAGTTTAAATTTAGTGAGGAGGTCTTCTCTCTTATTGATTTTTTTAGTGATGGTAGATAGCCAATAGGTAGGTAAGTGAGAGGTCAATTCCATGATTTGAGAGATCAGGATCTGTATCTGGTGTACCACTTGTTCATATTTAATGTGTCTCTGTATTATAATAATACTGATCCACTTATTAGTACAAAATTCAGAGATAGAGGACCATTCTTTCTGTTGTGCCGTATCTAAAAAGGAACATGTTTTTAAAATCCTAAGGCCTCTAGGAGTAATATGAGCAGATATATATTTTTGAAGAAAAAATTCATCCCACCATTGTTGATTGGCAGAGGTGAGCAATTTCTCCAATCTTTGAAACGAATGGCATAAAGCACCATATTGTGCGTGACTAAATTGGGGGAGCGGTTTAAAAAAATCATTCGGAAAAATGGCAAGAATTTCCTGGACTCAGTGTGTTTAAGTGAGTCAATCTCTGATAAAAGTTCCATAATATCAGCAAGAAATACAAGGGAACAAGGGAGGATAAAAAAAAAAAAAAAAAAAAAAAAAAAAAAAAAAAAAAAGGGGGATCAAACACAATAAATATTAAGGAAGGAATGGGGCCAATCTCAGTCAAAAGATTAATTGTTCAAATGACACAATCTGCCAGGGGACAGTCCAAATATAAGGTGCAGCAGCCTAAAAAGTTTGCTTAAAACAATAGATCCAGAAAAATGTGTATATCCAGGGCGCTCCAAGCATTTGAATCCTGACAGATAAGGTCTGTGTTGGAGAGGGTAGCAAATCTTCACACACTTTAGGCAGCACTCAGGGAGACAAGCAATCTCTAATGGAAACAGAAAAACAAACAAGGCGCCTCAGAAGTATAAAACTTTTAATATCCCCTAAAAGGGTTAAAAACACTTACAAGATAGTGGATGAAACAGGCATGTAGTAGGTAAGTGCGTCCAGGAGATGTTCCAGTGGCAGGGCAGTCCCAGTCTCTGATGTTAAAGCTTCCAGGAAAGTCCACGATAACAGCTGATTGTGCTGTGAATGTTCAGAGGACACAGTAACGCTGGAGCCTGGGGATGATGTCAGAGGAAGCGAGACAGAAACCAGCATGGAACACGAACAGGAAGTGGACAGGAAGTGTGTCATGGAGGCGGGATGCGTTTCGGAACAGCTCATTGGTTCCTTCTTCAGCCAGTGACAATGGTTCCATAAGGGCTAGACTTCTTATAGTCTATGTGTTGTAATGGGGGCGGGACTAGTGGACGTCAATCAAATAAAAAGCAACACAGTGTTTTAGCAGCAGAATGCTGCCAAATGACTATACACTGTTTACACACACACACAAATAAAAATAATAATAAAATAATAATAATAAAAATAAAAACAACAATAGGAGGAGGACCATAGCTGGACAGCATAATAGGACAAAATCTGCATACTACTTATTGCTCAGTTTGCATACAAATTTTTTGTTGTTGGGGGAAAAAAAAAAAAAAAAAAATGTTGTATGACATAAATATTTAAACATATAACATAATCTATTTTTGACGATATTAAAATCCATATAAATTACAGTTAAAACAGGGGAATTATTATCAGGGAGAATAAGGATATGCATACACATATGTATGTATACATAAAAAACGCATGAAAAACGCATAATACACCAGACATAAAGGGAGTTAAAAACGGGTGAATTATTATCAGGGAGGACTTCAGTGTAAAAGGAAAAACTTACCCCATCAAAGGTTTCCAGACTTGTTCCTCTGACCATGTAGTATATTGCTTGACATGTCCTTGTGGTTTGTTCTATGTAGGGCGAACCATTAGACCACTGCGCAAACGGTTTGGTGAACACCGCCGTTTTATTACCGATGGTTTAGACAATCATAGTGTCCCTAGGCACTACCTTGAACATCACCAAAAATCTACTGAAGGTCTTTCGGTTTGGGTGATTGAGGCGATGCCCAGAGACCTACCATCAGCTGAGCGCTTTCGCAAGCTTTGTCGTAGGGAAATGTTTTGGATTTTTTCTTTAAGTGTTTTGGCCCCTGGTGGGTTAAATGAGGATTTTGAAATTAGTGCCATTGTATAAAGCAATCCTCTATATTGTTCATCCTCTTCTATGTCTGGTGTACTATGCGTTTCTCATGCGTTTTTATTTTTTTATTATATATATATATGCACACATATGCATATGTGTATACATATTCTTATCTCCCTGATAATAATTCACCCGTTTTTAACTCCCTTTATGTCTGGTGTATTATGCGTTTTTCATGCGTTTTTTATGTATACATACATATGTGTATGCATATCCTTATTCTCCCTGATAATAATTCCCCTGTTTTAACTGTAATTTATATGGATTTTAATATCGTCAAAAATAGATTATGTTATATGTTTAAATATTTATGTCATACAACATTTTTTTTTTTTTTTTTTCCCCAACAACAAAAAATTTGTATGCAAACTGAGCAATAAGTAGTATGCAGATTTTGTCCTATTATGCTGTCCAGCTATGGTCCTCCTCCTATTGTTGTTTTTATTTTTATTATTATTATTTTATTATTATTTTTATTTGTGTGTGTAAACAGTGTATAGTCATTTGGCAGCATTCTGCTGCTAAAACACTGTGTTGCTTTTTATTTGATTGACGTCCACTAGTCCCGCCCCCATTACAACACATAGACTATAAGAAGTCTAGCCCTACAAGGTTGATACATACACTCCTTAGTTCCATCCACTGGGCCATAGCATTTAATTGGCGCTCCACTACGGTACCTTGGCCACAAATTCTCAACCGCATGTCAAACATTAAGCTTTCAGAAAGAATTCATCACACATTATATGATTCTATGCCCCTTTACCAAAAAAAATGGACTCTCTGGGATACCACCTCTCTGGTCTAGTACCTTCCCGTTTTTTTTTTTGTTTTTTTCCTCCCACTCTTAAAATATATACAATCGTCATTTAGCCCTCTCTCCAATACAATGCTCTTGATTGACTTTATTTGAACAATATACATTCCTATACCAGTCTTAAGAAATAAAAAATAAATAAATTAAGAAAGAAAAAAAAAAGAAAAAAAAAAAAAAAGAAGAACCTTTTATCCTTCCTCTGTACAATGCTCAATATGTACAATGTTTATATATATACCTGTACCATCATTGTGATTTGTGTTTATACCTTGACCTTTTCTATAATAAAAATCGTTTGTAAACAAAAAAGAAGTCTAGCCCTTATGGAACCATCGTCACTGGCTGAAGAAGGAACCAATGAGCTGTTCTGAAACGCGTCCCGCCTCCATGACACACTTCCTGTCCACTTCCTGTTTGTGTTCCATGCTGGTTTCTGTCTCGCTTCCTCTGACATCATCCCCAGGCTCCAGCGTTACTGTGTCCTCTGAACATTCACAGCACAATCAGCTGTTATCGTGGACTTTCCTGGAAGCTTTAACATCAGAGACTGGGACTGCCCTGCCACTGGAACATCTCCTGGACGCACTTACCTACTACATGCCTGTTTCATCCACTATCTTGTAAGTGTTTTTAACCCTTTTAGGGGATATTAAAAGTTTTATACTTCTGCACTTAGAGGCGCCTTGTTTGTTTTTCTGTTTCCATTAGAGATTGCTTGTCTCCCTGAGTGCTGCCTAAAGTGTGTGAAGATTTGCTACCCTCTCCAACACAGACCTTATCTGTCAGGATTCAAATGCTTGGAGCCCCCTGGATATACACATTTTACATGATATAAGCTGAGGGTTACAAGAGTAAATAATTCAAGATATTTTTGAAAAAATAAAATAAAATAAAATAATAAATAAAATAATCAATCTCAGAGGGAACTCCAGATGTCCAAGTAGAGAGATGGAAGGAGGGAGGGAGGCGGGGGGGGGGGAGAAGGAAGGGATAGAAGGAGGGGGGAGGTAGGGAAAAAGGGAAGGGAGGAGGGCAGAGGAGGGAGGAAGGGGACGGACGGAGGGGGGGAGCGCACAAAGTCACTCAAGGGATACATCAGCAAGCACAGTGTTAAACAGGGTTGGTCCATGGGCCCCACACACGTTCATACTTCATAGGACACCCTATATTAATATATGTCAGTTTGTATAGAGGCAACACAGTATTGATCAGGTCCATCCATGCCCCTATTTTAGGAGGCGCCCTAGAGGTTCATTTTAACGGAATAATTTTTTTGCATAGAAAAGCAGCATTATGAGCAGGAGTTTAGTGTACCGAGGCCTCTGGTCATCATCTTGTATCCCCAGTAGAGCCAATTCCGCAGATACTGGGAGATCCAAGTGGAGACGCATGTTAATGAACTCGAATATGGCGGACCAATATTCCGAGAGTCTGAGACAGGACCAAAACATATGAATAAATGTACCGGAAGCAGATTGGCATCGCGGGCAGTTCGGAGAGCATTGCGGATAGATACCATGCAGTCTCTGAGGCGTGAAGTACACTCTATGTAGAAACTTGGACTGTATTAACTTGTTCCTAGAGGATATCACCAACTTATAGCTATCTTCAAAACATTCCTCCCATGACTCCCTGTCCAGGGACGGGATATCACCCACCCACTTCTCCCACAGTGAGTCCATCTTCGGAGAATCCTTCTGAATAATCGTCAGATATAACGTAGAGAGGGGTTTATCAAGAGAGCTCTGGGCCAACAAATCCTCAACTGCATCCACCTGAAGGCTAGGAGGCGTTGGAAACTGGGCCTGAAATGCGTGCCTCAACTGATAGTAGCGAAACAGCATCCAGGGTGGTAGGCCAAACCGATCGGACAGGTCCCAGAAGGGGAGCAGGGACCCGCCGGAGACAATATCCCTCAGCAACTTAATACCACATCGGGCCCACAACTGCGGATCTGGTATGGATCGGAAATGTGCAAGGGAGGGATTCCCCCACAACGGGGTGAAGGGGGACCTTCAATTGGGGGATAAGAAACGACGCCTAGCCGCCCCCCACACTAGCAGTGTAGTCCTAGATGGAGCAGGCAAAGAGGGGTATGCCGAGGCACCCCTATATACCAGGTTGCTGAGTTCAGTAAGAGAGCCCACTATCGCTGCCTCCAGGCAGACAGCCGCATTGACCCTGGACTGCTCAAACCACCATCGCACGGTGACCAAGACAGCCGCCCAATAATACACCATCAGGTTAGGGAGGGCAAGTCCCCCACAACCAACGGGCAGCTGAAGGGTCGATCTAGCCATGCGGGGAGAGGAGCCTCACCACAGAAAAGAGCCAATGCAACCGTCAAGATCTTTAAAAAAGGAAGGGGAGATCCACACTGGACAGTTCCTAAAGATATAATTAAACCTAGGTAAATATATCATCTTTAGAACATTAATACGTCCCAAAAGGTTAAGTGGTAGATTGGTCCAACGGGAACAGTTGTCCTTGAGGCGGCTAACAATTGGCTGTAGGTTGAGGCGGTGGAAGGAGTTGAGGTCCCTAGAGACTTTAATGCCCAAATAGGTAAAAACCTCCACCCATTGTAGCGCAGTCTGCGGGGTCATGCTACCCACCACAACATCCAGGGGGAACAAGACAGACTTGGTCCAATTAATACGTATCCCTGAAAACTTACCAAACTCGTCAAAGGTCTCAAGGGCCGCAGCTAACGAGGTATCAGCATCGTGCAAATATAGGAGGGTGTCATCCGCATAGAGTGATATCTTCTCCTCCAGAGGGCCGACTTTAAGTCCGATAATCCGGTCCGAGTCCCTGACCAAAACTGCCAGGGGCTCCAGAGCCAGAGCGAGCAAACTAGGAGACAGGGGACATCCCTGTCGAGTCCCCCTCCGGAGGAGAAAGTAGTCCGATAGGAAATCATTTACCCTGATCCTAGCTCTGGGGGATTTGTAGAGCATACCCAACCACTGCAGAAATCTAGGCCCAATACCAAACCGCCTTAGCACCACCCAGAGATTCTCCCACTCGACGGAATCGAAAGCCTTCTCGGCATCGAGAGAGGCTATGACTCTAGTACCTCCGTTGTCATGGGATGTGGCCAGGTTCAGAAACAGACGTCGGATGTTGATGTCGGTGCCCTTACCCGGCATAAACCCGGTCTGATCAATGTGTATAAGGTCCTCAATCACCTTACCAAGTCTAATGGCCAGAATTTTTGCGAGGAGCTTGGCATCAGCATTAATTAAGGAGATAGGCCTGTAAGAGGAACACTCCTCAAGGTCCTTACCAGGTTTGGACACCAACACCACTATAGCGTCAGACATAGAGTCCGGGAGGGAACCAAGGGTATAGAATTGCTGCAGCATCGATGTAAATCTGGGAGCCAGAAGCTCCTGGTATGCCGCATAGAACTCAATTGGAATCCCATCCGGCCCAGGAGTCTTCCCGGACTGCATGGAATGTAGGGCTTCCTGCACCTCCTCCAGGGAAATATCTGCGTCAAGTTGCCAAGCTTTCTCCTCATCTAAAGAGGGGAGCAAAACCCGATCTAAGTATTGGAGTAGCTCCGAGTAGTCATAACGGACCCTAGAGAAATACAAGGCCTGATAGTACTCCAGGAATCTGGCCCCAATGTCCGCAGGAGATGTCAGCAAGCCACCATCCTGGGCCCTCAAACTACCAACATGGGTCACAGCCTGCTGCCCCCTGGCAAGCCAAGCCAGCAGCCGACCGTTCTTGTCCCCATATTCAAAGACTCTCTGGGAACTCTCAAGCATGGACTTCTTGGTGAGGTCCACTCTAAGCAGGGACAAGTTCCTCAGGGTATCCTGCCAGGGCACATAGTGCGCCGAGTCAGGCGAACGCACATAGGCCACTTCTTGCAATTTCGCTTGGTCCTCAAGATCTCTCAGAGACTGCATAGACTCCCGCTTACGCACCGCTATCCGAGCCATATAGTCTCCCCTGAGCCAGGTTTTGAAAGCATCCCATTCTATCAGGGGGTTAACTGTGTCCGCATTGTTCATCCAGAAAGTACAGAGAGCCTCCGGCATCTCCTCCTGTATCTCAGGGTCCATAATCCAGTATCTGGACAGCCTCCACACCCGCACACCCTCCACCTGAGATAGGCGGATAGTAACAGATAGCGGAGCATGATCCGAGATACCCCTCAAGAGGATCTCAGCACTGATCACCCTCCGCACAAGTGCGGGGGAGGCAAACGCCAGGTCAATGCGGGACATGGTCCGATAAGTGCTAGAGAGACAGGTGTAGTCCCTATTAGAAGGATGTAAATGACGCCAAACATCCGTCATATGGAAGGCGGATGCCCAGTTGGCAAGGCCATGTTGCTGGGGACCAGAGGCGTGTAGTCTGTCCAGATCTCTAGACGGAACTAGATTAAAGTCACCTATAATTAGGACATTATCAACATTGTATAACGTAATCTGCTGCATAAGTGTATGTAAAATATCAATGTCAGCCAGGGGGGGTAAATACACCCCCACCAACACAAAGGGAATCTCCGAGATTAGGGCATGCAGAAGCACATACCTGCTTCCCGGGTCAAGTCTCACGTCCAAAAGCCGAAAGGGCAGGGATCTGTGCACCAGGATACTAACGCCTCTGGCGTAATTGGAATAAGGCGCGTGATAGTGTGCACCGACCCATGCCCGCCTCAGGCTCAGGACCCGAGACCCTATAAAGTGCGTCTCTTGGAGTATACACACCTGGGGGTGAAATTTCTTCAAATAATTAGGTACCAAAGAGCGCTTGACAGCAGAGTTAGGTCCCCTCACGTTCCACGAAACCACCATGCACTTAGCCATGAGGGGGACGAGGAATCATAATTAACCCAGTACTACCAAGGACTCTGCCGGAGTCAACGTCCCCGGGGAGAAAATTTCTTGATCCCGGGTCCATCGGGGCCGGACAGCTCAGCAACTGCAGCACAGTATCATACCAAGGAAATAACCATAGATTGGCAGAAATCTTTAACATGAGACCAACGCTAACTGTATATGTAAAGCAAAACAAACCCAACCAAACAACAGCGGCTACTGCCACTCCCCCCCCTCCCCCCACCCCGTGCACCTCTGAACAGTGAGGAGCCCTCAAGTCCCAAAATACCCATAGTCTAAGAACTGATAATTAAAGTTGGGGTCGTGTAACCAGTGCAGAACAGCACAACATCTCCAGTAATCGTGAGATCTAGGAAAGCAGGCAGCACAAGTCTTTTCCCAGCATCTCTGGAGTGATGCAGGAATGGATGGAGTCATAGTCATCCTCCTGACCAGGCAGGTGCACATTCTTGAGATTCGGTTGCAGAAAACTAGTGCCATAAATGTCAGCACAAAGCAAGAGAGATTAAAGTCTTAGTTAAGTAAAGGGAAAATGGGGGGCCCTGAGGCAACACAAGAATCCGGGACAGCAGTGAGCAAGAATGCATCATAGGCAGTCAATGTGTTCCCTGCAGCTCCGCATAGGGGCCTCAGAGGACTGCAATAGAGGGGAAGCAGCCGCAGGGAACAAGGAACAGTCAGCTTACTCACTCCTTACCCGGTCAGCAGAACTTGGATAGGCATCCCGTCTCCACGGGGGACATCAGCACGGAGAGCTGCTCAGGGAGGTAGGCCATCCATCCAGGCTGAGGCATCTTTAGGCGTAGTGAAGAGCCGGATCGTCTCACCGTCCACCACCCTTAGCTTGGCCGGAACAAGGATACTGTATTTGATACCCTTGCGCCTCAGGGCTGCCTTAACAGCATCAAAGGAACGGCGCTGTCGCTGAGTCTCCACTGTGTAATCAGGGAACATCAGGAGCTTCACATTTCTGTAGGGTAGGTCCCCAGCAGCGCAGGAGGCACGGAGCAGCTCATCCCGGTCACGGAAATTCAGCAGTCTAAGAATAAAGGTGCGCCGGGGGGCCCCTTCAGGTCCAGGTCTAGGAGGGACCCGGTGGGCCCTCTCAACCGCAAAGTATGGGGAGAGCTGGGCCGCTGGTAGTAAGGAACGGAGAAGATCTTCAGTGAAGCGTGCAGGCATTCCACTCCCTCCGGGAGGCCCACGATCCTGAGGTTGTTCCTGTGACTTCTGTTCTCGGCGTCCTCTGCGCGGTATTCAAGGGCCCTGACCTTGGACTGCAAGGCCTGGATTGAAGCATCATGTCCCGTGAACACGTCCTCCACCTCCCCCATCCGGCGCTCGGTCTCCGACACTCGGGCACGGATTTTGTCAAAGTCCTGTCGGATGAGTCCGACATCCATCTGCACCCGCTCTATGCTGGCAGTAAGTGCCGTTTGGCACAAAGTAATCGCGGCCATCACCTCCGGGATGGGAGAAAAAGAAACCCTGGACTGCCGCACTCTGTATAGACAGTTATTTATTCCAAAATTTCAAGTAAAAAATCCAAATTCAAAATAAATCCATAAATCCAAAACAACAAATGCAGATAGCCACCCTTCCCTGCATGCATACTATCTGCATTTGTTGTTTTGGATTTATGGATTTATTTTGAATTTGGATTTTTTACTTGAAATTTTGGAATAAATAACTGTCTATACAGAGTGCGGCAGTCCAGGGTTTCTTTTTCTCCCATGCATCAGTGCAAAGCCAGCACCTGTCTGAGTGACTGGGCGGAAGCAGCTATTTGGTGAATTCTCATGCTTTTTTCCTTTCCTCTGTATCACCTCCGGGATGCCAGGGGGAGCCGGAGCAGGATCTGTCTCGTGGTCCGTCTGCGACGCCATATTGGAGAGGCGCGCAGGAGAAGGTAGGGAACAGGACAGTGGGGAGACCTCCTCCGGCGAGCACAGGGGAAACCGTAACTTTTTCCCCTTCTTCTGACTCCCGGAACCCTTAGAAGGCATTCAGACCCCCGCAGGCAGGCACTGTTAGCTGGTACGGGGAATTGAGCGGATCACACTCCAGGAGAGCTCAGGTAACACGTCCGGTTAGTCCGCCATCTTGGCCACGCCCCCCTTCAGGTGTGTATTTAGCAGGAAGCACACTACGCCCGCTGTAAGGGCTGCAAATGCCTGTTAGTGTAACACACCAGGAAAACACAGCAATACGGGCTAGCTTCAGGTGTATACTGTGCAGGAGGCTTAGCAACAATGACACTGACACTGTCCCCTGCCTATTCTTCTCTCTCCCTGCACACAAGGTTTAGCAAAGAATATGACACTGACACTCTCTCTGCCTATCCTCTCTCCCTACACACAAGAATAGCACAAAGAATAGCACAATGACACTGTCCCTGCCTATCCTTCTCTTTCCCTGCGCCGGAACACACTACACAAGGCCGCCTGTGATGGGTCTTTCCAGTCTATCATCCCCCACCCCGCAAGATGCTGCAATTGGGAAGCTATAAAATACATTCTTGGCTGTGGCACTGCTAACCCCCCCCCTCTTCTTTAGCCCTCTGAAGAATAGACAATCTGATCCTCAAACTTTTACCTTTCCATTTTAATTTGCGAAACAGGGATTCTATTTTTTTAAACCATTTTAACGGGATCCATACTGGTGAATTATGTAGAATGTAAAGTAGCTGTGGAGCCCATATCATTTTTATTAAATTTGCTCGGCCCACCACTGATAATGGCAATTTAGACCACGCTAAGCTCTTTTTTTCAAATTTATCCAGAATTGGGGTTAAATTATACTGCAGATACTCTTTCATCTTTGGATATATCCATATTCCTAGATATTTAACCCCTTCCATACCGGGCCATTGTAAAATGACGCCGGCAGGAACCCTCTCTCCCCACGGGTGGACGTCATATGAAGTCCTGGGTTTGAGGGGGGATATCTGAATGATGCCTGCAGCTAGAGGCATCATTCAGATATCCTTTTTTTCAGCCGGTGATCCTGCGCACCATAAGAATGATCATAGCGGTGGTTCCACCGCTTGATCGTTCTTATAGGCGGCGGGAGGGGACAACCCCCCTCCTGCCGCCATCCGGTGCTTCTCCGGGCTCTCCCGTGCCATCGGGGACCCGGAGAGAATCGTCCGGCCCCGGTGGTGGGTCACGTGACGAGCATAGAGATGACTGGTGACCAGATGGTCACCAGTCATCTCTATGACCGTCGGAGGCCCGGGCGCGATGTGATGACTTCACGCCCGGGTCCTCAAAATGTAAAAGCCGCCATTGCGGCTGTAAGTATGAGATCAGTGAATTTTTTTTCACAATCTCATGCTTTCCAGCCTGGAGGAGAGATGTGGGGTCTTATTGACCCTGCATCTCTCCATAAAGAGGACCTGTCACACACATTCCTATTACAAGGGTTGTTTACATTCCTTGTAATAGGAATAAAAGTGATCAAAATAAAATAAAAATTATTTTTTTTTTTTAAATGCCCGTCCCCAATAGCTCGCGCTTAGAAGCGAACACACACGCAAGTCCCGCCTGCATATGTAAGCGCCGTTCAAACCACATATGTGAGGTATTGCCGCGTGCCTTAGATCACGTGCAACAATTCTAGCACTAGACCTCCTCTGTAACTCTAACCTGGTAACCTGTAAAAAAATTCAAAGCGTCGTCTATGGAGATTTTTAAGTACCGAAGTTTGGCACCATTCCATGAGTGTGCGCAATTTTAAAGCGTGACATGTTAGGTATCTTTTTACTCGGCGTAACATAAGCTTTCATATTTTACAAAAGAATTGGGCTAACTTTACTGTTTTGTTATTTTTTAATTCATGAAACCATTTTTTCCCCCAAAAAAAGGCGTTTGAAAAATTATTGCGCAAATACCGTACAAGATAAAAAGTTGCAACGACCGTCATTTTATTCCCTAGGGTGTCTGCTAAAAAAACATATATAATGTTTGGGGGTTCTGAGTAATTTTCTAGCAAAAGAATGATGATTTGTACATGTAGGAGAGAAGTGCCAGAATAGGCCCGGTATGGAAGTGGTTAAAAGACTTCATGACTTTGACTTGTTCAGCCTCTTCTGGTATATTCAAGCTATCATCTAGTGGGAACAGGACCGACTTATCCCAGTTAATAATAAAGCCTGAAAATTAACCAATTTTTTTTTATAAGGGTCATTAATGAAATCAATGATTTATCCATATCTCCAAGAAACAATAATGCGTCATCCGCGTACAGTGAATTTTTTTCATTTGTTTTCCCTCTGATAAACCCACCTATATCTTCTGACTGTCTGAGCGCTTCTGCTAGCGTTTCCACCGCCAACGCAAACAAGGGGGACAGTGGGCACCCCTGTCGTGTGCCTCTTGATAATGAAAAAAACTCTGTCATTAATCCGTTAATTTGCATACACGCCCTTGGATTAGAATATAATAGCTTTACCCATCGTATGATCTTGTATCCGAGGCCAAACGTATCCATTACCTCCCACAGATATGTCCACTCGACGCTATAGAATGCTTTCGCAGCGTCAAGTGACAAAATAGCCCTCTTCCCCATATTATCTGCTGGTAACTGCATATTTTAAAAAAGTCTCCTTAAATTAATAGCTGTTGACCTGTTATGTATAAAACCAGATTGATCTGGATGGATCAGTCCCTGTATGACTCTGCCTAATCTTGTTGCCGGGATCTTTGCATCCGAGTTTAATAATGATATCGGACGATACGATTCCGGTAGCAAAGGATCTTTATCTGGCTTTGGCAGCACTATTATACAGGCATCATTCAATGAATCCGGAAGTTTGAGGGTTTCCCATGCCTGGTTAAGCACTCTCAATAGCTCCGGTAGCAAAACATCCCCGTAGTGTTTGTACACTTCTACCGGTAACCCGTCTAAACCTGGGGCCTTACCATTTGGGGATTCTGACACTGCTCATCCTACCTCCTCCAGAGTTAGAGGGGCATTAAGTTCCTCTCTTGCCTAATTGGAGAGAGAAGGCAATTTTAAGGGGTCTAGAAATTCTCTAAGATGTTCCATGGGATAGTCACCCTTACTCTGATAAAGATTGCTATAGAAAGATGCAAAAGAATCCATAATTTCATTTTAGTCCTGTGTAGTCTCCCCCCCTTATTTTACGAATAGCGGAAATAAAATTTATTTTCTCCTGAGATTTTACTACAACCGCTAGCATATGACCTGGTCTCTCATCTTCATCCCAACCGCGACATCTGGAGAGAAAACAGGCCTTGTCCGCCTTCTCCAATACTATTTGACGGTATAGTTGTTGTGTATCCCTCCAGGCGCAAGGATTAGGAGTGGTAGGGTCCTGTATATACTGGGCTTCCCTCTGCCGTGCCTCTGTTCCTACTAAAGACTCCTGTTCTAATTTTAATTTTTTATGAACACTTATTGCCTTCATTAAGACCCCCCTCAAAAATGCCTTCATAGTACCCCACACCACCTGAAGTGATGCAGCGTTCTCATTAATAGAGAAAAATTCCTTTATGTCTCGGCTTGTTGAGTCTCCCCGAGACAATTCCTTTAACAAAAACGCAGGGACCCACCAATTAGGCTTCATCTTAGTCTTGTTGGAAAAAGTAAAACCTAATAATGGGGAGTGGTCTGATAGACCCCTTGGTAGATATTGTATATTGGACACCCATGAGAGAACCAGTTCCGTGCCCAACGTTAAATCTATTCTCGATAAAGTCTTATACGTACTAGAACAACAAGAATACGTATACGACAAGGGATTTTTAAGTCGTCCATATATCATATAGGCCCAGGTCTCTACAGTATCTATAGAAAGAAGTATCCCCTTGTGGTCCAGCTGGATATTTATCTATGCCAGGATTACAAACACTATTAAAATCTCCAACAATCAGAAGAGGCAGCCCTGGATTGTCTATCAGAAATAGGGCTATCTGACGAATTACCTCACTATTGTATGGTGGCGGAATATATACAGTTCCTAGTATAAATTCTTTGGAGAATAGTTTACATACTAGAAAAATATATGTACCCTGTGGATCTAGAATAGCTTGCCTGCAGGAAAATGGTACTTTAGAGGAAATAAGTATACTTGTTCCTCTTGCGTATGTAGAGTATACCGCATGGTACTGAATAGGGTACAATTTGTTTTGTAGCAGATCAACTGTATCTTTAGTTAAATGAGTTTCCTGCAAGCAAACTATCGATGGTGAATATGACCCTAACATGTCAAGCATAGCCCCCCTCTTAGTACGATCCTTTATTCCTCTAATATTCCATGATAATATTGAGATTTCACCTGCCATATTTCCCTATATAATATATATACACATATTCATAATAGCCTTGATAAGCAAAAGAAAATAACAAGTATATAAGGCTTACAGGCATTTTAAAGTTTAAACTATTATCCATATAAACCTTAAGAGGAACTTTATAAAATAATATTAAACCATAGACATGTAGCCTTCTAGATTCCATCTGAGCTACAATGCCACGTACACACGACCTTTATTCATGTCATGTAAAAAAACGAATTTTTTCGACGTGATTTTTCGGGTTTCCTCTCAAGCCTGCCTTGCATACACACGTTCATGAAAAAAAAATGCTTGAGCAAAGCGCGGTGAGGTACAACACGTACGACGGCACTATAAAGGGGAAGTTCCATTCGAATGGCGCCACCCTTTGGGACGCTTTTGCTGATCCTTGTGTTAATAAAGTTTTGGTGAGAGACAATTCGCGCTTTTCAGTCTTTGTGCTTTTCAGTCCGTTACAGCGTGACGAATGTGCTATCTCCATTACGAACGCTAGTTTTACCAGACCGAGCGCTCCCGTCTCATACTTGATTCTGAGCATTCGTGTTTTTTTCCCCACGTAAAAGCCTACACATGACCGTTTTTTCACGACGTTAAAAAGAACGACGTGAAAAACAACGAAAAAAAATAGAGCAAGTTCTAATTTATTTTTGGGCATTTTTCTCGTCGAGAAAAATGCTCTGGAGCCCACACACGACCATATTTCACGACCATTTTTAAAAATGGCATTTTCTCATCATGAAAAAACGGTCGTGTGTACACAGCATAAGAAAATTAATAGCAATAAAAGCAGGGGGGAGAAGACGGAGGAGACAAAGAAGAGAAAAAAAAGAAGAGGAGAGAAAAAAAAAAAACCACCACCCCACCCAACCATATGTGCATCCAAAAAGAAAAACATTTCCCATTCTTTGGGTGCCACACAAATTCCCGCAGGAAGATGTAAAAAAGGGAAAAAATAAAACAACCTAGTCCATCCAGGCTTACCACTGGGCCTAAAGCCCAAATGGTGGAGACAAGGTTGTCCGACTATACTCCACGGAAGCTCCGCCTATTACATGGGGAAAAAAAAGCCACAAATATAGGAAGCACCAAAAAAAATAAAAGGAAATACAAAAAGGAAACTCCACTGGGATAAACAAACAAGCAAAACTACACAGATCATATATATCATATATTATACAGCTTTTCATTCTAAACTGAAACAAAACTTTCTTCTGCAAGGCTTTGAAGCTTTTCTATCACTTATCATATTTTCGAAGCTTGTATGATTGATTTGAGAGTCTCCTAGGAAACTAAAATGACCGTTTGCTAATCCGTATACACTCGGGTAGCACAATTGTGCTGTGGCATAGGATAATTAACTTATTTTCTTTTTGTTACATTCTCATTTGAACTTTTTACCCTTTTCCAGCACCTCTCAGTATCTATAACATCTCTACCAGCTATGTACAATTAGGAAGACAAGCTAAGATATGAACATTGGGGCATATTGCCAAATATTAAAAAAAGGGCAATATTGCAATACAACTATAGTGACTGACTGATTTGATTTTGTGAGGTTATGGCATCTGTTATACAAGTTAAAGAAAAATCGGGCAACGGAAGGTGTTTAGAACAAAAAACGGCAGCTCTGATTACTATGCAATCCTTTCCAGTGCTGTTCTCTGCAGTAATTGCTTCTTCCACCAGATGTCCTCAGTCTTCCAAGTTGAATGACACCCAGCATCATTCAACCCAGATGACTGAGGACATTCTGTGAGTGCAGGAGTGGAGATCCCACCTCTGAGAAGGCATTAGCAGCAATACCCTTTATTAATTTACAATAATTCAGAGAACAAGGTGAGCACTACTGCAGATCCCCCACCATCAAGAGAAGAGCTTAAGAGGCAGAGAACCCTGTAGGTCATGAGACCAGCCAGAGAGGTAAGTATTATGGTCTCTGGTTTCAACAGGATACTATCTACATGGAGTTTGCATGTTCTCCCTGTGCTTGCCTGGGTTTCTTCCGGGGACTCTGGTTTCCTCCCACACTCCAAGGACGTGCTGGTAGGTTATATGGCTCCTGTCCAAATTGCTTCCACCACTAGATGTCTTGAGTCTTCCAGATTGAATGACACCCAGCATCATTTAACCCAGAATTCTGAGGACATTCTGTGAGTGCAAGGTGTCATGAACCTACACCTGTGGAGGTACCACCACAACACAGTGTATTCATTTACAATAATGCATTGCAGAGAACAAGGTGGGAACCACTGCAGATCCCACACCATCAGGAGAACAACTGAAGAGGCAGAGAACCCTGTAAGTCAGGTGACCAGCCAGGAAAGTAAGTATTAAGGTCCCCAGTTTGAACAGGACGCTATCTGCATGGAGTTTGCAAGTTGTTCCTGTGCTTGCATGGGTCTCCTTTGGGTACTCTGGTTTCCTCCCACACACCAAAGACATGCTGGTAGGTTAATTGGCTCCTGTCCCAATTGCTACAACCACTAGATGTCCTCAGTCTTCCAGATTGAATGACACCCAGGATCATTCAATGCAGCGCGGTTGATTTCAGTGTTTAGAAGGTTGAAACAGGAGATGATGAGGCAAATTAATCCCTCCTCACTACCTGTCAAATGCTCTTCAAAGAGCAATCTAAACGTGTGTTCAGTATACTTCTGCCCTTCAAATATAATAAAATTTCAACAGAGGCAGGGGACCCGGATCTAATACGCAGACCTGGCATTTTACTGCATGGTCCAATTAGGAACTCCTTTAAAAAGATAAAATGACTGCCATTTGTGTATATATTAAATGCATTTTTATTCACACATTTTATACCTTGCTTACTTTCCTGTTTTATTCTATAGTGATTTTTACAATGATATCCAATGGAATGGCAGACGTGACAATATTGTCCCGTATAAGTCCATAACATTCTATACATGTCTAGGTCAAGGCCGAATAAACAATTTAGAAGGAAAGCAGACTCCTTATGTACAGCCCATTCTGAGGATACTAAACAGACAACTAGAAATATTTCATTTTAATTGTATATATAAAAGTATGTACAGTATGTATCTGCTGTCAGCACTACTTACCTTTCACAATCCAGTGCCACCTCTGCTTCTATGGAGGGTGGCCATGCGAATTTCTAGGTCCTTCTCTTCCTGTCAGGCCACAGCCAATCTGAGCATCTTTTTTTTCCCCCAGTCAGGCTGCAGCCAGTCATAGGGACTTCCTCCTCTTACCCAGCTAATTTAAACTTGGTGCAGCTCCCAGCTCTCTGCAAGAGCAATGCTTGCTACTAGCAAGCTCCAATGCCCCTTATGAGCATTTTGCTGTATCCAGCCTGCATCCTATCGACTCCTGTGTGCTGACCTGTGGCTTGTATACAGACTATCTCTGTCCGCTGCCTGCCCTGACCTCTGGATAGTTTCCTGGATATTTGTGTCTGCTGCCTGCCCTGATCTCTGGCTAGTATCCTGGTTATTTGTGTCCACTCCTGCTTTAAACCTATGGTTAGTATCCTGTTTATTTGTGTCTGCTGCCTACCCTGACCTTTGACTTGTATTCTGGTTATTTGTGTTCATCGCCTCCTCTAATCTCTGGTTAGTATCCTGCTTATTTGTGTCCACTGCCTGCCCTTACCTCTGGTTCAAATCCTAGGTTTTTGTGCCCACTGCCTGCCCAAACCTTTAATTTTATACAGTGGAACCTCGGATTGCGAGTAACGCGGTTAAGTAGCGTTTTGCAATACGAGCACTGTATTTTTAAAAATCCTGACTCGGTTTGCGAGTGTTGTCTCGCAAAACGGGCAGGATTCAAGCCACAGCGGTGCGCAGTACCGCGTTTGGCCTGAGGTGGGGGGGTGCCGGAGCCGATTGGAGCTGTTCGGAAAACTCGGAAATACTCCGTTCCCGAGCCTTTCCGAGTTCAGCCGAGTTTTCCTCAGGCCTATCCGAGTATTTCCGAGGCTCTCCGGCGCCCCCACCTCTGGCCACATGCAGTATTGCATGCCATTGAAGTCAATGCGGAACAAATTATTTTCATTTCCATTATCTTCTATGGGGAAACTCGCTTTGATATGCAAGTACTTTGGATTATGAGCATTCTCCTGGAATGGATTATGCTCGTAATCCGAGGTTCCACTTTACTTGTTATTTGTGACTGCTCCCTGCCCTAATCTCTGGCTATTTGTGTCCATTGCCTGTCCTGATCTCTGGCTAATATCCTGGTTATTTGTGTTTGCTGCCTGCAATGACCTTTGGCCAGTATCCTGGTGTAGCGGCCTCACCCTCCGCCCTCCTTTTGTGAATAAAATGGCTTGCTTGTCTAGGGGTATGCGGGAAGAGGGTGAGGTTCACTACGGCCCATGTCCTCTAAGGTGTAGAGGTGAAGGCCAACACTATTTTACCTCCAAGTCCTGTGTTCTGTATGGAGCCTCTGGCCCTCCTGCAGAAGGCCAGTTTGGACTGTCAGTAATAGAGCCCCACGCCATAAAAAGTCCAACACTCCTTTATTCTTCTTCACATATGAACAGTATCAGTTGAACTTCAAACGCACAAACAGGGTGTGGATACGAGTAGGCCCAGCCACAATGAACTCTCCTATTCCCTCTTTGGCGAATAGGCTTGGCGCACAGTCGCTGCCACCGACCGGGTGAACTGTTGAGGCCCCTGCCAAAGGCCTAATAGCAGGTCCATGCCACCGACCTGAATTGACTAGATGTACCGCTGCCACTGGTCACAGAACATGAATTACCTTCCTTTATGAATAGGCCCTTGTCAGAGAAAGACATCCATCCGAGCGGTCTCCAGAGGTCCACCCGACACTGGCAATATGCTGCACCAGCTTCACGAAGGGTCCCCTCTCCGGTCCCTTATGCCCTGGATTCAGGTGCTCAACACCCGGGGGCACCTTAGGATGATCCCTCCCTCGTGGGACCGAGCGGAAGATACTGGGCCCCAGGCCTCAGGCTGAGTACCTCACCCCAGACTGAAGGTGTCTGGGATGGAACACGAACTCCTCGTGTACAGGCCAAGGGCGCCTGAACACCGAACACGGACAGCAGCCCTCAGGCTGAAGGTGAAAAACAAGAAAGAGAGGCGCCTCTGGGTGCAGACTGTATGGAATATTTAATACATATGTAGCGGGTATGTACTTTCCCTGGTGTAATTTAAACCTGGCAGAGACACCAGTGATGTGTAATTCCCTGCGGCCCAGCGGGTGGCGCTGTCGCCCTGGGCTGGGGTTGAATCATTGCTGTGTGCCGGGTCTCCTTTTTGTCCTCCCTCGGCAGCGGTATGGTGGGGCGGGGAACCCGCCGTGCTTGCTGGGAGAGGGTATAAAGCGGCCGGCCATCTTTGTCACAGGGTCGAGTCCCAGGCACCTTCAGCCTGAGGGCGGTGGTTCGTGTCGGTCCTCTAGGCGGCCTAGGCCTAGAGGACGCCCGGAGGTTGTGTTCCATCCCAGGCACCTTTAGCCTGGGGTGAGGTACTTGAATGGAGGTCTGGAGCTCAGTGCCCAACACTGAGTTCCGCGAGGGACGGAGATCCTAGGGAACCCCGGGAGTGGGTACCCGAATCCGGAAGGCGTAATGGACCGGGGGGAGCTCCTCACTCGAAGACCCGGTGCAGCAGACTGCCAGTGATGGATGAGCCTCCCATCGGAGACCGCCTGGAAGGAAATCCCCCCCTCGCTAGGAGACCTCAGCCCACTTTCAGGGAGGAAAGTGGAGAGTTCATTGTGTCTGAGCCTACTCGCATCCACACCTCTTTGTCTGTTCTGTTCTCTAAGGGAGTCTAACTGATTGTGCTGTTCACTTGAGAAGAATAAAGGAGTGTTGGACTTTAATGGTGTGAGGCTTTTTTTCTGGTGGACATTGTTCAAGGTGACTCCAGGTGCACAACACTGACCCGAAGGTAGAGAAGGAACTTTGCTTACACCGCACGGACACATGTGGTGAAGGCTTGGCGTGGTGACCCCGCTCTCTCCCCTCTAAGGTACCCCTAGACAAGAGAAAGACAAGGTGATGCAAAGAGGGGGGTGAGGAGGCCGCTACACATATGAAATTTAAAACAGGTAACAACTCACATTTGCATGGTAAAAACAAGCATGTGTAAGTCCCTTGAGGCAGGGGGCATCAGTATAGTCCGTCAGTCGATCGCGCTGGGTATGGTGTCCTCAGCGGTATACCCCTATGCCGCTAGATGTGCGCAGTCTGCTGTGTGGGATGAGCGCCAAACCGAGGCTTGGTAAATGGGGACTGGTTAGAGCAAGGAAATATAAGGGGAGGAGGACAGGGAAGGGAGTGGCCAGTAAAATTAGTCCGGCCCAAGCCGCTAATGTGAAAAATGACATTGTGAGTGAAGGCTTAATAGGTCACACGGGCTCAGATACTTGGACATTATAGGAAAACATAGTAAAAGCCATGGTTGAAGGAACATCATTACAAAAAAACCTCAATAAGAAACTGCAGTACATGACAATAATAAAAACGCAGTGCATAACATTCATAAAAACGCAGAAGGCGAGATGGAGAGAACAAAATGGAAAAAACATCATCACAGGTAGCAATAAAATTAGGATGGAAGTACCGTATATACTCGAGTATGAGCCGAGTTTTTCAGCCCTTTTTTTAGGGCTGAAAGTATACCCCTCGGCTTATACTCGAGTCAGTACCTGAAAATCGTGAAATTCCGCAGCCGGCGTCCATTGTTTAAATCTAGCGCCTTTCTCCCTGTCCCTTCCGCGATAGGCATTTCCAGCAAACACTTGTGTTGAGTGTTGCGCCTATCACGGAGGTCCTCTTGTCCGACGTCCGTGATTGGTGGAGCACTGAACACAGTGCCTGCTGGAAAAACGGAGTCGGAGAATGAGAGGACCTCCGTGATAGGCGCAAACACTCAACACAGTGTTTGCTGGAAACGCCTATCACGGAAGGGACAGAGAGAACGACGCGAGATTTGAACAATGGACGCCGGCCGCGGAATTACAAGATTTTGAGGTACACTGACTCGGGCACAGGGAGGCTGCAATGGACACAGTAAGGGGGCACAGTGAGGTGACAATGGGCACAGTGAGGTGAAAATGGGCAGTGAGGTGGCACGGTGAGATGGCAATGGGCACAGTAAGGGGGCACAGTGAGGTGGCAATGGGCAGTGAGGTGGCAATGTGCACAGTGAGGTGGCAGAGTGAGATGGCAATAGGCACAGTAAGGTTGGGCAATTGGCACAGTGAGGTGGCAATGGGCACATTTCCTCCCCTCGGCTTATACTCGAGTCAATCCGTTTTCCCAGTTTTTTTGTGGTAAAAGTAGGTACCTCGGCTTATACTCGGGTCGGCTTATACTCAAGTATATACGGTAAATAAAAATAAAACAAATTAAAAAATTAAAATGTTAGTGATAATGATGATGAATACAATGTATATATCTATATATGTATGTGAAGAGAAAAGTAAACGGAATATTGGCAATGGAGAGCGTGTATAAAGAATGTATGTGCACAAAGCGCATGGGACAGGGTCGTAATAGGGAAATGGCTATTGAATGGGACCGGCAAGGTTATATTCTAAAAAATGAAGGTGAGAGTTTAGAGATGGATAATTATATATTTACTATAAGGAGAAGATAAATTGCAGTAAAATACTGCAGATATTGTTTGCTACAAGGAAATGAGAAATTGCAGTATAAATACAAATACTGTAACCAGCTAATTTACGCAAAGATATGCAATAACGATGGGAAAAATAATGTTAAGGGGCGTGAGTAACCATACTTTTAAAGGCATATGTACATACATAAAGAAATCATGCGTATAACATCAAAGGTGGAAACGCATGCATACAACGAGAATGCGTGCATGCAAATGGTACTCTGTAATGTGTACATACATAAATAATTGAGCAAATAAAGATGTATGTATAAATCAGTTGGGTTTGGGAGAAGGAAAAAAAGGGGGGGGGGGGGTTTTGGAAGGGTGATATAGAAAAAAGGGTTGATGAGGGTACGCTTGGGGAGTATGTTATTTATTTCAATTTTATATGCATATGCATACATGCACATACATGAAAAGTATATATACACACACATGTATATACACCCACCCAATTAAGGGTGGGAGGGGCGGGGGGAAAGAAAGGGAATAAACATGTACATGACATGTTAAAGTGGTTGTAAACCCACTTTTATTTATTTTATTTTTTGGCCCACCTGCAAGAGAAAGGCATAATGAGCTATTATGACTAGCATAATAGCTCATTATGTTCCACTTACCTTAGATCGGGGCCCCCGAAGCCGTCCTCGTCCCTCTGTCCAGCCGCAGACATCACTGCGGCGATAGCCGGAATGTTACTTCCGGGTATCGCCGCACCAGCCAATCACAGCGCCACTCCGGCGCTGTGATTGGCCGGAGAGGCGGAGACGTCACTCTGCGCATGCGCGCGGGAGGCGTCCCAATCGGCTACGCCCAGCGATTGCTGGGAAGTAGCCGAGTATGTGAATGGGATTAACCCTATAAAAGCGCCGTTGTCTACGCGCTTGTCATTTTAGTAAATATCTCCTAAACCGTGTAGGTTTAGGAGATATTTCTTGCACCTACAGGTAAGCCTTAATCTAGGCTTACCTGTAGGTGCAAGTTGAAAAAGTGGGTTTACAACCACTTTAAGGACAGATTCTCCGTCATAACCCACCTGATAGACCTAAACCTCCCCAACTCCCAATTGCCCAATAAAACAACTGACAAAGTTGTGGAGTAAAATTTGGCCTTGCGGCCTATTTATTTAACCATTTCAAAACTTAAAATAAATAACCATTTTTACATAACATCAGACAATTTTTTTTCCATATCTTGGTGGTCTTGGAGGGCCACAACACACAACTTGGTCACTGGGACAAAACTTATTTAACTTAGGCCTCAGTCGCAAGACACCGCCTCAGAGACAGTACACATGTCCGCAGTGACCTACAATTTTACCCCTTCCTGGTTAAAACCCGCGTTAACCGGAAGGTACCCGATAACCCCATACCACAGATGGGTACCAACATTTTACTACCGATAACCCCATACCACAGATGGGTACCACCATTTTACTAAATATTCCAGCCTTTTTCTCCTCTTCCAGAGACCCAGCACTGCCACAGCACGCAAGAGGTAAAACCTTACCCTTGTGCGCACCTCCAAACCCTCAGAGCCCTCTGGATGCCTTCCTGCCATCCCAGGGCACAGAGATCAATGCCGACCGTAGTGAGGTAAGCCACCTCGCTCCTCAGATACCGCCCGATATCCACTACCAGCTCCTTATTACGTACCACTAGGCCCCCATTACGGGTAATAAATCTTCCAACCTCCTTGTTCACCTTGACTCAAGCCTTGTTCCCATGTCAACTGACCAGTGTGGTGGATATTTTGAACATTTCATATTCATATCCTGGACTCTAAATAAAGCACCATGCCCCCAATGGATGTATATGTAGGGGGATGGGTATAACCGTATATGATGTTACAGGAATATATATATTTTGTGATATAATGCCAAGTTATATTCTAAAAGGACAGTTTTACAGTCTTCTGAGAATATAAATTAGGTTTCAGGTGATACTTAAAAATCCTTTGTCTTGAAAGGGCCAGTACAGATAGCAAGACTCCATCACCGCAGGGGCCCTTAGCATATATTGTTTTCAAAGGTCTGATCATCTCCTGCCAGTTGAGAACCCAAATTAGGTTTCAGGTGATACTTAAATATCCTTGGTCTTAAAAGGGCCAGTACAGATAGCAAGACTCCATCACCACAGGGGCCCTTAGCAGGCTAATGCGGGCTGAAGGTAGATCTGAATTTGCTAGGCGAAAATGGCTTGAGATTTCAACCAATGAGGTGGTCAGCTTTAAACCAATGAGACCACGGGATTTTGGATCCTGGTTGATGGGGGGGGGTAGGCATTGAGGGGGTATAAATCAGTCAGCCAGATACATGATTAAGTCCTCGAGAATGAAGACCTGAACAAGACATGGTGACGTAGTATCTCTCTCCCCCTCTCCCCCCTCTCTCTCTCCCCCTCTCCCCCCTCTCTCTCTCCCCCTCTCCCTCCTCTCTCTCTCCCTCTCTCCCTCTCCCCCCTCTCTCTCTCCCTCTCCCCCTCTCCCCCCTCTCTGCCTCCCCCTCTCTCTCTCTCTCTGCCTCTCTCTCTCTCTCCTGTTTTTAAGAAGATTAATCTTACTTCTCTTTTGCTCTCTTGTTCCTATTGGTATTATCATTTTAGGTTATAGCAATGTTCCTATTCTGTATTGTGTAACATTGGTATCATCTTGCTATGAGGTGGTATCATTCCTGTATAAATAAATGTAATTGTTTTCTCTTTTTGCACCGCTATCGTTTGATTTCATTTTATATAGACAAAAGGTTTTAATCACTTATTTTAAGCACTTAAGCGAGACGCATAGGTCCGTAACACCAGGCCCACCGCCAAACTAACCTGCCCACCATGCCTGACCAAACAATCAGCATCCCCGGGAAGGAAGTGCGTAATCGCAGGAAGTCAAACTTTACCCCGCGTGTAAGCCGATGCATAGACCTGGCCCCCCTTTGTCATTACTAGCCACATGCAGCACTAAAATATCCGGTGCCCTACTAGGCGTGAGAACCCATGAACATACGGAATGACCCTGCTGCATACCATGCCCGGAAACCCGAACCAACGGACCTGAGCTTACAGTCTGGTAATACCCAGCTGCCTACCATTGGGACCATTGGGCTGTACGCCAGCCCGAACGGCCCCACAAAACACAGAAGAGTGACCCAGAATCAAAACAGGCCGACCTCACACCTGAAAACAATGAAACCCCAGCCACCTAATGAGAAGTAATACCACCCCCCCACACACACACACACATATACAGGACAAAACAAGGAACCCACACGGAAACCTTTATTCCTACATCAAGTGTGGGTGACTGGAAAGCCGAACTTGTCAGCATCCCAACGGCCAACCGTGCCAAGCTCCCTCGACGGCCGCCCAGAGGGTGTAAACCTTATGAAAGCATCCCGCCGCCATTAAACATATCCCAACACCGCTACAAACTGAAATCTGTACAGAGCTGACCCATCCTGGTGCAGCAAAATTGACCCCCCCCCCCAGTACTAGACGCCTGGAAAGAAAGGGATTCCCCCACCCGCAAAGGACATATTCCGGGGTGCGAAACACCACAAGTCGCATGCCCAAACCCCTTTGATACGTTTTGGACCATCGCACCACACCACGTGACTCTAACTCCTCCGAACATTACACCTCTTGCACCAACAGGCCCCTGTTTTCCAGTCCGGAAGAACTGGCCAGCTTGTCAACCCTCAAACGCCCCGCAAAAGGCAAGCAAAGGCTGCCCGTAATAGTGAATACTCGTACGCCGAGCCGTACATGGACTGCAATAGCTAAAACAAGTTGTGCAACACCACAACTGAAACAAGATGGCGCCACTCTATGCTCCTGCGACCACCCCTGAACCCCTTTAACCACCTGCTACACCAAAATTCCTTAATATAACCCTGTAACCTCACCACTTAAACAGAAATGGCCAAACTCGCCAACATACTGTCAACAGCAGATGCAGAGACCCCTGTCCCCTTTTCACAGCCCGAAATTAGCCGGCAGTGCACACCTCTTGACCCACCGGAGGAATCCCCAGCCCATGTAAAATTGCTAGCCAGTACCACCATGCCTTAGCTTAAGCGTTACGTGTAACCACGCTCCCTGATCGTTAAATCCACCGTGCTGCGCTGTAAAAGCAATGCTCCACCTCCAGTCGGGACAGGCAATCCCGTATTGCTCCGTATCCGTTGCCAACTCCCGGGACCGGACCCGCTGAAAACGAGACAAGGCGTCAGCCAAAGTGTTATCAACCCCCGGAAGGTGCCCAGCATAAATGACCACCTGCCCCCTGCAGCCAGCACAGGACCAAATGACGCAGCAAAACACCCGCCGGCTGCTAAGCAGCCGAAACCCGGTTACCCACATGGACCACGCCCAGGTAGTCACAATTGAAGCGAACCGGCAAATTACGGAAGGAGTCCCCCCCCCAAAGTTCCATTGCCACCCAAATCGGAAAGAGCTACAGGAGTGCCAAGTTCTACCAGAACCCAGTGACCTACACACTACCAAGGCCAAGGTGCAGCACTTCATTCTCCCCGACAAAACACCCCATACCAAGTGGCGCCCGCCGCTTCCGTAAATAATTCCAAATGGAATTACTGATGGGCTCAGACATCCACAACGTACTCCCGTTGAAAGACTTAAAGAAGTCATGCCACACCCTCAAGTCCTCCCTGTGCTCCCATTCAAACTCACAAATTGAGTCGGAGCCCGAACCCCAGCCGTCGCTGCGGACAGCCTGCAGCCTAAGGCCCTCTCTCTGAGACTTATCCTGCAAGTGAAATACAACTTACCCAACAACAGCTGTAACTGACACGGCTGGATCTATCGCATTCCAATAATCCCACGCACTTCCACCTTGAGAGTCTCTGGCTTGCCCTCGGGTGGTCGACAATCCATCCGCAGAGAAACCAAAACGATGCCCGAGAAGCCAATGGATGACGTGGGGGCCCTACGTCTTCTCCAGTGCCAACGGAACCCAGAAACGCTCCGCCGCATACCACAACGTTACCAACAGAACAGAGCAAGCGTTGGCCTGCGGGGGACCCACACACCCAAACTCATCCAGGTAATAAATGACCGAGCCACGCCCCCGAAACGTCCCGGACCCCCCATTCCAAGAAAGAGCTGAAGGTCTAAACAATGTGCGAAAGATCGAACAACCCATAGGTAAGCAACGGTCCACAAAATATGCCCCATACCAAGTGCATCCCAACAACCAAAAGCTGTCCGGGAGAACCGGTAGCAACCAGAAAACCGATAGAACTACCGCCTTGCCATGACGCGCCCGGCCCACACCTGTGTACCCATGCTACCGCCGCATAAAAAGAAGTGTACGCAACTGTGCACTCCCCGGATGTAATAGCGCAATCAACCGAGCCTCCGCTTGGAAAGAAAGGTGGTGCATCAAGCAAAACTTGTGTGGCTCCCCCTTGGGCATACTCCCTTGACAGTTTCTCAGAAACCACCGATGGCCGCAACAAGGCGGACCACAGATTACTAGCCTCCGGATGAACAGCAGAGAATGAACAGGGGATCTTAAAAACCCGCTAGCAAGTCCCTCTCTAGCAACCAAGCAGCGCGTAGGTCGGGACACCTATTGCGAAAAGGAAGCATCCTTTCCACTCGGACCAAAGTCGTCCCTGTTACCCCCAGGTCCACCGGCACATCTCTTTCCTTGTTGGAAACACTTCAACAGGGCATGCGGTACCACCGCACCCTGAACATGTTTACTAGAAGCGACAGTTTGCCCCAAACTTGCATGTTCCCACAGTAAGCTGCCAGCAGTAGCCCCAACATGTTTCAGGTCGGTTGACCTGAGGCCGAGGCACTTCCGACCCCCTCAAGTGAGAAAACCACCAAGTCCCGTAGTGGAACCGTAGCAAAGGGGGCCAGCCATCCGCACCGAGCGTACCCCTGGAAAACTGATCGGGAGCCCACGCCGACACGTCATAAGCTTCATCCACAAGCTGATGTCCGTACGATCCCAGCGCAGAGCCGGTCTGATGGCCATCCGTTGGCAGGACTGCTCATCATATTGCCGCCATGCCACTCCTCCATACGTCCAGCGAGCCACGCTAATGGCCTACCAGTAAATGAACCCTCTCTCCTACGACACACGCAAGGACGACGAAAGCCTACACCAGTTGTTGAAGGTGCAGGGAATCAACCGATAACAGCGATTTTCCTCCTCCACCTCATTACTCACCCCCGGCTGCAATCTATCCAGATTGAATTTTCCAGGGGAATTAATGAGAAAAACCACCCCATAAACACCCGTCCAAACTTCTCCCTAATTTCCGCCTTAAGACGAGCCCCCAGACCCATATCCCACTTTTCGCTGCATCCGCCAGCCAACCTAAAACCGTCTACTTTTCCCCCTGCGTTCAACTGACCACCTGCTGCCGCATCACCACCCATCACCCTGGATGATGAAACCCCCCCCCCCTTTTCCCTACCAATGCAACTGCCAACTGTAACGGGGCCCCCACCCCCCTCTACCCTGATCCGGCAAATCCAATAACAATGCACAAAAAGTAGATGAATAAGTACACTTACCAGGCTGCCCAGAACCGGGTCCACCAGCCGCCAAACTGGAATCCCTCGCTGCCGGATGTCCCAGGTCCTCGCCGCCATCTGACCCGGACAGTTCTCCCTCCGACTCTCTGTTGGCGAAGATCACAGCCTGTACCCCAGGAGAAGTTACCTGGATGCCGAGGGCCCGTGTTGCTGCTCACTCCGTCCTCTCCGACCCGGAACACCGGCCCGCTGGCGATGTCACGGACTGACTCTGGACCCGCCCCTTGGCTTGGGCACCCCTGCAGACCATCGCCATCAAAAGCCGCTGTCACAGCGCACCTCACCAACCTCCCCCTGGGCACGATCGGACCCCTGGCCGCCTCGGATGCCTGGCCACCAGCCCGTGGCCTTGCTCTCCCACACCGGGCCGACTGACCGCTCTGGCCACCTCCAGCAGTCTTGGCCGCATCCTGCATGTGTCTGCGACGAGCGGGGGGAGGAGCCAAGGGACCCGCTCGTCTCCCGCTTGTCTCCCCCATCTCTCCACGGCTGGATTCCTCCCAGCCTCCCCCACTACCCCAGGCAAGGCTCGCTGTGAAGAGGGGGGTGCCGGAGGGCCCCTGTCAAGTCACCGATCGTAACACTCAGCTCCCGGGAGAAGTCCAGCTTAACGCCCTCTATACCGCCGCACACGTGGGATCATCCGCCCCCCTTCCCCCGCGGCTGATGCCGCTTCTAGGTCCCCCAAGTCCGCTGCTACCTGCTCCCTCACCATTCGGCTCCCAGGGCGGACGCCACCACCTGCCGTAGGGCAAAAGCTGAGACACATCAGCCATCTCGCAGGTCCATTGCGCAGGTCAATTGCACATGGCACAGGGATGGTGTGTGAAGCTTCTTCCTCTTCTCTTGAAGAACTGGCGATACATCACTTTCTGCCCTCAAACTATTCCACCAGGGACCACCCCCAACCCCCAGGACACTCCCCTTTTCTTAAAGGGGGAACTACATGCTTTTCTTTTTCCTGTACTGTCCCACCCTGTCATGCTGTCCCTAAGCCTATCTGTTCCTTTCTTGCTCCGGGACTCTCTTACGTGTTGTACGAACATGTATGTAGGGGAACTATGGAAGTAAAGGCAAAAAATAATGATATTAAAGTTATATGAATAAAAAAAAAAATAGAAAGCTAAATTAGTGAAAACTGATCATTAGAGTATGGTGGAAACCTCAATGCTTTCATTGATTCCTCCTGGTGAGAGCACATCAAGGCTATATATCCAGTAGGTTTCTCAGGCTGAAGGTGCCTGGGACTCGGACCTCGTGGCGAAGATGTCCGCCCCCTTTATACCCTCTCCCAGCAAGCACAGCAGGTTCCCTGCCCCGCAGTACAGCTGCCGCGAGAGGTCACAAAGGGTACGGCACTGCAGTAGTGGTTCAACCCTGGCTCAGAGCGACAGCGCCACCCACTGAGCCGCAGGGAACTGTGCACCACTGATGTCCTCACCCGAACAGAATACAGCCCTGTTCTTCCAATTAGTGCATCTGGGTCATGCTACCACCCAGATGCTTCCCATAAATAGTACTGGTTATTTGTGTCCACTGCCTGCCCTGATCTTTAGCTAGTTTCCTGGTTATCCTGCCTGCCCTGATCCGGGATATTTGTGCTTGCTGTCTGCAATGACCTTTGGCTTTTATCCTGCTTATTTGTGTCTGCTGCCTAGCCTGATCTCTGTCTAGTGTTCTGGTTAGTTGTGTCTGCTGCCTGCCCTGATCTTGGCTTGAATCTTGGTTATCCAGGTCCATTGCCTGTCCTGACCTCTGGCTGCTGTCCTGGTTGTCCTAGTCTGCATTCTTGCCATCTGTGGCGAAAAATGGGCATGGTTTACGTGTGATAGTGGGTGTGGCTTAAATTGGCGTGGCTCAGAAGGGGTGTGGTTAGAGTCCGAGATGAAGAAAGGAAGAAGCCAGATCCTACACCTCAATAGAAATGTGTATTCCAGAAAGTTTAACAAAATCGGCAGATAAAGATACTCCAAAACACATGATGTTGGCGCTTCAATCATTCCGGCACCATGGTTGTTATGGTGTCAGGGTGATTGAAGTGCATTATTTCTATTATTACATTGTAATATAAAATTAAATCATTCAGCAGAGTCCCTCCTTACACCAGGTGTCCCCAGAAGAGTCCCTCCTTACACCAGGTGTCCCCAGAAGAGTCCCTCCTTACACCAGGTGTCCCCAGAAGAGTCCCTCCTTACACCAGGTGTCCCCAGAAGAGTCCCTCCTTACACCAGGTGTCCCCAGCAGAGTCCCTCCTTACACCAGGTGTCCCCAGCAGAGTCCCTCCTTACATCAGGTGTCCCCAGCAGAGTCCCTCCTTACATCAGGTGTCCCCAGCAGAGTCCCTCCTTACATCAGGTGTCCCCAGCAGAGTCCCTCCTTACATCAGGTGTCCCCAGCAGAGTCCCTCCTTACATCAGGTGTCCCCAGCAGAGTCCCTCCTTACATCAGGTGCCCCCAGCAGAGTCCCTCCTTACACCAGGTGCCCCCAACAGAGCCCCCACCACATTTGCCATCAGAGTCCCCTCGGTCTCCACACGCGGGCTGTACTACAGCATCCAGTGGCTTTACAGAGGTGTCGGCGGCAGCGGCGGGATGAGGATAATCCTATTACAGTCACTCTCACTCTGTGTGAAGAGCGGGGAGGGGCCGCCGAGAGAGAGAGAAGCCGCGATTGGCTGCCCCTCTCCTCACACTAGAGGTAAGAGGAAAGAACTCTCGTGGCGGCGGCGGTGGCCATTTTGGTGTAGCCGCCGCCGTTTTAAGCCTTAAATATTCCCGGGACAAAACGGGACGAAATGAATTGGGCTTGTCCCGAATCGGGAC
This sequence comes from Rana muscosa, assembly GCA_029206835.1. Taxonomy (NCBI): domain Eukaryota; kingdom Metazoa; phylum Chordata; class Amphibia; order Anura; family Ranidae; genus Rana; species Rana muscosa. The sequence goes on along the minus strand of CM055125.1, from coordinate 337,965,672 downwards.
AAACCCAATCCGGGACAAGGGTCCAAAAATCGTGATTGTCTTGGGAAATTCGGGACTGTTGGCAACTATGTACCAGGCGCAGGTTGTTTCTTCTCAGGTGATTCTCCAAATCGTCAACCTTATCCTCCAGGGAGTGAATTTAAGTGCTGTGGGTTTTATTGGTAGGTAGGACCAGGCCGACAGTGTCCTCCAGATCACTGATGCGGTGTTCCGTGTCCGAGACCCGGTCCCTTACTTTATGCATGTCCAGCTTGAGCTCCTCCACCTTCCCCATAATATCAGAATGGTTTACCTTTATAATCTTGAGGACATCCAGCAGCGTGGGCTCCGGTTTCGGGTCATCCTCACTGGGGGAAACAAGGGCCGGTGGTGCTGGTGTAGCGAAGGTCCCGGGAGAAGGAGGCAGTGATGGATCAGGGTCCTCTGCGAATAGATCCGGCGCGGAAGCCAGGGACGAGTGAGGTGCAGTGGATCGGCGGCCATCTTGGTAAGAGCGCATGGTAACACTCATCCTGGCCGGGGACTGTTTCTTCCCCTTACGCTTTCCCATCCACCAGATTCCCCAATATAGTAGCACCGGGTCTTCCCCAAGAGATCCAGATAGTTTTCATCCGTTTTTTAAAGGCAGGTGAGGAGGATTGCAAAGGATTGTACAGAGGGATCTCAGAGCTGCTAAAGAAGATGTCTGCTCACATGCTGCGTTAGGCCACGCCCATGGATAATCATGATTAATGGCGCCCCAAACATGGTATGCTCAAAAACGGGCATGAGCTCCTTTCACTGGCGTAGGGCAGCCCATTGAAATGAATGGGCTGCCCTATGCATGCAGCACGAAAAAGCGCATAGGCCAAGGCATGGCCTTCACAAAATGCTATAGCATGAATGCAGCCTTATGCCTCGTACACACAACCAGTTTTCCCGTTGAAAAAAAAAAAACGATGGTTTTCCCGAAGGAAATCCTCTTAAGCCTGCCTTGCATACACAGTCACACAAAAGTGACTGCCAAGAACGCGGTGACGTAAAAGACTACGACGAGCAAACAAAATTAAGTTCTATGCTTCCGAGCATGCGTCAAATTGTTTCCGAGCATGCGCGTTTTTTCCCAGGCGGAAAAGCATACAGACGAGCGGTTTTCCCGCTAGGATTTTTTCCTGACGGGAAAAAAGAGATCCTGCTCTTTTTTTCCGGCAGTTTTCCGGGCGAAAAAACTGCGATGGAGTATACACATGTTCGGAATTCCCGGCCAAAAGCTTTCATCGCAGTTTTTCTGACGGGAAAACCGGTCATGTGTATGAGGCATTAGAGTTTAATACTACTTTGATTATTGCTCAACCAATGGCTTGGCTCTCTATTGGTTGATCTCAGGGGCCGATAGCACTCAGCGTTCCTTATACTGTAATAATAGGGGCTGCGACTACATTACAGCAAGCCTACAGAATGGGGGAGGGGTGGTTTTATCTCGCAGTGCAGGCGGCTCAGCAGATAAATGGCGTGTTTAAACATTAAATTAAATTCTTTACAGACAAGAAGCTCAATATTCATAACAAGGCCGGATTATACCACGTCCGGGAGCAGTGCGTAGAGTCGCTAAATTAGAAGAACGATGGCGAGATATCGTTTTATTAAAAGTCATAGCCTACAAAGGTCGGAGCATCAGGGAGACATTATAAATACGTTGCCGTTTTTTTTCGTTAGCAGCCTTGGGGCCGTGACCGGCCTTTTAACCCCTTGTGGACGGAAGGTAAAATAAACCGTAACGCCTGAACACAGCACCTAAAAAAAAAAATAACTGCAACGATTTTGGCTCCATTCACACCTAAAGCCTGGTACACACGATCAGATTTTCTGAGAACAAAGCGTCGGACTTTTGTCCGAAGGGCGTTGGCCAGGAACTTGTCTTGCATACAAACGGCAAAGAATTGTCGGCCAACAAACACGAAACTACATGGTTTTTCAGCTCGTTAGCGCCACCCTTTTGGGCAACTTCTGCTAATGTTGTGCTATGGTGAGCATTGCTTCCAAGCATGCGTGTTTGTACTTTGGAGTTTTGTCGAATGGACTTGTGTCTTGATTGATTATCCGATTGTGTGTACACATTTGTTGGCGGACAATTTTAAAGCATGCTATCCCACATTTGTTGGCAGAAAATCCGACAACAATTTTCGGATGGAGCGTACAAACGGTCGGATTTTCCAACAACAGCCTGTCATCACACAATTCCCGTCGGATAATCCGATCGTGTGTACGAGGTCTTAAGGCTGCATTCACACCTGAGCATTTTTAGCTCATAAAACACCTGAAAAAAACGCCCAGCAAGTAAAATCCCTTTCATTTCAATGGCACCTGTTCACATCTGAGCGTTTTGTCACCTGAAGCAAAACGCCTGAAAAACGCCCTAAGCTCAAAAAAGAACACAAGCTTCTTTGGGGCAGATTACAGGCATTTTTCTGCCTTTTACATTGGTGACCTAAACAAAATCGCGGCATTACGTGGTAAAAATGCGGCAAAATTGCGGTAAAAACGCGCGACTTTGAAATGCTCAGGTGTGAATGCAGCCTAAATGTGCACAAAACAAATGCGTTTTTGTATTCGCTGTAAATGGAACCCCAAAACGAGGCTAATAGGCGTGTCAAATTGTGCGGTAGAAAAATATGCGGCGCTCAATGCACTAAAAGCTGCATAAGCTACTTTAGTCAAGCGTATAATTTACCTGGAGACATTCAAAGCTAGGCGTATGGAGAATGCGCACAAAATGCCGTCGCGTTTGTGCGCATTCTCGCGCTACGCGAGCAGGGCAGCCCATTCAATATAAATTCAGGTCAATTATACTGCATTTTTTTTCAGGGTAATTTGAGCCTTCATTGGGTGGTAAATGGTAATGACTATCTGTTTTAATTATCAAATTAAAAATGGCCCAAAAATGATAAAAAAAAATAAAAATAATAATTTATTGGTATATTTCTACCATGACCCACCATCAATAAACACCCAAAACCAATCCTCTGACTCTTCTTTCCAATTATTTTTATTGAATTATTATACAAATATAAAACCTTACATACTTTTGCAAAAACAAATAAACAAATCATTCAAAACACAAGAATGGATCTATTTATTCTATAGCATATACTCCTCTTAAATTTTTCAAAGTTATCTGAAAAAAAAAAAAAAAGATGAAGAGTGGGACTACTCCCCCCCCCCCCAAAAAAAGGAAGGGAAATCCCCAAAAATTTTCATTTTTAACACATCTCTGACTCATGGTGTTCATGGGGATATCATATATATGTCTATTGTTAGTTGTTTGTACCTGTATAGAGGATTGACTAAGCTGGAGCACACAGAATCTGGTGCAGCTGTGCATAGTAACCAATCAGCTTCTAACTTCAGCTTATTCAATTAAGTTTTGCCCAATAGGCCGGGTTCACACTGGTGCGACACGACAGCCGTCCTACTTTGGATCCAACTTTGCCCTGCGACATGAACCCGACATACGTCCGACTTTCAATGAATGGGGATCCGACTTGGATCCCCCGCCAATACCAGGCACTGCGTTTGGTATGAATCTTGAGGGGGAACTCCATGCCAAATTTTAAATAAAAAAACGGCATGGGTTCCCCTCCAGGAGCATACCAGGACCTTCGGTCTGGTATGGATTTTAAGGGGAACCCCTAAGCCGAAAAAACGGCGTGGGGGTCCCCCTCAAAATCCAAACCAGACCCTTATCCGAGCACGCAGGAAAAGAGGGGGGGATGAGAGAGCGGCCCCCCTCCCTCCTGAACCGTACCAGGCCGCATGCACTCAACATGGGGGGGTTTGGTGCTTTGGGGCAGGGGGACGACCTGCGACCCCCCCCACCCCAAAGCACCCTGCCCCCCTGTTGATGGGGACAAGGGCCTCTTCCCGACAACCCTGGCCGTTGGTTGTCGGGGTCTGCGGGCGGGGGGCTTATCGGAATCCGGGAGCCCCCCATCGTACCCATACCCATTCACCTGGTGGAAAAAAATGTCAATAAAAAACACTACACAGGTTTTTAAAGTAATTTATTACACAGTTCTGGGGGTCTTCTTCCAACTCCGGGGGTCTCTTCTGATTTCGGGGGTCTTCTTCCGACTTCGGGGGTCTCCGGTGTCGTCTCCGCGCTCTCCGGTTCTTCTATCGCTTTTCGGTTCTTTCTTCCTTCTGCCGGGCCTCTGCTATCTTCTTCCAGCTCTTTTGCTAGCGGGGTCCCTGTCTTCTTCGTCGCCTTCTTCCCTCTCCTCCTCTTTGATGTTGACACGTCGCTTTCTCCCGCTGTAATGCTGGGTGTGCGGTGCACTCCGATTTATATAGGCCTCTCATGACGTCACAGTCACATGCCCTGGGTGGCCACATGCTCCCATGACGTCACAGTCACATGCTCCGGGGCCACCCAGAGCATGTGACTGTGACGTCATGAGATGCCTATATAAATTGTTGCGCACCTCACACCCAGCATTACAGCGTGAGAAAGCGATGTGTCAACATCTAAGAGGAGAAGAGGGAAGAAGTCGACGAATAAGACCGGGCCCCCGCTAGCAAAAGAGCTGGAAGAAGATAGCGGAGGCCCGGCAGAAGGAAGAAAGAACCGGAGAGCGCGGAAACGACACCGTAGACTCCCGAAGTCGAAGAAGACCCCCGAAGTCGGAAGAGACCCCCGGAGTCGGAAGAAGACCCCCGGAGCTGTGTAATAAATTACTTTAAAAACCTGTGTAGTGTTTTTTTATTGAATTTTTTTTTCCACCAGGTGAATGGGTAGGGGTACAATGTACCCCATACTCATTCACATAGGGTGGGGGCCGGGATCTGGGGGCCCCCTTATTAAAGGGGGCTCCTGGATTCCGATAAGCCCCCCGCCCGCAGATCCCGACAACCAACGGCCAGGGTTGTCGGGAAGAGGCCCTTGTCCCCATCATCATGGGGGCAGGGTGCTTTGGGGTGGGGGGGCACCCCTGCCCCAAAGCACCAAACCCCCCCATGTTGAGGGCATGCGGCCTGGTACGGTTCAGGAGGGAGGGGGCCGCTCCCTCATCCCCCCTGTTTTCCTGCGGCCTGCCAGGTTGTGTGCTCGGATAAGGGTCTGGTTTGGATTTTGAGGGGGACCCCCACGCCTTTTTTAAAATCCATACCAGACCCAAGGGCCTGGTATGCTCCTGGAGGGGAACCCATGCCATTTTTTTATTTAAAATTTGGCGTGGAGTTCCCTCTCAAGATCAGCAGAGCACAAGTCGCATGCCAAAGTCGGATCATGCAAGACCGCGATCCGACTTTGATCCGACTTCAATGATAGTCAATGGGCTGAAGTAGGATCAAAGTCGGATCAAAGTCGGACCGACTTGTGTCGGACCAGTTAAGACGGCTCCCATAGGGAAACATTGATTTTCACACGTCATGCGACACGAGCTCCCAATGTCGGAGCGTTTGTCGGACCAGTGTGAACCCGGCCTAAAACCTGGCATCTGATTGACTAAAACTGGTGCAGCTGTGCATAATAACCAATCTCCTCCCTAGTAGGGCCAAGAGAGATAATCGTGTATTTTGTCTTTTAACCTACCTAAGCCCTGGCTCACACCAGTACGGCTTTGAAATCCCGCTACTTCAGTGCCGTTTGCACCGCCGATTTCATTGCGGCTTGCGATTTCATTTAACAGAAGTCTATGCAAGTCGCAATCAAATCTGAAAAAGTCGTGCAGGAACCTTTTTTTTTTTTATAATCGCTGGCCATACCTCCCAACTTTCTGAGATGGGAATGAGGGACACCTATTGGCAAAAGTATGCAGGTATAGGACACACCCCCTTAAAGGAAAATTGTATGTAGCGGTCTCACCCGCTCTCTCCCTTCTTCTCGGCTGGTTTACTCGTCTAGGGGAACCAAGGGGGGAGAAGTGAGATTCTGCCACCAGCTCGCCCCTCTTATGTGTGTAGAGGTTTGAGCTATGATCTTTACCTTCGGGTCTGTGTCCCTGTCACAGAGATTCCACTTCAAAAATGACCAGTAGATAGGTGAATGTAGAACACTTTGCTCCCAGAAAAGTAAGCCCACACCAGGTGACAGTACAACATCTATATTTATTTCCGCAGAGATAAATATGCCTCTTTGCAAGCAGACAGGTTGATACAAACACAACTTGGTGGGGTGAGGGTTCAGGCACAATCCTTTCGGATCAGATAAGTTGCTAGGAACTCACAACAACCTTTGGCGCACAGTCGCTGCCACCGACCGCAAGGTTGGTCCCTGCCACAGACCGGGTGAACGATGAGGTCTCTGCCACAGACCTTAGAATAGGCCTCTGCCACCGACCTGATGTAGCTGGGTCTCTGCAAAGACCATAGAACATGAACTACCTTCTAATGGCGACCCCTGTTAGGGAGATGATCCATCCCAGACGGTTCCCAGAGGCCTGCACTGTCACCAGCCAATGCTGCGCTGGATCTTCCGGCCAGGTCACCTCCCTGGTTCTCCTCGCCCAAGACTCGGGTCCCCTCACTCTGTGGGCTCCCTAGGTATCTTCTCCCATGCGGGACCCAGTCGAAGGTACTGGGCTCCAGGCCTCGGCTAGTACCTCACCCCAGGCTTAAGGTGCCTGGGATGGAACTCGAACTCCCCCACACCCAGGCCGAGGGCACCTGGGCGCGGACGAACAGAACAGCAGCCCCCAGGCTGAAGGTGCCTGGGGCTCGGACCTCGTACGAAAGATGTCCGCCCCCTTTATACCCTCTCCCAGCAGGCACAGCGGGTTCCCCGCCCCTCCGTACTACTGCCGCGAGAGGACACAAAGGGCACGGCCCTACAATGGTGGTTCAACCCCAGCCCAAGGCGACAGCGCCATCCAGGGGCCGTAGGAAACTGAACACCATTATATCCTCCACCAATCAAATTGGCCATAAATCCCTAAGAATTAATGTATCTGGGCCATGCTACCACCCAGATACTCCCCCTAAATGTTAACCCCCGCTACATGTACTAAATAAATTGATTTCTTAAACCCACAAGTGCATTTTTACCACTACTATTCCCATTATATTGGCTTGTGGAATTTACAAATGCAGCAATTTAGAAATTGGATGAAAGGTTTAGCGCTGGGACACACTTTTTGAAAGATAAAAAGTGCATTTTATATACAACTATATAGATCAGACCAAAATGAGGGACAAATGAGGAGGAAAGAGGGACAGAAGAGGGACTTTATTCCAAATCAGGAACAGTTGGGAGCTATGGCCACTGCGATATGAACAGTACCATTGCCGGCAATGGGGTGCGACTTGCAATGCCAGCGTTGATTAGCAGGCACATCAAGTGGGCACACAGCGGTGGGGGATTGGCGGGCACATCCGGATCAGGCTGCGGCTTCCTTTTCTTTGCGCCATGCATCTCCTTCCCTCCTCCTATAGGTGTCGAATAGGATCGCCTGTCCTATCAGCCAATCGGGTGATGGGTTTTAGACCCGCTTCCCGATTGGCCGGGAGGACGATCAGTGTTGCAACAGTGAATATTCGATGGCTGTTGCAACACACCTGGGTGGGCTCCGGGCACAATGCTCTGTGCCCCAAGCCCACCCTATTTTGAAGCCCATTATGGCCTCTGGCTTTAATCAGGTGCTTCAAAATACACACCCCTGCCATAGGAATTCATGCGCCCGGCGTCCTGAAAGGGGCCAGGTGCATGGATAGGGAGGGCGGAGGCATGGTCCGCCCCTGCTGTCAAATCTGATGACAAATTGAACCGGTGTGAACAAGGGTTAAGGCCTGGTTCACACCTATGCGTTTTTTGGTGCTTTTTGCAGAAATGCACTACAGTCCAGTCGGTGGTGGCTGGTGTTCAATTTTCTGGGGGGGGGGGGGGCGCAACCCGCGGCACTTTGCATTTTTGGTTCCACTGACTTCAATAGAAACACATAAAAAAAAGACTAAGAAGGGCATTTCCACTGCATTTTTACTGGTTTGTTCTACAGAGAAAAAAAAACGACACATTGCATAAAAAAAAAAGAAACGCACGTAAAAAAAAAACGCATTCACCACAACCTGCATAGGTGTGAATGTAGTCTAAGGACCCAGAACACCACACCGCAACTGTTTGCATTGCAGGCAGTTGCGGGGCACTTGCAGCACAGCCCCATACAGTTGAATGGGCCACGTTTGGCCACCAAATTCAACAAGGGGATTCATTTTTTTGCCACGTTACAATGAAAACTTTCTTGCCACATGCAGAAATTTAGCACAACCCTATCCGTTGTTTTTGCAGCTTAAGCAGGGGGTGGTTGAGGGGGACAATAAAGATGCGGCTCAACCATGTTTTTAAAGCACCCTAACAGCAAGTGTAAATTTTTTGTCTATCTTAGGCTCCATTCACACTTATCATGCGACTTTGGACACTAAATGCGCATGGCAAGGACCGCCCCCCCCCCATGTTTTTTTAATGACAACCGTTCAGATAAGTGTAACATAAAGAGGTAGTAAAGTCTAATGGAGGGAAAAAAAAGGCCACCTGCAAGGCAATGTTGTAATGTGCTAGTATGCATCACATACTAGTGTAGCGGGTATGTACTTTCCCGGGTGTAAATTTGAACTTGGCAGAGACATTAGTGATGTGTAATTCCCTGCAGACCAGCAGGTGGCGCTGTCGCTCTGGGCTGGGGTTGAATCATTGCTGTATGTCGTGCTTCCTTTTTGTCCTCCCTCGGCAGCGGTATGGTGGGGCGGGGAACCCGCCGTGCTTGCTGGGAGAGGGTATAAAGGGGCCGGCCATCTTTGTCACGGGGTCGAGTCCCAGGCACCTTCAGCCTGAGGGCGGTGGTTCGTGTCGGTCCTCTAGGCGGCCTAGGCCTAGAGGACGTCCGGAGGTCGTGTTCCATCCCAGGCACCTTCAGCCTGGGATGAGGTACTCGGATGGAGGTCTGGAGCTCAGTGCCCAACACTGAGTTCCGTGAGGGAAGGAGATCCTAGGGAACCCTGGGAGTGGGTACCCGAATCCGGGAAGCGTAATGGACCGGGGGGAGCTCCTCACTTGAAGACCTGGTGCAGCAGATTGCCAGTGACGGGTGAGTCTCTCACCGGAGACCGCCTGGAAGGAAATTTCCCCTCGCTCGGAGACCGCAGCCCACTTTCAGGAAGGAAAGTGGAGAACACATTGTGTCTGGGCCTACTCGCATCCACACCTCCTTTTCTGTTCTGTTTCTACCAAGGGAGTTCAACTGATTGTGTTCATTCGAGAAGAATAAAGGAGTGTTGAACTTTAAGGCCCCTTTCACACTGGGGCGGGCAGGAGCGGTATGCGGCCGCTAGGGGGGTGAATATAACCCCCGCTAGCGGCCGAAAAAGGGTTAATACCGCGGTGTCCCATTGATTTCAATGGGCACCCGCGGTAAAGGAGCGGTGAACACACCGCTCCTTTACCGCTGTAAAGAAGCGGCTAGCAGGACTTTTGGAGCGGTCCTGCTAGCGCACCGCTTCAGTGTGAAAGCCTTCGGGCTTACACATTGAAGGCTACAGGGCAGGAATTTTTCATGCGGTATAATAGCGCTATTATTAGCGCTAAACCGCACGAAAAACGCCCCAGTGTGAAAGGGGCCTAATGGTGTGGGGCTCATTTCCTGACAGACATTGTTCAAGGTAACTCTCGGTGGAGGCTCCAGGTGCACAGCACTGACCCGAAGGTAAAAGAACTTTGCTTACACCACACTAACACCTGTGGTGAAGGCCTGGCGTGGTGTCCCCGCTCCCTTCCACTCTGAAAGATACCCCTAGACAAGAGACAGACGAGCTGAAGAAAAGAGGGGAGTGAGGAGGGCGCTACACTAGCATATTATGAAATACTTACCTTAGAAACAAAGCCCTCTAGCGGTGCGTTGACGCCACTGACAGGGCTTCCATCTTCCCCCGGTCCTCCTTCTGGGTTTGCGGCTGTATGAATGACCGGGGCCTGCCAAGCATAGCTCCTAACTGTCCCGGATTTCGAGGAACTGTCCCTGATTTGGAACAATGTCCCTCTTTCCTCCTTATGTGTCCCTCATTTTGGTCTAAACTATATAGCTTCTTCTCCTTCAAGGGGGCGTCCTATGCCTATGTACGTTTGCTAATAGGTGTCCATTGTTCCCATCTCAAAAAGTTGGGAGGTGTGCGCTAAGCTCTCAAGGCAACGGCATGGAGCTTTGAGGTTTGGCACGGGTATGCCGTCCCTTGAGAGCGCATACGCCCATGGCATCACCGGCTGCATCCCATGTGATTATCTCCTAAACTGTGCAAGTTTAGGAGATGATCACTACAGTATATCTACAGGTAAGTATTAATATAGGCTTACCTGTAGGTACAAGTGCAAAATGAGACTTTACTACCACTTTAAAGTCGCTTCGACGTTCGAAAGGTTCCTGCACTACTTTGGTCTGACTTTTACGTGACTTGGGTGCCATAGACTGCAATGTAAACCCTCTAAAGTCGCATGAACGTCACACCTGATTGTTATACATGCGACCGTTTTCCATTATCACTGGTAAAAGCCAAAGTCGTACCCAGTGGCGACTGGTGTTTTTTTGTTGGGGGGGGCGCTGCAAATAACCGAAACCCCCCCGCGTCAACTCAAACCCACCCCTGCTGTCCGCCGGTCGGTCCATCGGGACTTGCACTACCATCTAGGCATCTGAGGAGCGGCGGTGGGGATCGGCATCCAGGCATTGGCCAGCGGCTCTTCTCCTCCTCGTTTCCGCTGTGCGTCTCCTCCCCTCCTCCTAGGCATCCAATAGGATCGCCTGTACTTTTAGCCAATCGGGTGATGGGATGGGATCCTCTGTGACATGAGCCCACCCTATTGTGAAGCCTATTAGAGCGTCTGGCTCTAATCAGGTGCTTAAAAAAAAAAACTGCTGTAATCCATGCACCTGGTGCCCTGAAAGGGTCCGGACGCATGAATAGGGGGCGGCCGCCGTGGCCATTGATAGATTCATGCTATGCATGAATCTATCAACTGCATATAGGGGGTGGCCTTGAGAGAGAGTGCGACACCCGGGCACCCCTAATGGACGAGCCGCCACGTGTCGTACCAATCAAAAGTCGCACAAGTGTGAATTGAGCCTAAAACATACTGACCCTGGCCTTTAACCCCCCCCAACCCTGACCTTTGATCTTGGTTTTAGCCCTGACACTAAGGACTTGTTTATAGGGGTGGCAAGGGAGCAGTAAAAAAAGTATTGTTTTTATGGCCTTCGAACTGCCCATCTGAAAGATAACATACAGCCAAGGGGGTTGTACGCATGACGCTGAGTTTGACAGGTGACACTAACTAGGGTAAACTCACCCACTAAAGTCAATGGGACTGCACCAGTATAGTAATCCCATTAGAAATCACCATTTGCCTAAGGCTGGATTCACACCTATGCAGTTTTAGTGCTTTTTGCACTACAGTTTAACCACTTAAGCCCCGGACCATTTCGCTGGCCAAAGACCAGAGCATTTTTTGCGATTTGGCACTGTGTCGCTTTAACTGACAATTGCGCGGTCGTGCGACGTGGCTCCCAAACAAAATTGACGTCCTTTTTTCCCCACAAATAGAGTTTTCTTTTGGTGCTATTTGATCACCTCTGCGTTTTTTTTTTGTTTTAATGTAATATTTTTTACTTTTTGCTATAATAAATATCCCCAAAAAATCTATAAAAAAAAAAAAAAATTTCCACAGTTAAGGCCGATACGTATTCTTATACATGTTTTTGGTAAAAAAAAAATCGCAATAAGCGTATATTGATTGGTTTGCACGAAAGTTATAGCATCTACAAAATATGGGATAGTTTTATGGAATTATTATTATTATTATTTTTTTACTAGTAATGACGGCGATCAGCGATTTTTATCGTGACTTTATGGCAGACAAATCGGACACTTTTGACACATTTTTGGGCGATCAGTGCTATAAAAATGCACTGATTACTGTGACAATGACACTGGCAGTGAAGGGCTTAACCACTAGGGGGCGCTGAAGGGGTTAAGTGTGTCCTAGGGAGTGATTCTTACTGTTAGGGGGCGTAGCTACGAGTGACACGTCACTGATCGCTGTTCCCAATGAGAGGGAACAGACGATCAGTGACAGTGTTACTAGGCAGAACGGGGAGATGCTTGTTTACATTTGCCTCTCCCCGTTCTGCAGGTCTGTGACCCGATCGCGAGACACCAGCGGACATCAAGTCCGCAGGTCCCGTAGGCACGGTCCCAGAGCTTGCGGCAGGGGCCGGCGGCGCGCCTGCTCCCGCATGGCGGGAATTTAAAAGTAACGTATGTATACGTTACTTTGCCCAGCCGTGCCATTCTGCCGACGTATATGTACAGGAGCCGGTCGGGAACCGGTTAACATGGTTTCCTATGGAACACGTTCTGTAGTGCAAAGCTGCAAAATGCACTAAAAATGCATAGGTGTGAATCCAGCCTTAAACAGTGTTTCTCAATTCCAGTCCTCAAGGCACCCCAACAGGCCATGTTTTCAGGATTTCCCTCAGATGAAACAGCTGTGGTAATTACTAAGGCAGTGCAACTGATCAAATCACCTGTGCAAAATAACGGTGAGCCCGAAAACATGACCTGGAAATGAGAAACACTGGCCTAAAAAAAAAAGCCCCAAAAAAAAATTTCCATTCTCCTCCTTAGATTTTTTTCTATCACTACGGTCAAAATGAAATGTGGATTTCTCCTCACTAACCATTGGAGGATAGAAGGAAGGTTCTAAAAATGAACATTTTCTAAAGAAATTCTGTTGGTGTATGGCCAGCTTTGTTCTCAGGATTCCTTCCAGGATTTCCAATGCTGCTCATGGAATCCTTGCCATGACTTCCAGACTTCCCAAAAACAATGTTGGGCGTGTCCTTTGACCCAAAGTCTATTTAAGCTCCAGCCCCAGAAGTGATTGGTGCTTTGTCTTCTGGTTCCTACCCCTGCTTTGTGCTGACCTACTAATAATTGCTGATCCGGACTGACCTCACCACTCTCTTGTCTACCCATGATGACCTCTGTGGGATCTGACTACTCCTTTGCCTAATATTTCTAGACAGTCATTACACCAAAGCCTCCTTATCCTTGCTCACCCCTTGGATAGGTGATCCTGAGGGCCATGACCTGGTACCAGCCTGTAGCAAGGGCCACTAGGGCTCTCGGTCCACCTTGACCAGCTGGTGCTTAGACTCTGTGCCTCGGGTGAACCTTGTCAGGGGGTGTTGCCATAACTGTTTTGGAAAGGACTAGTAATGCATCGAAATTTCGGCCGCCGAAAATCATCGGCTGAAAATAGGGTTATCAGCGTTTTGCTGAAACCGGGTGCGTGTTTTCAATGCATTTCAATGGGGAGGTGCGTTTTTTTTTGTTTTTTTTTAACTGATAAAAATCCTGCTTGCTGCATTTTTTAACACCCCCAATGGAATCACAATGAACCAGTGTGAAGACATACATAGAATTTAAAGGGATATATTTTTCTTGAGCTTTTCTTGCGCTATAGGTGCTGACAAATTTATATTCATTTAAATTCATGATATTAAAAAGTAGAGTTTAATACAAAAATATAAATTAAAATATATATATTTTATTTAAACTGTCAATTTCGGTTTCAGTCAAGTGTATCCTGAAATTTTAGTTTCGGTGCACCGCTAGAAAAGACCTCCTTTCCTGGAATCAAACATGGAGTATCTGGTAGAAGGTGGCAGGCTTCAGCAGTTGCACTTTGGTGAAGTCACTTACTGACCCTTGACCTTAAAGCGGAGCTCCCCTGAAAAAAAAATAATTTAAAAGCCAGCAGCTACAAATACTGCACCTGCTGACTTATAATATTAGGACACTTACCTGTCCTGGAGTCCAGCGACGTCGGCAGCACAAGAGGAGCAATCGCTCGTCACTCTGCTGCCCCCACCGCCATCCTCGGTGAGGGAACCAGGCAGTGAAGCCCTGCGGCTTCACTGCCCGGTTCCCTACGGCGCATGCGTGAGTCGCGCTGCGCCGATCTGACTGGTCCCCGTGTGTTCTGGGAGCCGAGTGTCTCCCAGAACACAACGGGTATTCTGCGGGAAGTGACGCACTACCCGCAGAATTCCCGCAGTGAGGACTCCCGGAAGTGGGTGCAAATACCTGTCTTAAACAGGTATCTGCACCCCCTCCCCCCTGAAAGATGCCAAATGTGACACCGGGGGGGGGGGGGGGGGTTCCGATGAGTGGAAGTTCCACTTTAGGGTGGAGCTCCGCTTTAAGGACCCATTCGCCCTTTTGCATTTTGGCGTATTTTTGCTGGATGCCTTTCATTGATGGCAATAGAAGTGCATCAAAATTAATTTCAATGCATTTCGATGCCCACAACTACAAAGGGGCAGGTTACTGCTCCCAATGGGTCCGCTCTTGCTTTCCAGTTATCTGGGTGCACATTCAGCCTAGTGGCCCTCTTACACAGTTATCTGGGTCCATGTTCAGCCTAGTGGTCCTCCTACATAGTTATCTAGGTGCATATTCAGCCTAGTGGTTCTCTACACAGTTACCTGGGTGCACATTCAGCCTAGTGGCCCTCTGCACAATTATCTGGGTCCACGATCAGCCTAGTGGCCCTCTGCACAATTATCTGGGTCCACGATCAGCCTAGTGGTCCTCTACACAGTTATCTGGGTGCACGTTCAGCCTAGTGGTCTTCTACACAATTATCTGGGCGCACGTTCAGCCTAGTGGTCCTCTACACAGTTATCTGGGTGCACGTTCAGCCTAGTGGTCCTCTACACAGTTATCTGGGTGCACGTTCAGCCTAGTGGTCTTCTACACAGTTATCTGGGTGCACGTTCAGCCTAGTGGTCTTCTACACAGTTATCTGGGTGCACGTTCAGCCTAGTGGTCTACACAGTTATCTGGGTTCACGTTTAGCCTAGTGGTCTTCTACACAGTTATCTGGGTGTTCGTTCAGCCTAGTGGTCTACACAGTTATCTGGGTGCACGTTTAGCCTAGTGGTCTACACAGTTATCTGGGTGCACGTTTAGCCTAGTGGTCTACACAGTTATCTGGGTGCACGTTCAGCCTAGTGGTCTACACAGTTATCTGGGTGCACGTTTAGCCTAGTGGTGGTCTACACAGTTATCTGGGTGCACGTTTAGCCTAGTGGTCTACACAGTTATCTGGGTGCACGTTTAGCCTAGTGGTCTACACAGTTATCTGGGTGCACGTTTAGCCTAGTGGTCCTCTTCACAGTTATCTGGGTGCACGTTCAGCCTAGTGGTCCTTTACACAGTTATCTGGGTGCACGTTTAGCCTAGTGGTCTACACAGTTATCTGGGTGCACGTTTAGCCTAGTGGTCCTCTTCACAGTTATCTGGGTGCACGTTTAGCCTAGTGGTCTTCTTCACAGTTATCTGGGTGCACGTTTAGCCTAGTGGTCCTCTTCACAGTTATCTGGGTGCACGTTTAGCCTAGTGGTCCTTTACACAGTTATCTGGGTGCACGTTTAGCCTAGTGGTCTACACAGTTATCTGGGTGCACGTT
Source organism: Rana muscosa (assembly GCA_029206835.1). NCBI lineage: Eukaryota > Metazoa > Chordata > Amphibia > Anura > Ranidae > Rana > Rana muscosa. The sequence continues at coordinate 337,950,182 of CM055125.1, read as the reverse complement.
TAGCCTAGTGGTCCTCTTCACAGTTATCTGGGTGCACGTTTAGCCTAGTGGTCCTTTACACAGTTATCTGGGTGCACGTTTAGCCTAGTGGTCTACACAGTTATCTGGGTGCACGTTTAGCCTAGTGGTCTTCTACACAGTTATCTGGGTGTTCGTTCAGCCTAGTGGTCTTCTACACAGTTATCTGGGTGTTCGTTCAGCCTAGTGGTCTTCTACACAGTTATCTGGGTGCACGTTCAGCCTAGTGGTCTACACAGTTATCTGGGTGCACGTTTAGCCTAGTGGTCTTCTACACAGTTATCTGGGTGTTCGTTCAGCCTAGTGGTCTACACAGTTATCTGGGTGCACGTTTAGCCTAGTGGTCTACACAGTTATCTGGGTGCACGTTTAGCCTAGTGGTCTACACAGTTATCTGGGTGCACGTTCAGCCTAGTGGTCTACACAGTTATCTGGGTGCACGTTTAGCCTAGTGGTGGTCTACACAGTTATCTGGGTGCACGTTTAGCCTAGTGGTCTACACAGTTATCTGGGTGCACGTTTAGCCTAGTGGTCTACACAGTTATCTGGGTGCACGTTTAGCCTAGTGGTCCTCTTCACAGTTATCTGGGTGCACGTTCAGCCTAGTGGTCCTTTACACAGTTATCTGGGTGCACGTTTAGCCTAGTGGTCTACACAGTTATCTGGGTGCACGTTTAGCCTAGTGGTCCTCTTCACAGTTATCTGGGTGCACGTTTAGCCTAGTGGTCTTCTTCACAGTTATCTGGGTGCACGTTTAGCCTAGTGGTCCTCTTCACAGTTATCTGGGTGCACGTTTAGCCTAGTGGTCCTTTACACAGTTATCTGGGTGCACGTTTAGCCTAGTGGTCTACACAGTTATCTGGGTGCACGTTTAGCCTAGTGGTCTACACAGTTATCTGGGTGCACGTTCAGCCTAGTGGTCCTTTACACAGTTATCTGGGTGCACGTTTAGCCTAGTGGTCTACACAGTTATCTGGGTGCACGTTTAGCCTAGTGGTCCTCTTCACAGTTATCTGGGTGCACGTTTAGCCTAGTGGTCTTCTTCACAGTTATCTGGGTGCACGTTTAGCCTAGTGGTCCTCTTCACAGTTATCTGGGTGCACGTTTAGCCTAGTGGTCCTTTACACAGTTATCTGGGTGCACGTTTAGCCTAGTGGTCATGTAGCGTGGTCCTCTCAAGATAGATTGCAGCACTTAGGGCTTGCTCACACAGGTGGCTGAAGGTGGTAAAAAATAGGCAGTTGAGCCATAGTTTTACCTCCCCCCTTTTTTTGGCTTCATTGACGGCCAGACAGGATTGTACATATGTCACAGAAAAAATTATGGTGCATTTGCTAGGCAGTACCAACACTGAATGCAACCCATTCAAGTGGGTGGTGCAGTCTTTTTAGGTTTAAAATAGGTAGTGAAAAGGCAACATATCGCCCCCCAGCCATCTGCCACATGCCCTCTGATTGCTTGTCAGAGGGGCGGCAAAAGCTTTCTCAAGTGTGAATGAGCCCCTGCTGAAGCTTGCTGCCTAAATCCTTCATTATGCTTTAACAATGTTCATATGAGAACAAGGGCAAACTCTACTCAGGCCCCATTCATACTTGGCAATTTGGAATTTCAGCGATTCCTTCGAATCGCTGAAAGGCGCGTGTTTGGGTGCTATTTAATCTAAATGGCACCACAAAAGCAGTGTGATTTTGGCACGTGACAGAATTGTGCTGTAATTGTGGCAAAACGCACCTTTTAAAAATCATGAAGCTTGTCGCCAAAAAGGAGCAGGATCATCTTTTGAGCGAAAAAAGCACATTCACTTCAATGGGCTGCCCCATGCGCGAAACGTGAAATTGCGTGAAAATCACCCACTCAAAATTGTGAGCAGAGACGTGAAGTGTGAATGGGGCCTTCTAAAGTGATCTAATGTTATCTTTCCATATTCAATGGTGCTTGAAGGCAAAACTTTTTTTTTTTTTTGCGTTTTGGATAGAGTGGAAAGAGATTAAAACATGCAGTGGCCGAGTGGGAAGAAGTTGAATGTAAAAAAAACCCCATCATTTTGTGCATACAGCATGAATCAATAAAATAAAATAAAAAAGTGTTTAAAACACTGCTGTACGTTTGACTTCAGAACTGGCATTTTTTTTGATAGTGTAAGGGGGATTGTAACCCCGTCAGGATTTGTATGCCATCAGTCTACCCTTGGGGAGATTTCTCTTCACTTCCTGTCCCATAGCGACAACAGAAAGTAAGAGGAAATCCCTGCGAGGGAATCCTTGGTCATCACCAGAACAAGTGTCCATATTGAAAGATTTCTCCTGTTCTGGTGACAACCCAAAATTTTTAATTTTCTTTTAATTTGGTGATAACAGTAAACGGGCCAAAATGAGTGTGTGAATTTTCCTAACGGGGGGGGGGGGGGGGGGGGGGATCACAGACGGCAATAAAAACATGAAAAGGGTTCTAATCCCTCTTTTGCCTATGAAGCGCACAGACCCCTTTCTTTACCTGCATTAACTTTGGCTCCTCGCAGGAAGAGAGAGGCACACCGCACCCCAAGCCCGTACCCTCCTGTAATAAGAGGTTGAGCGGTGTTGTTTTTGGGTCTTGTGCCGCCAGATCCAGAGAATGGTTCTCACCTCTAGTTTAAGTAAAGGCAAGTCCTTAAATCCCCCAGTAACTTCAAGGTTCACACCAGCTGCAACTCCAACATAGAGTTTATTTTCATTAAACACAGTCTCTGATAGGAAAAGGTTGGAGTAAGAAACAGGACAGCTTAAGGTGTAGAGGAGGTCCAGGCACAAACGTTGCAATTCACTTCACTGCTCCGATTCTCAAGCAGACTCAGCCTTTTCTGGATAGTCTCCCTTGCTTGGGACTAGCAGTCAGAATAGTGCTCTAACCTAACCCAAAGTCTCTGCCACAGGCTTGGTCTCTGCCACAGACCTGGTGAACTTGGTCTCTGCCACAGACCTGGTGAACTTGGTCTCTGCCACAGACCCGGTGAACTTGGTCTCTGCCACAGACCCGGTGAACTTGGTCTCTGCCACAGACCCGGTGAACTTGGTCTCTGCCACAGACCCGGTGAACTTGGTCTCTGCCACAGACCCGGTGAACTTGGTCTCTGCCACAGACCCGGTGAACTTGGTCTCTGCCACAGACCCGGTGAACTTGGTCTCTGCCACAGACCCGGTGAACTTGGTCTCTGCCACAGACCCGGTGAACTTGGTCTTCAAAACTTGGCCTCTATGTAAGGAGAAGACATCCCTCCAGAGAGTTACCGAGACCATTCCTTCACTGTGACTTCCACATCAGTCCTTCGGAACGGTTCCTCCCCCGGCCTCCTCATCTAAGATATGGGTCCCCTCGCAAGGCAGCACCCTGAGATTCCTCGATCCTTGGTGGGCTCCAGCCGAAGGTGCTGGGCTTAGGCCTTTGCTGCAGTTCCAGGACTAAAGGTGCCTGGAACTGATTCGCCGACCTCCGCCCCAGGGCCTAAGGTGCCCAGGGCGGACTGGAACACACACACCCGGGAGTAGGACACAAGAACACCCGCCCCTGGGCTAAAGGTGCCCGGGGCGGACAGGAACAAGACCCCGAACAGGCAGCGTCTGTCCCTTTTGTACCCTCTCCCAGCACGCACAGCAGGTAGACCACACCCACTGTAAGGTTGCCGAGAGGGGACACACAAGGCACAGCACTGTATCAGCGGTTCAACCCTAACCTACTATGGCAGCGCCACCCGTAGGCCACAGGGAACTGTACACCAATACTCTCCCTGCGGACAAAATGGTTGCAAGAACCCTGACAATTAGGGTGTTTGAGTATAACTACCACTCAAACAATTCCCCTAAATTTTGCACCCCGCTACACCTATTTTTGCTTTTTTTATTTATACTTTAATTAAATGGAAAAAAGTGTGAAGGAGTAGGACAGCCTTATAACATGACCTGTCCAACAGTATACAAAGAAGGCTCCTTGGGACACCGCAAGCTCCAACCAACAGTCCTTTTTTTATTTTTTTTCATAGTAAAATTGTATTTTCTTTATTTTTTACTTGAAATATCTGCACCTGTATGGCAAGAACGCTTTGCCCTGTTATTTATCTGTGCTCTCATGGAGCCTACGAGTGGCTGTTTTACCACATAATTCACAGACCCAGTGATTAAGAAAAACAGGTGTGCTCACCCAATAACTTAACCATATAAAGAAATAAAAGTCAAGAAATTATATAAACACAACTCAAAAAAGTGCAGAAGTATTTTAATTATTTTTTTAATATATATATATATATATATATATATATATATATATAACTAAGTCCCAAACAATGCAAAAAATATATGTAACAAAATGTCTAATAAGTGCAGAAAGTATACAAGTCAATCACAAAAATAAAATGAATAAACTTGTATGTAACATACAGTAGTCTACAAAAAAAAAATCCAATAATAAAGTGATCCAGTGCATGAGTGAAACCAGACATGCAAAGCTGATTACCAAATATAATAGATCTCAGCACTGGAGATCTAAATGCGCTCTAAGGATCATCCATCCAGCATGGATCATCAGTGCAGACTGTCATGTGTAGTAAAACCACTCCACTCAAAGGGTCATCTACCCAGCATGGATTGTCAGCATCAGTGGCAGGCCGTAATGCAGGGCACAGGGGCGATGCCCCCCTATCCATGCGTCCTGCTCCCTAATCTACATGCTGGGTGCATGGATTCCAATGTTTTTTTTTTTTTTTTTTTAAACAGGTGATTAGAGCCAGAGGCTCTGATAGGCTTCAAAAAAGGATGGGCTCAGGGTGCAGAGCACTGTGCCCCTAGCCCACCCAGTTGTGTGACGATAGCGAATGAATATTCACTATTATCACACTGATACTCCTCCCCGCCAATCAGGAGACCCATTTACAGATTTGGCCAAAAGGAGAAGCGTCCAATGACACGACTCTTTAACCATGTGATTTGCTGTGTCCAATCACAGCCGGTCACATAAATGCGGAAGTGCTGTTTATCGGCTCTCCTCGCCTCACACAGACAGAGTGGTTGGTCGTGGTTGGTCGAGGAGAGATGATCAGCAGCATCTCCTCGCAGGGGAGACCAATACAGGTAATCAGCGCCCTGATTACAGTAAAGCCCCAGCAGTGCCCATCAGTGGCACCAATCAGTGCCAAAGTATATTAGGTGCCCATTAGTAATGCCAGTCAGTGCTGCCTATCTATGCCACCTATCAGTGTCCACCGGTACTGCCTATCAGTGCAGCATATTAGTGCCTCCTCATCAGTACCACCTATCAGTGCTGCCTAATAGTGCCCCTTCATCAGTGCCGCCTATCTGTGACAATCTGTAACAAAGGACATCTACATTGATAATCCAGGCACTGATCATCAGTGTTCTGATAATCAGTGCTCCCTCATCAGTGCCGCCTAATCAGTGTCCATCAGTGAAGGAGAAAAATTACTTATTTACAAAATTTACTGACCGAAATTAAGAAGAACTTTTTTTTTCTCTGAATCTTCTGTCTTTTTTTTTGTAAAACATAAATAACCCAGCGGTGATTAAATACCACCAAAAAAAAACTCTTTTGCTGCACTGATATGTGTGGAAAAAAATTATAAAAATGTCATATGAGTTCAGTGTTTCATGACCACGCAATTGTTATTTAACCACTTGCCGCCCGCCCTATTGCAAAATGACGGCGGTAAAGTGGTTTCAATATCCTGAATGGACGCATTGCGGCGATCGTTGTGTCAGGATGTCAGTCTGACACCCCGCAACACCGATCCGACGGAGACTCTTTACCACGTGATCAGCCGTGTCCAATCACGGCTGATCACGATGTAAACAGGAAAAGCCGGTGATCAGCTTTTCCTCACTCACGTCTGTCAGACGCGAGTAGAGGAGAGCCGATCGGCTGCTTCTCTGACAGGTGGGGTTTGTGCTGATCCATTATCAGCGCAGCCCCCCCCGAGGATGCCCACACTGGACCACCAGGGATGCCACCAGACCACCAGGGATGCCCACCATAAGGTATGCCACCCTAGACCACCAGGGATGCCAATTAGAAATGCCTAATGGATGCCAAACAGTGCCCACAATGGATGCCAATCAGTGCCCACAATGGGCACCACTGATTGGCAGGCATTGTTTGGCATCCATTAGTACAACACATTACAGTACAGTGCCACTTATCAGTGCCCATCCGTGCCGCCTATCTGTGCCCATCCGTGCCGCCTATCTGTGCCCATCCGTGCCGCCTATCTGTGCCCATCCGTGCCGCTCATCGGTGCCCGTCAGTGCCGCCTCATCTGTGCCCGTCAGTGCCGCCTCATCTGTGCCCGTCAGTGCAGCCCCATCAGTGCCCGTCAGTGAAGGAGAAAACGTACTTATTTACAAAGTTTTGTAACAAACAAAAAAAAAAGTTTTTTTTTTTCCAAATTTTCTGTCTTTTTTAAAAAATTTTAGCAGAAAATAAAAATCGCAGAGGTGTTCAAATACCACCAAAAGAAAGCTCTATTTGTGGGAACAAAATGATAAAAATTTAGTTTGGGTACAGTGTAGCATGACCGCGCAATTGTCATTCAAAGTGCAACAGCGCTGAAAGCTGAAAATTGGCTTGGGCAGGAAGGGGGTGAAAGTGCACTGTAGGCAAGTGGTCAGCACAGAGAACAAGGGTGCACTATTTACATCTGGAGGAAAAGAGATTTCCTTTTCAAATTTGTTTTATTGTTTTCAATAAAATAAAGGAGAACAATCTGAATTTAACAGATTGTGGTACATATTCAAAGGGTAACAAACAAATTACTTCAATTGGAAAGAGACAAATAAAAATTCAAATGCAATATATAAACATCAAATAGACCGTCAAATTCCAGGAAAAATGATTTACTCTCCAAATACGGAAACGTTTCTTCACAGTAAAGCCTCGTACACACGATCGGATTTTCAGACGGGAATTGTGTGATGGCAGGATGTTGTCGGAAATTCCGACAACAATTGTCCGATGGAGCATACAAACAGTCGTATTATCCGACAACAAATGTGGGATTAGCATGCTTTAAAATTTTCCGACAACAAGTCTGTGTTGTCGGGTGATTCGATCGCGTGTGCACAAGTCCGTCGGAAAAAAATCCAAAGTACAAACACACATGCTCAGAAGCAATGCTAACCATAACACAACATTAGCAGAAGTTGCCCAAAGGGTGGCGCCAAAGAGCTGAAAAACCACGTTGTTTCGTATTTGTTGGCCAACAATTCTTCGCCGTTTGTATGCAATACAAGTTTACGGCCAACGCCCTTCAGATAAAAGTCAGAGGCTTGGTCCGCGGAAAATCCGATTGTGTGTACGAGGCTTAAGAGCTGTGAAAATGTGGAATAGACTCCCTGCAGAGGTGGTTCTGACCAGCTCAGTAGATTGCTATAAGAAAGGCCTGAATACTTTCCTAGATGTACATAATATAACTGAGTACTGACATTTATAGGTAAAGTTGATCTGGGGAAAATCCGATTGCCTCTCGGGGGGTCAGGAATACATTTTATCCCTTGCTGTAGCAAATTGGATCGTGCTTTGATGTTTTTTTTTTTTTTTGCCTTCCTCTGGATGAAATTGAGGTATAGGATTGTAAAAAAAAAAAATTCCCCCTTTTTTTTGGTTGAACTGGATGGACTTTTGTGTCTTTTTCCAACCTGACTATGTAACCAGGGCCGCTGATAGGCCAGTACAACTGGCCCTGTTGTACTGGGCCCGGCCAGCAGGGGGGCCCGGGCAACCTGAACAGAAAACAAATGAATGAAGAAAAAAAAAATCCTCCAGCCATGACCGATCATCAACCCCCAACACCCGAACCCCAAGCCTCCCCTACCCCCCTCCCCCCCCCCCCCCACACACACACTTTTTTTTTTTAACTCTGTACTAGTGTTCTTGAGGTTGGCAGGGAGGGACTATTTTTTCTATTTCGGGCGCATCACGCGCATGTCCGGCGCCCGCTCCTCCTGCTGGCTCAAGTCCCAGCCAGCATATTACCTTTCCTGGCGATGCGGAGTGATTCCTCTCCCTCCGCTCATGGCGCTCTGCTCTCCACTCGGCCTGAGAGAAGAAGCAGTGAGGCGAACGGCGGCGGCGGCAGGAGAAGGAAGCAGCTGACATCTGACTACAATTGTTTGTGACACTGACTGACACTCCAGGCAGCAGCAGCAGGATCAGAGAGGAAGTGACTCATGGGGCCCGGCTAACACAGGTGTGTGCTTTCTTGAGGGGGGTTTGGGGTGATGATTCAAGATCTACTATATCACTGTATCTGTCTGGAGCAGCAGCCAGCACCTATACATTATAGCGTTGGCGGCATGGCATGGGTGGCACTGTCTGCAGCACATTATGGCATTGGCAGCATGGGTGGCACTGTCTCTGCAGGCATAACGCATGTGCTGCCTGCAGAGACAATGCCACCCATGCTGCCAATGCCATATTGTGTTGCAGACAGTGCCATCATGACGCCAATGCCATAATGTGTTGCAGACAGTGCCGCCCATGACACCAATGCCATAATGTGCTGAAGAAAGTGCCGCCAATGCAATAATGTACTTCAGACAGTAGCACCTATGCTGCCAATGCCATAACGCATGTGCTGCCTGCAGAGACAGTGCCACCCATGCTGCCTGCCAATGGCATTGGCCGTATGGGTGGCACTGTCTGCAGCACATTATGGCATTGGCGGCATGGGTGGCACTGTCTGCAGTACAATTATGGCATTGGCATGTCTCGCTGTCAAGTCGCTGATCGCCACCATTACTAGTAGAAATAAATTAAAAATACATAAATGCATCCCATAGTTTGTAGACGCAATAATTTTTGCACAAACCAATCAATATACACTATTTGGGATTTTTTTTTTTCCAAAAATATGTTGCAGAATACATATTGGCCTAAAATATTGGAAGAAATTAGAGTTTTTAATTTTTTTTTTTATTGGATATGTACACTTGTAGACAAACCTGCACTTTGTTTTAAGGCGGGGTCTGGGGAGGAGGTGGGGCCAGGGGTGGGGCTGAAGGAGGGACTAGGGGCGGGACTAGGGGTGGGGCTGAAGGGGGCCCCGTCAGGTAGGCTGTACGGGGCCCCATGATTTCTATCAGCGGCCCTGTATGTAACTATGATTACTGTGTACTTTCTATTGTTAGGAGATCTAAGGATTATTTCACACCTTTCCAAGCTTTGCGTTTTTCTTTCTGTAAAATCTCATTAAATTTGGAATGCAAAAAAAAAAAATGAAATTTAAAGTGCAGAAGTGTTTAGGGCCTAAATAAATTGGCACCGTTTCAACATTTAACAGAAAACTTTCTGTATGTGCAAAGAAGACTTTAATAATGGCAATGTACAGGAGCCGATACTTATTTCCACTGCTATGCTTCCTGCCTTCCTGTTAATTCTAATTACGATGACCAGTCTCTCTTTTTTTTTTTTGGTGCTCCAATCTCTTGGCTTGAAAAAAGGTTGATTCCAAAGGAACATTCTCAATCTTCTTTCTAAAGCCCCGTACACACGGTCGGACTTTTTGCCAACAAACTTCAAAATGAGCAGGTTTTCAAAAAAATCCGACCGTGTGTACGCTCCATCGGACAAACTTTTTCGTTTTTCATCGGACAAAAGTTCGCTCTGCAAACTTTTCGGCAACAAAAGTCCGATGGTGCAAAGTACGACCGTATGTACAGAAATCCATCGGACTTTTGTCCGAAGTACAAATACGCATGCCCAGAACCAATGTTAAAATCAACCAACTGTAGCGGTTCTCCCCTCTCTTCACGGCTGGTTTTTCTCGTCTAGGGGTATCTGGGAAAAGGGGGAAAGATGCACACCACCAGCTCGGCTCTCTGATGTAGGATGCAGAGATATGAGCTAAACCATTTACCCTCGGCTCTGCGTTTTAGGTCGGAACCTCAGCTTCCTCTGTGGAGGATGATTGTCACTGTCACAGACAGGGACACTTAGCTTCCAGTAACACGAGTTCCACACCATAAAAAGTCCAACACTGTTTTATTGCATTGATACTGGTTGAACTTTTAAAAGAACAGACAGGGTGTGGGAAAGAGTAGGTCCAGGCACAACACAATGAATAAAGTTTCTCCTGTTCCGTTTAGTGCAAACAGGCTTGGCGCACAGTCGCTGCCACCCACCGTGAATTTGGTCACTGCCACTGACCCAGGGGCGGATCCAGAGTCTTTTCTCGGGAGGGGCACTGACAAAAAATATGTTTTTTTTGTGGGAAATTTATCGGGGAAATGGCTGGTGTCGGCGCTTCAATCATCCCGGCATCATGGTTGTTATGGTGTCAGGATGATTGAAGCGCATTATTTCTATTATTACATTGTAATATAAAATTAAATAGTTCAATGCAGAATCAGTGGGAGCCCCGAGTGTGTCACTTGCCACCGTCGCCTGCAATTAGTGGGAGCCCTGAGCGTGTCACTTGCCACACATTGCGGATTGTCTCTTGCCACGTCACCTGCCACATCTTGTGGATTGTCACTTGCCACACCTTGTGGATTGTCACTTGCCACATCACCTGCCACAAATTGCGGATTGTCACTTGCCACTCACCTGCCACACCTTGCTGATTGTCACTTGCCTGCCGCCAGATGCAGATTGTCATTTGCCACGTCACCTGACACAATTTGCGGATTGTCACTAACTTGCCTGCTAAGGTGTAGTTTTGGTTGTCTCTTGCTGTGTCCCAGACTCCCAGAGTCAGGCAGCAGAGAGATAATGTAATCTCTCTGCTGCCTGCACAGTGAGGGCGGAAGTCACTGCAGGAATGCAGGGCAGGCACGGGCGGTGAGAGATGAGCCTGCTCTCTCACTCTCACCTGCGCTGCCCACGAACCGCGCCGCTTGCCCACAAACCACGCCGCAAGCGGAGCCGCCCGCTTTCTTACCCGTCTGTGGAGCCGCACGCTATCGCACCTGCCCGCAGAGCGGCCCGACGTGACTCACTGACGTCACTCATTGCTAGACGCCAAGCGGCCCAGGCGTTAGTAACGAGTGCAGGGAAGAGGCTCCACCCACCTGCTCCTCCGCTCCTGGTATCGTGTCAGTGCGCCGCGTAACTACATTAGACGAGTCTCTCTCTCGGCGCCGCTGATCGGCTAATGTGAGAAACTGAGAGAGAGACTTAGAGAGGCAGCGGCAGCCGTAGAACAAGTACTGTATATACTCAAGTATAAGCCGAACCGAATATAAGCCGAGGCACCTAATTTTACCCCAAAAAACTGGGAAAACTTACTCGAGTATAAGCCTAGGGTGTCCATCTGCATGCCTCACTGTGCCCATGCCTCACTGTGCCCATGCTTCACTGTGCCCATGACTAGACTGATGTTTAACATGGGAGTCTATGGAGTCTATGGAAGGAGTGCCCGGCTTTGAAAAATCGGTTCTCCTTGGCCGTAGGTCTCCCAGACACCAGACTTTGCAAACTTGTAGATGAGACATGGGGCTACATGTGTGCCAAGTTTGGGGTCATGGGGACCTACGACCGGCCGGTACCGGGTCCGCAAACCCACCGGAGAAATGACCGTTTAACATGGGAGTCTATGGAAGGAGTGTCCGGATTTGAAAAATCGGTTCTCCCCGGCCGTAGGTCTCCCGGACTCCAATCTTTGAACACTTGTGAAGGAGACATGGGGCTACATGTGTGCCAAGTTTGGGGTCCAGGGGACATATGGCTGGCCGGTCCTGGGTCCCCAAAGTCCGGGAGATCAGGCACAAAGAAAAAAAAAAAACAGAGCAAGCAATTGTGACAGATGGTCTCGGGGGGGGGCAATTGCCCTGTTGCCCCCCCCCCTGGATCCGCCCCTGCACTGACCTGGGTGAACGTTGAGGCCCCTGCCACAGGCCTTGGATGAGGCCTGCCACTGACCTGAGAAAGATGGGTCCCTGCCATAGACCATGAGAACATGAAGTACCTTCTTTAGAACAAAAGGGGAAGACATCCATCCGGACGGTCACCAGAGGCCTCCACCGGCACCAGCAAATGCTGCGCTGGCTCTACGGGGAGGTCACGTCTCCGGTCCCTTACGCCCAGGATTCAGGCACCCAATATCGGGGGCACCTTAGGAATGCTTCGCCCTCGTGGGCCCCAGGCCTCCTGGTAAAGTACCTCACCCCAGGCTGAAGGTGCCTGGGATGGAACTCGACTCCACGCGCCCAGGCCAAGGGCACCTGGGCACAGACGAACCGCAGCAGCCCCCAGGCCAAAGGTGCCTGGGGAATGGACCTCGTGCGCAAGATGTCCGCCCCCTTTTATATCCTCTCCCAGCAGGCACAGCGGGTTCCCTGCCCCGCCGTACTACCGCTGCGAGAGGACAAAAAGGGCACGGCTCTAGAATGGCAGTTCAACCCCAGTCCGAGGCGACAGCGCCACCCAGGGACCGCAGGGAACATGACACCATTCATACCTCCCACACTCCAAAGTGTCCATAAATCCCTAAAATCAATGTATCTGGGCCATCTATGGCCCAGATACACCCCACTAAATTTGACACCCGCTACACAACAATAGCAGAAGTTGACCAAAGGGTGGCGGTAAAGAGCAGAGAATAGCAGAAAAACCACGTGCTGTTGGGAAAGTTTAGGAAAAGTTTGCAGAAAAGTCCTGCCGTGTGTATGCTATGGGTGTGCCCGGCCAACTTCCTTCGGACAAAAATCCACGGAAAAGTTTGTTTGAAGTCCGACCGTGTGTACGAGGCTTTATAGGTGAAATGTATTTGTACAACTAGTATTTGATCTTGTACTTTGTATCCCTTCAGGATTTTGTAATTCTTTGTGGAAAATCTCGAACATTTTCAATGCAATAAAAAAATAAAAAGAAGTGTTTAGGGCCTGAAGAAAACTTTTTCTATATGCCAGAAGGTCTTCTATATTGACCAAGCAAGATACTGTATATGAGCTGATACTTTCTTCTACTACTGTTTGCTCTCTTAAGCCTCGTACACACGACCGGGAATCCCGTCAGGAAAAAATGTTTGGTTTTCATGACAGGATTCCTGGCAAGCTTTCCTTGCCAAGCCGTGCATGCAGACGGCCATTGAAAAGAACCGCCGTTCTTTTGAATGGCAAGAACACGGTGACGTCATCGACTACGACGAGCCTGCGCTCGTCACATTCAATGCCGTCGCCTCCGCCATCTTGCTACACCCTACACCAGGGCTGGACTGGGACCAAAATTTGGCCCTGGACTTCATCCAGACCGGCCCACTTGAATTCAATAAAATGCTGCCCCCCACCCCCCCAAAAAATCACGCCCACTAAAAGGCCCCTACATCCATTATTGTATATCATGAGAGTGTGAGCGAGAGGGGAATGAGAGAGAGAGAGGGAGGGTTGAGGGAAAGGGGGTGAGGGAGGTGAGGGAAAGGGGGTGAGAGAGGGAGGTGAGTGTAAGAGAGAGAAAGTGAGTGTGAAAGAGAGGGGGTGAGTGTAGGACCCCTTACACACTGAGGCGTTTTTCAGGCGCTTTTGGGCTAAAAATAGCGCCTGTAAAGCCCCTGAGAAACGCCTCCGCTGCAGTCCCAGTGTGAAAGTCCTCCAAGCAGCATCTTTGGGGCGGTGGAGGAGCGGTGTACACACCGCTCCTGCCCATTGAAATAAATGGCTGAGAGACAGAGGAGGGGGCTAAGAGACAGAGGGGGGGTCTGAGAGACAGAGGAGGGGTCTGAGAGACAGAGGGGGAAGCTGAGAGACAATGGGAGGGAACTGAGAGACAATGGGAGGGAACTGAGAGACAATGGGAGGGAACTGAGAGACAATGGGAGGGAGCTGAGAGACAGAGGAGGAGCTGAAAGACAAAGGGGAGCTGAGAGACAGAGGGGGAGCTGAGAGACAGAGGGGGAAGCTGAGAGACAGAAGGGGAAGCTGAGAGACAGAAGGGGAAGCTGAGAGACAGAAGGGGAAGCTGAGAGACAGAAGGGGAAGCTGAGAGACAGAAGGGGAAGCTGAGAGACAGAAGGGGAAGCTGAGAGACAGAGGGGGAAGCTGAGAGACAGAGGGGGAAGCTGAGAGACAGTGGAGTTGAGCTGAGGGACAGTGGAGTTGAGCTGAGGGACAGTGGAGGGGAGCTGAAAGACAGTGGAGGGGAGCTGAGAGACAGTGGAGGGGAGCTGAGAGACAGTGGAGGGGTCTGAGAGACAGTGGAGGGGTCTGAGAGACAGGGGGAGCTGAGGGACAGAGGAGGAGAGCTGAGAAACAGAGGAGGGGTCTGAGAGACAGAGGGGGGTCTGAGAGACAGAGGGGGGTCTGAGAGACAGAGGGGGGTCTGAGAGACAGAGGGGGGTCTGAGAGACAGAGGAGGGGTCTGAGAGACAGAGGGGGGTCTGAGAGACAGAGGGGGGTCTGAGAGACAGAGGGGGGTCTGAGAGACAGAGGGGGGTCTGAGAGACAGAGGAGGGGTCTGAGAGACAGAGGAGGGGTCTGAGAGACAGAGGAGGGGTCTGAGAGACAGAGGAGGGGTCTGAGAGACAATGGGAGGGGTCTGAGAGACAATGGGAGGGGTCTGAGAGACAATGGGAGGGGTCTGAGAGACAATGGGAGGGGTCTGAGAGACAATGGGAGGGGTCTGAGAGACAATGGGAGGGAGCTGAGAGACAATGGGAGGGAGCTGAGAGACAATGGGAGGGAGCTGAGAGACAATGGGAGGGAGCTGAGAGACAGAGGAGGAGCTGAAAGACAGAGGGGGAGCTGCAAGACAGCTGAGAGACAGAGGGGGAAGCTGAGAGACAGAGGGGGGAGCTGAGAGACGGGGGGAGCTGAGAGACAGAGGGGGGAGCTGAGAGACAGAGGGGGGAGCTGAGAGACAGAGGAGGGGGTCTGAGAGACGGAGGAGGGGGTCTGAGAGACGGAGGAGGGGTCTGAGAGACGGAGGAGGGGTCTGAGAGACGGAGGAGGGGTCTGAGAGACGGAGGAGGGGTCTGAGAGACGGAGGAGGGGTCTGAGAGACGGAGGGGGGTCTGAGAGACGGAGGAGGGGTCTGAGAGACGGAGGAGGGGTCTGAGAGACGGAGGGGGGATCTGAGAGACGGAGGGGGGATCTGAGAGACAGAGGGGAGCTGAGAGAGAGAGGAGGGGATAAAAGAGGGGGGGACTGAGAGACACGGAAACTGAGACAGAGGGGGGTCTGAGAGACAAAGGGGGGGTCTGAGAGACAGGGGGAGCTGAGAGACAGGGGGAGCTGAGAGGCAGAGGGGGCTGAGAGACAGGGGGGGGGGCTGAGAGACAGAGGAGGGGCTGAGAGACAGAGGAGGGGCTGAGAGACAGAGGGGGGGCTGAGAGACAGAGGGGGGCTAAGAGACAGTGGAGGGGTCTGAGAGACAGTGGAGGGGACTAAAAGACAGAGGGGGGCTGATAGACAGAGGGGGGGCTGAGAGACAGGGGGGAGCTGAGAGACAGGGGGAGCTGAGAGGCAGAGGGGGCTGAGAGACAGAGGGGGGGCTGAGAGACAGAGGGGGGGCTGAGAGACAGAGGGGGGCTGAGAGACAGAGGGGGGGGGGGCTGAGAGACAGAGGGGGGGCTGAGAGACAGAGGGGGGTCTGAGAGACAGTGGAGGGGACTGAGAGACAGAGGGGGGGCTGAGAGACAGAGGGGGGCTGAGAGAGGAGGGGATAAAAGAGGGGGGGACTGAGAGACACAGGATCTGAGAGACAGAGGGGGGTCTAAGAGACAGAGGGGGGTCTAAGAGACAGAGGGGGAGCTGAGAGACAGGGGGAGCTGAGAGACAGAGGGGGAGCTGAGAGACAGAGGGGGGTCTGAGAGACAGTGGAGGGGTCTGAGAGACAGAGGGGGAGAGCTGAGAGACAGAGGGGGAGAGCTGAGAGACAGAGGGGGAGAGCTGAGAGACAGAGGGGGAGAGCTGAGAGACAGAGGGGGAGAGCTGAGAGACAGAGGGGGAGAGCTGAGAGACAGAGGGGGAGAGCTGAGAGACAGAGGGGGAGAGCTGAGAGACAGAGGGGAGCTGAGAGACAGAGGAGGGGCTAAAAGAGGGGGGACTGAGAGACACAGGATCTGAGAGACAGAGGGGGGTCTAAGAGACAGGGGGTCTGAGAGACAGAGGAGGGGCTGAGAGACAGAGGGGGAGAGCTGAGAGACAGAGGGGGAGAGCTGAGAGACAGTGGGGGGAGCTGAGAGACAGAGGAGGAGAGCTGAGAGACAGAGGAGGAGAGCTTAGAGACAGAGGAGGAGAGCTTAGAAACAGAGGAGGAGAGCTTAGAAACAGAGGAGGAGAGCTTAGAGACAGAGGAGGAGAGCTTAGAGACAGAGGAGGAGAGCTTAGAGACAGAGGAGGAGAGCTTAGAGACAGAGGAGGAGAGCTTAGAGACAGAGGAGGAGAGCTTAGAGACAGAGGAGGAGAGCTTAGAGATAGAGGAGGAGAGCTTAGAGATAGAGGAGGAGAGCTTAGAGATAGAGGAGGAGAGCTTAGAGATAGAGGAGGAGAGCTTAGAGATAGAGGAGGAGAGCTTAGAGATAGAGGAGGAGAGCTTAGAGATAGAGGAGGAGAGCTTAGAGATAGAGGAGGAGAGCTTAGAGATAGAGGAGGAGAGCTTAGAGATAGAGGAGGAGAGCTTAGAGATAGAGGAGGAGAGCTTAGAGACAGAGGGGGGTGGCTGAGAGACAGAGGGGGGTGGCTGAGAGACAGAGGGGGGTGGCTGAGAGACAGAGGGGGGTGGCTGAGAGACAGAGAGGGGTCTGAGAGACAGTGGAGGGGACTGAGAGACAGACAGAGGGGGGGCTGAGAGACAGAGGGGGGCTGAGAGAGGAGGGGATAAAAGAGGGGGGGACTGAGAGACACGGGATCTGAGAGACAGAGGGGGTCTAAGAGACAGAGGGGGAGCTGAGAGACAGGGGGAGCTGAGAGACAGGGGGAGCTGAGAGACAGAGGGGGAGCTGAGAGACAGAGGGGGGGCTGAGAGACAGTGGAGGGGACTGAGAGACAGACAGGGGGGGTCTGAGAGACAGAGTGGGGAGCTGAGAGACAGAGGGGGAGAGCTGAGAGACAGAGGGGGAGAGCTGAGAGACAGAGGGGGAGAGCTGAGAGACAGAGGGGGAGAGCTGAGAGACAGAGGGGGAGAGCTGAGAGACAGAGGAGGGGCTAAAAGAGGGGGGACTGAGAGACACAGGATCTGAGAGACAGAGGGGGGTCTAAGAGACAGGGGGTCTGAGAGACAGAGGAGGGGCTGAGAGACAGAGGGGGGACTGAGAGAAATAGAGGGGGAGAGCTGAGAGACAGAGGGGGAGAGCTGAGAGACAGTGGGGGGAGCTGAGAGACAGTAGGGGGAGCTGAGAGACAGAGGGGGAGCTGAGAGACAGAGGAGGAGAGCTGAGAGACAGAGGAGGAGAGCTGAGAGATAGAGGAGGAGAGCTGAGAGATAGAGGAGGAGAGCTGAGAGATAGAGGAGGAGAGCTTAGAGATAGAGGAGGAGAGCTTAGAGATAGAGGAGGAGAGCTTAGAGATAGAGGAGGAGAGCTTAGAGATAGAGGAGGAGAGCTTAGAGATAGAGGAGGAGAGCTTAGAGATAGAGGAGGAGAGATAGAGGAGGAGAGCTGAGAGACAGAGGGGGGTTTTGAGAGACAGAGGGGGGTTTTGAGAGACAGAGGGGGGTCTGAGAGACAGAGGAGGGGTCTGAGAGATAGTGGGGGGGCTGAGAGACAGAGGGGGCTGAAAGAGGGGGGACTGAGAGACAGAGGGGGTAGACTGAGAGGGCAGAGAGACAGAGGGGAGGGCTGTGACAGACCACATAGCACTGTCCCTTTCTGCAGTCCCTCCTCTGCTCACCTCCCCGCTGTCTCAGTGTTCTGGCATGTTTGTGTAGGATGCCAGGTACCTGATGGCCATCAGCGGCAGCGCCGAGTCTCCCTCTTGATCCGGGGGGTGCTCACGCTGCTGCATGGTTCCTGGAGCAGAGAGGAGGTGGAGGAATTGAGGTTCTGGGAGCGCCGGGGTGGCCGCGCTCGCTACTGTCCGCCTCTTCGGTGCTCAGGGGTGGAGCTCTTCTCCCTCGGAATTTTACATCCAACTGCCCTCCTCGATGGCCACTTTCCCCGAATCCCCGCCGCTGTTTGCTGCCACGCTCCCGCTGCCGCCGAACTGCATAAAAAAACGGGCCACAAAAAAAAAAAATATGTTTTTATTTTATTTTTTTTTTTTTCTTTAAAACGGCCCACTGAGCCATCGGCCCACCGGGAAACTCCCGGTAGTCCCTATGACCAGTCCATCCCTGCCCTACACTACCCTTGTATGCTACCGCGCATGCGTCAGTCTTTTTTCGAGCATGCTCGGGTTTACCTGGGGACAGCATACACACTCACTCTTTTCTCGGCAGGAAACACTCTGCCGAGAAAATAGAGAGCAGTTTCTCTATTTTTATCGTCGGGATTCCCAGCAGCTTTCTTGCAGAGAAAACTGTGCGTGTGTACGAGGCTTTACCGCAAATTCCATTAATGATGACCAGCCTCTTTGTTGACCATGGAGCATTCTCAATATTCTTTTATATCTGTACAACTTATTACTAGTACAACTGATTTATCCCTTCAAGGTTTGTATTTCTTTCTGGAAAATCTCAACAAAATTTTGAATGTAAAAAGAAGAAACTTATATTTAGCGATACCCCCAAACTAATGCCCCGTACACACGTTCCGATTATCGGATGATAAAAATCGATTTCGGAGCGATCGTTCGATAATCTGATCGTTAGTACACAGCTTTCGACAGCCGATCATGACAGTCCGTCCAACCAAATTCGAAGGGGCAAACACGAAAACTTTGCTCGCACGACAGCCCGTCGTACGATAATCGTGTAATCAGTACAGTATTCGTCAGATAAAAATCGATCGACAAACACCACGCATGATCAGGACACAGGGGTCACACGTTACGTTGCTACGCACACCGGAAGGTTTTTTTCCGGAATCGTACGACAAAAATCTAGCGCACATTTTAATTATTGGATTCGATATTTGCTTAATGCAACTACAGTTGGACGATCTGTCGTACGATAATCTGATCGTGTGTACGGGGTATTAGGGAGCCGCTGGTTTGCTTTTGGGCCCTGTACACAGCACAGCCAACCCCCAGCAATCTACTCAGCCCGTCTCTGGCACAGCTAGTCTAGGGGTGGTGTTTTTGTATAGCTCTATACCAGTTCATGTACAATCCCCCAATACTGTTCTAACAGTGATAAGATAGATTAATGGACTCCAATACCAGGTTGATCAACTGTAAAAAAGGTTTACTTGTGAATAAAGGGGTTAACGATCAATATCACATATAACACATGCATGCAGAGCCCTGCAGTAATACTATCACTGGTTAACTTTAGTGCACAAACAGTTCTATCAGACACTAATGTAGCGGGGTCCCCTTTAAGACTCCCAGGACTACCTTACCCAGAACCCCTTTCAGCAATGTTTCCACCCCAGAGACTCATGGGAGGGGTTATAAAAGGAGGCGAGGCTGGGCTCGGCCTCTTTGGGACACGAGACTTCAAGGGAGAGATCTTCCTGTGCGGATCCGCTGTGGTGTAAGGCCTGAAGCCTGGGGCCTTGCGCTGCTACCCAAAGAGCCTTCCACCCCATCGCGAGCCTGGGTGGCATCTGACTCGGTTTTCTTCAACCGCTGCTGAGCCAGAGACCTGACCGCTGCAGACGCTGTGTGCGGAGACACAGCAGGTGGAAGTTCCCGGACTGGGATCGCGTCCGGAGGGGTGAGCGAGCACATGCTCAATCCACAAATACCATTAGACCTACAGACTGCCGTGGCCCACCAGTTCCTACTTTAGTTCTTTTTCCCCTTCTGGAGATCCATAGCTGAACTGAGTCAAACAGATCTCTAGTGGAGTGTACTGTGTTGGCATTTTTACCCCCCCCCCCCCCTTGGATTACAAATGTGTTCCTGAAATGTGCACCACCGTTTAAAGACTTGCATGCAAAGAATTTTACCTCCTAGAGACTGAGTTATATGGTCAGGCCTGGCCATTTAGGTAGTTATTTAGTTGCTGCGCCATAGGGCGCATAGTGAAGTACTGTTACACGTGGCGCGTGTGTGCCATATCTTAATAGTTAAAGTGTGACTATTGCTGCAGGGCTCTGCAGATAGATTCATATGATCTGTTATCACTGTTGATTTTATTGCCAGTAGAAAGTAAATTTGTTATTCTTCTATCACTGTGTTGGTGTTTGAATTTAATCATAGAGCATAAGATATACACATATTACCCTAGACTAACTGTACCGGGGGGGGGGGGGGGGTCGAGTAAATTGCCGGGGGTTGGCGGAGCTGTCTTCAGGGCCCAAACTAAATCTGCGGCCCTCTTAGCTGAAGGTATCGCTACACTAACATATAGCTAGAGTCCCGTTAGCAATATGGCGCCCAGCAATACTATCAACTCCCAGTCAGGCCTGACTCAGTTAAAGCTCAGTCTTTTAGACAAGGAATCTTCGCATGCAAGATGATCAGTGGTGCACATACAGGAACAATATTTGTAATCCAATAATGGCCTGAGGCAATGGAAGCAACTCCCTGGAGACTATGTAACTCAGTCCCACAACTAGTCTCCTGACAGGAAAAAAGGAAAATATAACCCGATGGGCCAAGGCAGTCTATAGGCCTAGTAAAGTACTCGGTTATAGCTGTGAGCAGGTGCTCTCTCACCCCTCCGGACTCTATCCCAGTCCGGGACTCCCACCGCTGTGTCCACACACACACAGGATCTGCCACCGCCTGATCTCTGGTTCACTGACGTCCCTGAAGCAGGTAGATGTCTGCAGCCGCACAGGCTCCGCAGCGAGGTGGAAGGCTCTCTGGAAGTGCGCAAGGCCCAGGCCTCGGGCCTTGCACTCGCAGCAGGTCCGCACAGGAAGTCCCCTTGCCAGCCGCGCGGTGTCCAAGGAGGCTGGGCTTAGCCTCGCCCTCCCCTTTTATACCCCACCCATGAGTCTCTGCGGCAGCCCAATGCACCCTGGGTGCCAAACGGGGTTCTGGGTAACGTAGTCCATGGGGCCTCAGCGGAGACCCCGCTACATATATAAATTGTGACAGTGCGAAGCCCTGCCACTGTGGAAATGTAGGAGAAAATGACATGGGATTTGCATTAAGGGTTAATGTGTTAAAGTTGAAGTAATGTGTTAAAGGTCCAGACTATCATTTTTGAGCAGAGAAAGCTGTGTTTTTGGTTTTCTCCAGAATCTCTGTAGTCCCAGATCAGGAACTGGAGCTTGAAGGTTCCAAAGTATATTGGGTGGGTTGGAACCTTCAGTCATTTGGATTTTACCAGGTGATTATATACTCAAGCCTAAGGTTATTTCAGAGCTCCCACTCCCGGAGACAGGAGGTCTCACCCAGAGGTTTGAGGGGCCCTAGCTAGGAGTTAAGAGACAGGAGGTCTCATCCCAGGAGTTAGGTGGGCTCCAATCGAGGTGTCAGGAGAAGCCTTATCCGGAGGCCAGGAGTGGGCGGAGCAGCAGGGTGCAGAGACTAAGGCTGGGTTCACACTTGTGTGGT
Organism: Rana muscosa; assembly: GCA_029206835.1. Taxonomy (NCBI): domain Eukaryota; kingdom Metazoa; phylum Chordata; class Amphibia; order Anura; family Ranidae; genus Rana; species Rana muscosa. The sequence goes on along the minus strand of CM055125.1, from coordinate 337,928,640 downwards.
GCGAATTCCTGCAAAGAGATAAGAGAGAGCTGTTCAACGGATCATCTGCGTTTTAGCTACGAATTTGGTGACCTGGGAGGGGTGGAAGTGTAGTGAGCTGGGAGAGAAATCCTGATGAGAACTGAACACATCTGCAAATCATATGCGTGCCCATAGAAGATAATGGGCCTGAATTCGCACCTGAGCCGCACCGCAATGCCTAGAAAACGCACACGTTTTTTGGGCAATGCGCAGTGTGAATGCATCGCACATATGTGAACCAGCCTCATTACAATCAATGTATTTTATAATGTTATGCGAATTGGATGCGGGGTAAGCCGCAACCAATTCACATAGGTGTGAATGGGGCCTCAAGCTACAGTGCTTTGAAAAAGTATTAATACCCCTTGAAATTTTCCACATTTTGTCATGTTACAACCAAAAACTTGAATGTATTTTATTCGGATTTTATGTGATAGACCAACACAAAGTGGCACATAACTGTGAAGTGGAAGGAAAATGATAAATGGTTTTCAAAATTAAAAAAGTCAATACTTGAATCACCTTTCACTGCAAAATACCTCAAGCTCTGTCAGATTGGATGGAGAGCGTCTGTGAACAGCAATTTTCAAATCATGCCACAGATTCTCAATTGGATCTTTTTTTTGTTAATTTTTTTGGATCTCTAGGCCTGGACTTTGACTGGGCCATTCTAAAAAAATAATATTCTTTGGTAAACCATTCCATTGTAGCTCTGGCTGTATGTTTAGGGTCGTTGTCCTGCTAGAAGGTGAACCTCTGCCCCAGTCTCAAGTCTTTTGCAGACTCTAACAGGTTTTCTTCTAAGATTGCCCTGTATTTGGCTCCATCCATCTTCCCATCAACTCTGACCAGTTTCCCTGTCCCTGCTAAAGAAAATCATCCCCACAACATGATGCTGCCACCACCATGTTTCACAGTGGGTATGGAGTGTTCAGGGAGATGTGAAGTGTTAGTTTTCTGCCACACATTGTTTTTTTTTGTTTTCAGGCCAAAAAGTTCAATTTTGGTCTCATCTGACCAGAGCACCTTCTTCCACATGTTTGCTGTGTCCCCCACGTGGCTTCTTGCAAACTGCAAATGGGACTTCTTTTATGGCTTTCTTCCAACAATGGCTTTCTTCTTGCCACTCTTCCATGAAGGCCAGATTTGTGGAGTGCACGACTAATGGTTGTCCTGTCCTGATTCTCCCACTCTGCAGCTCCTCCAAAATTACCATGGGTCTATTGGCTGCTTCTCTGATTAATGCAAACTTGCTCAAGCTCCTAATCTCAGACAATACTGTATCCAACAAAGGTATAGGACAGTAAACTAGTCCATTCCAAATGATCAATATACTTATCAGATCTGTTCAGGTCCATAGATCCAATATCCTGGAGTGCGTTCTTCTGGTCCCATGAGCAGTGGTGGTGCGTCCATAGAGGGCGCCGGAGCGCCGCCCCCTCTCGCTCCTGCACCGCCACTGAAAGACAATACACAGATTCATGCATTGCATGAATCTGTGTATTGTCACCGCTGCCGCGCTGCCCACTATTCATATGGCCGGCCTCCTGGTGAGCGCCGGCCATATGAATTAGAGCGGCGGCCGGCAGTGGGTGTAACTTGGAAGTGTCTATCAGAGTCAGCGGCTCTGATAGGCTTTCCGAATACAGCTCTCACGCTGTATTCGGCTTCCAAAAACTCCTCCCAGGTACGCACGGGGTGCGTTCCTTGGAGAAGACTGTGTGGAGGTTTCAGCCAATCAGGTTCACCGGATCTGGTTACCGGTAACCTGATTGGCTGAAGCGACATCGAGGGCGGGAGAACACATCGAGGACAGCGTGGACCGAGGAAGGTAAGTGCAGGGCTGGGGGGGGGGAAACAGGCTGCATTTGGGGGGGAACTGGCTGAATATGGGGGACAAACTGGCTGAATATGGGGGACAAACTGGCTGAATATGGGGGACAAACTGGCTGAATATGGGGGGAACTGGCTGTATATGGGAGACAAACTGGCTGAATATGGGGGACAAACTGGCTGAATATGAGGGACAAACTGGCTGAATATGGGGGACAAACTGGCTGCATTTGGGGGGAACTGGCTGTATATGGGGACAAACTGGCTGTATATGGGGACAAACTGGCTGTATATGGGGGCACACTGGCTGTATATGGGGGCACACTGGCTGTATATGGGGGCACACTGGCTATATATATGGGGACACACTGGCTATATATGGGGGCACATTGGCTATATATGGGGGCACACTGGCTATATATATGGGGACAAACTGGCTATATATATGGGGGCACACTGGCTATATATATGGGGACAAACTGGCTATATATATGGGGACACACTGGCTATATATATGGGGACAAACTGGCTGTATATGGGGGCACACTGGCTATATATATGGGGACAAACTGGCTGTATATGGGGACACACTGGCTATATATATGGGGACAAACTGGCTATATATGGGGGCACACTGGCTATATATGGGGGCACACTGGCTATATATGGGGGCACACTGGCTATATATATGGGGGCACACTGGTTATATATATATATATATATATATATATATATATATATATGGGGGCACACTGGCTGTATATGGAAACAAACTGGCTGTATTTGAGGGGGCAAACTGGTGGCGTTTGGGCACAGTGGCTGTGTTTAATGGGCACAGTGGCGGCAATTGATTTTTTTTTTTTCAGTTTGTTTGCGCCCCCCCAAAAATTTTGAGCACCAGCCGCCACTGCCCATGAGTATCGCTAACCTTGCAAGGTATAATGAAGGTCAGAATGTCATCAGTCAAAGGTGGGTCTTGTTGGCCTGATCAGTTTCGCCGATCTCTGTTGGCTGCTTCAGAGGCACATTACCATTGCGGTCCCTTTTTTTTGTATTTCTAAAATGTGGCCTTGTAATCTGTTATCTGATCAAAAATGTATCTTTTTCGGCAGTTCTATAGCTTCTTTATACTTGAGCCCAAAAGCAGAACTTTCCCGGTTGCTATGGAAACCCCAGAACTCTGTGTGCTTGGTCTCCCAGGAAAAATGAAATTATTCAAAGCAACGTCCATCTTCTTCTTCTTTTTTTTTCCCGCCCACCGTATAATTATGTACGTGAGATTTCACAGATCGGGGGAATAAAGATGTCTCTTAAAATGTCATAAAAAGCGCAAACAAACCGTATATTACCCAACGGCACTCAGAATAATTCTGCAGATCACAAGAGGAACCTGCACATCCTTATATAAAACTTTTCCATGTTATACATCAACCAAAATACTTCCTAAGTACATGGAAAAAACATATATATATTAAATCAATTTGCTGTACATTGTGCAATGTTTAAAAGCTGAAATCCAGACAAACCGCTAAATGCACAGTTAAAATACTCCTATGTGATCTTTTATGCCTGCCGAAGAATTTGTAATTCTATTCAGCCAGTCTTATAAGGCCACATAGCCATATTTGACCATTGACTTGACGAGCTCCAATCAACTCTCAGAGCTCTGAGCACTGCAGAGTGTAGCTTCAGCTCCCCCCCCCCTTTTTTTTTTCTGACAGCTCAGAAAAAACATTCTGGACATTCAGAAAAAACATTCTGGACATTCAGAAAAAACATTCTGGACATTCAGAAAAAACATTCTGGACATTCAGAAAAAACATTCTGGACATTCAGAAAAAACAAGCTTTAAAACATTCTGGACTTTGAATGGACGTAGTGAAGCGAATATTGCAGATAAAAAGGTCCAACTTACATCTCTGTGTATAACCTGAGGCCAGTCACTTCACTGGGTATATGTAAGAGTTTACAACCACGTGCCTAATGGGCACTTTTACCCCTTCCTGCCCTGGCTGATTTTCAGAGCTGTCTCACATTTTGCGTGGTCATGCTACAGTGTACCCATATAAAATGTATAATTTTTTTTTAACACAGATAGAGCTTTCTTTTGGTGGTATTTCATCACCACTGGGTTTTTTGTTTTTGTTTTTGTGCTAAATAAATGAAAAAACACTGATTTTTTTTTTAAAAAAATATTTTTTTTCATAGTTTGTTATACAATTTTGCAAACGGATCATTTTTTCTCCTTCTCTGAAATGTACTGATGGGAACTGATAGACTGCACTAATGGGCTCCGATAGGCTGCACTGATGAGCTCTGATAGGTTGCACCAATAGGTGGGACTGATGGACACTGGTAGGCTGCTCTGATGGGAACTGATGAGCACTGATAGACTGCATTGATGGGCTCTGATAGGCTGCATTGATGAGCACTGATGGGCTGCACTGATGAGTGCGACTGCTGGGCACTGGTAGGCAGCACGGATAGGTGACACTGATGAGGAGGCACTGATGGGCACAGATTTGTATCATTGGTGGGCATTGTTGAAACTGCACTGATAATCAGGACACTGATTATCAGTGCCCTGATTCAACCATGAATGAATGAATGAATGAGTGACTTGTATAGCGCTACACATGCGAACTGAATCACCTCTAGGCGCTTTTTGCAGCCAGTTTCTGCTTGGCTGGTGTGGTCATTTTACCCCGTAGGATCTCGACACGCTTGGGACACACAGTCGTACACACATATATACATATATACTGGGCCAATTTGGACAAGATCCAATTAACCTACCAGCATGTCTTTGGAGTGTGGGAGGAAACCGGAGTACCCAGAGGAAACCCACACAGACACAGGGAGAACATGCAAACTCCAGGCAGATGGTGTCGTGTTCGGGATTCAAACCAGCGACCCTTTTGCTACTAAGTGAAAGTGCTAACCACTACACCACTGTGCTGCCGTCATAACGAATGACCGGAAAAATGAAAACATTTTACGAAAACAAACACATTTTTCAGCAGTGCACATGTCTAATGCCAAGACAACTTCAGGTACCTACAATGCTTTAAAGCGGGGGGTGCCCAACCAGTGGCCATGGGGCCACATGTGTCCCGCGACCTCCTGCTCTGGGATGGAATAGAATACTGTTATAAAAGGTAAGTTTATTACTAAAATCACAGTATATATATGGACATATCTGTTCTGCAGTGGTTACTGGGCTGCTTTCAAACTGATCTGCAGGTGCAGAGCAGCGCACCTGCGGGTTACCTGCACTGAGCCATGGGCCCCTTTCACACGGTCAGTCCGACCCAATTGGACCCTCCATTCACCTCTAAGGAGTAGCAGATGTAAATGGATTTGTGTCCGTTTACAAACGCCTACCTCCAATCCGATCCGCCCAAAAAAAAGTAGAGTGAGCTCTATAGAGTAGAGTGGGCTGCCATCCACCCGCTCTGCTCATTGTGGCCCGCAACTGGTTACCAAGTCGCTTAAGTGGCCCTCGCTCTTCAAAAGGTTGGGCACCCCTGCTTTAAAGTATATCTTCACTTTTGTGGGAAAAAAAGGCAAATAAATAAATAAATAGCATATACTGTATAATTGCTACACAAGCCGTATTGTAATTGTTATTATAGTTTACCTTTCCATTTCAATCTGCAGCCACTGTCATTTTCTGTAAAATTCAATGCAATGTAATTTCCTGCTCGCGTGATTGGCTCACTTATTTTCCCAGAACTCTGCACTAGATACAAGTCAGATACAGATGTCATTTGTGGTGAGATGCTCCCCCCCTCCCCCCCAAGGGTTATCCACTTCTAAAGGGATACTGACAAATTTCTTCTTTAGAACACTCTACATGCATAAGCTGATTGATAATGAAAAAGTCACTCCCGTTGAGAATTAGTATCTGAAGTGAAAAAAAAAAACACAATTTCTTCAGAGCAGAAACAAGTAGGAATCTGCAACAAAGTTTTTAATAAAATCCCTGCAATGTGCATAGATCATCCAGGGGGGATTGTTTTTTTTTTCTCAACGAAAGTTGAGTTACACTTTAAAGTAGAACTAATGGCATACTAGTTTGTTAATGTAATGACCCAATTTTTTTCTCAGGATGCAGCATCCTCCTGACAATATGTTGAGCACTGTTCACCCTGAGCTGACCCTCACCCCACATTGGGGTTGTAGTTTAAGTAGGCTGTTTAATGTTTATGGTTGTGCCCTGCTGCGACCTGTTCCCACAGCAGGAGATTGGCCCCTGTGTGGGCAAATGTTCGGCCCCTGTGTGGGCTAATTTTGTGTATCTAAAATTTTAAAATAAAGATAAAAAAAAAAAAGTAGAACTAATGGCAGAAATTTGTTTATTTATTTTCTTCATTTTGGAAAGAGTAAAGGGGGGTACAATAGAGTTATAATGTCAGCAGATCCTTGTGGTCCTTTTGAGAATGCAAAAGGCCACTCACATTAGTTTAAGGAGCTTCTCAGATAGCAAGCAATTGTGCTGCAAGTTTGAAAAAGGCTTGCTAAGCTATTGCTAGACATGCCAGGCTTCACAAGTTGGTTGCAGCAAGTTCGCATTGCATGACTCCAGATCAATTTTCTTTGCAAACATTCTGCAAGTCTGCTGCAAGTTCTGGTTCAGTTATGTTGTGCATTAGTCCTCCCACCACAGGGGTCACTGTGGCTGAATTTTCATGCTGTAGACTTCCAGAGCTCTTGCTGTAGACTCACCACTGCAACTTTGCTCTTGCTAGAGACTTGCCACGCAAATTTGCTACAAATTGGAAAAGTGTCAACTAGAACTTGTGCTTCAAGTGCTCTGCAAGTGTACAACTTGCCAGTGAATGTGTGCAGCAAGTTATTAGACATACAATTCAACACTGCCACAAATTTGTGGCAAGTTATCCTTGCTATCTGGGTTGCAACCATATGTTTCTACCCTAGTCATAAAAATGTACACACATTATGAGCAACTGGGGTAAGAAGCCTGTTAATCTACCAGTAAGTCACTAGCTGGTGTAAGGAATCTGCAGGTTGGCTAATGAAGCAGCAGAGAACTGGTAACCTTTTGAGCTCGGGGGCAAACACAAACAAGTGGCCCTTTCATTGTAAGGCAAGATTTCTGTGGGCTAAAGACAGTGTACAACACACAACATTGATTGGAGGGCATGATGAAAGGTGGGTAGCTGTAAAGCACCAGGTTTTTATCACCTTTCCACATTTTCCAATTTTCCAGTATCAGCTTCCATTGCAGTTCTCAACATTTCAGTCTCTTGACATCCCAGGAAGTTGGAGCTGAAAGACTTCTTCTTTCTGCCAGATTCTATGATCACAGGTCTGAATGGGGAGCGGTAAACTATATATTGCCCAACATACAGTATGTCATTGACTGCGGGTCTCAATGTCAAATCAATGTTCGAATTGTGAAGTATCTAAACTTAGGGCCCTCAGCCCAACATGTCTTAGAAGGCTTGGTCTAGAGGCAAATGCCCCCCTGGTCTCAGCTTGGCCCTCTCCTGCTAACAAGTCTTGTTCATTTACTTCTGTTTTAATTTTGGATACTGTCACTGTTTTTGATTAAAAAAATAAAATAAAATAACTCATTCCAAGTAATTTTCATTTCTTTCCTTTTTTATTTTTGTAGGATTGAACATAAAAATATTGTTGCCTTGCAAGATATTTATGAGAGCCCCACTCACCTTTACTTGGCAATGGAACTGTAAGTAACTCTTGTTTTAAATGAAGAGCTGTGTAAATATATATATTTTTCTAATTAGGATATTAATGCAATATTTGTAGAACTCCACTTTCTCTGATCCTCCTGAAGAAGCCAAAGTGTAAATTTCTCAAAAAAAAAAGGCTTCTCCCCAGTAACCAGTGGAAACTGTCTTTTTGGACTAGTTAATGGAAAATATCCGTTTAATGTGATGGATAGTAAATGGGAACTCTTTTCTTAGAGGAGAAGTTGTGATTTTAATATCCTTGCAGAATATTGCAGAAATCTCCTTTCCCGGATCTCCTGAAGAAGACAAAGTGTTACTAGTGGAAACTATCCTTTGGACTAGTTAATGAAAAATATCAGTAATATAGTGGGTGGTGAATAGGGAGTGACCTCCTAGGGATAAATTTGTGATTTTAATGTCTGTACATCCTAATACAATATTTGTAGAAACGTAATTTTCGTGAACTCCTGAAGAAGCCAAAGTACAAAACACATTGAGAAAAAGCTTCTCACCCATCACCAGTGGAAACTAACCTTTGGACTACTTAATGGGAAAAATAGCAATGTAGTTACTAGTGGAAACTATCCATTGGACTAGTTAATAAAAAATATCAGTAAAATAGTGGATGTGAATAGGAAGTGACTACCTAGGGATGGATTTGTAAATGTAATGTCTTTGTATCTTTTAACAATTTTGTAGAAACTTAATTTGTATGATCTCCTGAAGAAACCAAAGTGTGAAATGCATTGAGAAAAGGCTTCTCCCTCATCCCCAGTGGAAACTATCCTTTGGACTACTTAATGAAAAAATAGCAATGTGGAGGGTGGTAAATGGGGAGTGTCTATCCAGGGAAGGAGTTGTGTTGCTAATATTCTTGTATATTAATAGTTACATAGATTGAAAAAAGACACAAGTCCATCTAGTTCAACCAATAAAAGGGGGGGGGGGGGAATCATACAATCGTATATAAACAATCCCATACCCACAGTTGATCCAGAGGAAGGCAAAAAAAAAAAACACCACTAAAGCATGGTCCAATTTTCTCCAGCAGGGGAAAAAATTCCTTCCTGATCCCCTGAGAGGCAATTGAGTATTCACTGGATCAGCTTTATTACTTTGCTAAATATACATAATATAACTGGATACTAACATTTGTAGGTAGTTACATAGTTAATAATAGATACTTTCCCCCGATCTCCTGTAGAAGCCATAGTGTTAAACGTGTTGAGACAAATTCTTCTTCCTCATTACCAGTAGAAACTATAATTTGAACTACTTAAGGGATTAAGTTGTGATCTTAACGTCTTTGTATCTTAATACAATATTGTAGAAACCGAATTTCCCTGACTACTGAAGGAGCAAAAGGACAAAACGCATTGAGAAAAAGCTTATCACCATTGGAAACTATCCTTTGGCTACTTAATGGAAAAATGTAAATTTAATGTAGTGGGTGATAAATGGGGAGTGTCTACCTAGGGAAGGAGTTGTGATTTTAATATCCTTGTATTTTAATATAAGATACTTCCCTCTGTGGAACATGTTGAGTAAAGGCTTCTCCCTCATCACCAGGGGAAAATATCCTTTCCAATTAATGAAGTGGATGGCGAATGGGGAGAGTCTACCTAGGGAAGGAGTTGTGATTTTAATAGCTTTGTATCTTAATACAAGTTACTTCCCTCTGATTTTCTGAGAGAGCAATATATGTTGATTAGAGCAGTGTTCAATAGGACACGTCGGGCCGCAGGAGAGCCAAGTGTTTGAGAGTTTAAGGTCTGACTGTAGGCAGCACAGGGATTTTTAATGCTTGCTACAACACATAGCTGATAACTTGTCCCATTTAACACTGCTCTAATCAACATGACTGCCCAGGGTGAAGGAGAGAAAGCTATGTTGAGTGGAGCAGTGTTTATTGGAACGTGTCGGGCCGCAGGAGAGTCTGACTCTCCTACGTACTGGCATCACAGGGGTTTTTAATCCTTGCTGCAACACTTAGCTGATCAGTTCCTTTTGTTTTTTCACACCCGAATTATCAAGGGGTATAGTCAGTAGTGTATTTAGGTTTTGTGCTGCCCTAGGCCTGACTAAACTTGTGCACCCCCTAATTTAAATATGACCCACCCCTTTCTGTCAAGGCCACACCCCTTGATGTTTAAGACCCGCCCTGAATTTTTTTGAGTGGGGACACTAGTTCTGAGGGCCTGGGGGGGAGGGGGGGAAATGAATTCCCTTAATTTGCATAGATTTCCTCTCACTTCCTCTTTAGCTATGGGGCAGGAAGTGAAGGGAAATCTCTGCAATGGGACAGGGATGGTAAAAAATAAACTGACAGGGGCTATAACCCTCCCTTACTCTATCCAAAATGAAAGAAAAAAAGTGTTGCCTATAGTTCTACTTTAAGCCCAAATTTCTGACAATTTTATGGAGAGGACTAAGAAGATATAACCACGCCAATGGTGCAGCAGAAAACATATAGCACAGTGAGGAAGGTTTGTGGTCCAGGATGATAGGACAGTCAAATTAGAAGCAGCACCCCCTGCCCCTAGTTGCAACTGCATACCGGAATCAGTGCGGCTGCTTTATGGGGGCGCTAGACTAATTTACCTCTCAGCCCAGTCCGCCCCATAAGAGTGGCGCTACACTAATCGTGTAGCGCAAGCTGGTGGGGACACTTTCTGTGCTGCTCCCCTAGGCCTGGGCCTTGTTGGCCTAGGCCAGGATACAGCGTTGGGTATAGTCATGGTGGATCAGAAAGAATTCACCAATCTGTTGTCACAAGCCTGGAAGTCCACAATTGTCTAAAATGTCTTTGTATGCTGTAGCATTAGCAGAACCCTTTACTGGAAAATCCTGAACCAAGTTGTTGGGAGCGGTATCTGCATATGTTTGGCTATATTTTTTTTATAAATCTCTTTATTAATTTTCCATTTCTTTCCATACAAAAAAAGCATACATATACATACAAATTTACATTTCTCATTTTACACTTTACAATAATCTGCTCTCTTCTAGAGCCTCCATAAAATCCCATTTAACATTCTTTCCACCTAACACAAATACCTTTTACATTCCTCTCTCTCCCTTTGTTCAATGGTGTGGTTGACCTCTCCTTATATCCTGTTTATACTGAGGCTGTCATAGGATTTTCTATCCAGCTTGCCAACACTCTCTCATATTTCTCCCCATGTCCTCTATTACAATATGTCTCCCTATACAATGGCAAGTTATTGTTTACTAGATTTTTCCAATGTGTTACCGAGGGAGCTTCTACCTTTTTTCCAATTTAACACTATCACTTTTCTAGCATAAAATAGTAATAAGCCCACCTGTGTTCTACTTCCCACAGAGACAACACTCTTTCCCACCAACCCCAGCAAGCAGATGATCCACCTCCTGCTCCAATACTATTGATGTTACTATAGCAATTGTTCTCAGGACCTCCCTCCAAAATACCACTATCTTCGGGCATGACCAAAATACATGCATGAAGTTTCCTGGTGTGTCTGTACATCTCCAGTAATTCTGTGAATTTGATGGAGAGATCTTGTGTAGCGGGGTTCTACTGTTATAGACTATTGTTACATGTGGATACCCCAAACTCCCTCCGGTGTTCCAGTTATAACTTTATAGACTATTGTTTACTTATGTTCAGTAATGCGTGTGGAACTTATGGTACAGGGGGAAAGGGAATCAGTTGCCATGGATACCGAATAGACTATGGTACACACAGTGCAGCTGTGCTCCCAGAATGCATTACAACCACCGCACAGCCTGCTGGGGGAGGTTACTAAAAGGAGGGGCGGAGCCGCGCTCAGTCTCTCTGGACTTCGCCCTCAACCAAGCAGGAAGTCTGTGTGAGGCCTGCTGCTGGAGCAACTACTGTAGGCCCAAAGCCTGGGCCTGTAGTTTCGCGGAGGATCACCAAGCCAGAGAGGGATCTCTTTCCGTGTGACCAGCTTGCGCTTCTCAGAGACCGGAGTCCTCCATCAATCGACATCTACAGCGGCTGTGAGAGGGACTGGAGACTGTACGTTGCGGAGAGGTTGCAGATCGAGGTACTGACAGCGGATCGTGCCAGGCGGACTAGGCCTGTTTGGGTGAGCGGGCACCTGCCCAGGATTCATTATCTATTATATAGGCCTGTGACTTTTAAGGCCCATCACCATTAGAGTAGTGTGCCATGCACCGGAACATATTGCATTGTGTGGTAGCTGCGTAGTTAAAGTTGGCGTTATACTGACTGAGAGTTGCACTCCCAAAAGCATTGCGGGAATTTTGTTCACATCTTTAATCTCTTTTGGATTACAATTATAAAGTGCACCAACGTTTGCTAGCGAAGACTCCCACCATTGAGGAACTCGGTCAATAATCTTAGTCAGGCCTGACTGGAACTAACGTTGACAGGACATAGGGTGATATTGCCCACTAGGGGGAGCTCGCGAGAATAGCATTGTTTATCTATAGAAATTAGGCATTTTCATATTATAGAACTTTTATCTTACACATATTATTGGCTCTTGCAGGGCCCTGCAGAGTCACTTGAATCTATATAGATATATATTTGACTTAACCTGTTTACTATCTCTTTGAAAGTAAACTTTATCTTTGTTTAAGTATATACCTGTTCTCTAAGCTAGATAGGCAGGGACAGTGTGTTCCTTTCTCAGGCATCTGCAGGAGTTAGTGGGTGTTGTGTGCCCCAAAACAGTATACACTTGTATCTACACTTTTTTGCTGTTCTCTAATACAGGCATCTGCAGGAGTTAGTGGGTGTTGTGTGCCTCCAGCACAATATACACTACCCAATTGCTGGTTTTCCCATCTCCCTGCAGGCCATTACTACGTCTGGAAGGCCAACAAGGAGAGGCAGACAGTCACGAGCGAATAAAAGAGGGCAAGCATGCTCTGTGTCTAGAGACAACAGTGCTGGTCGTGGACGCGGTGCATCGTCATCAGCACGTGGCCATGGGACACGCTTGTCCTTCTTTTCGGCAGCTGGACATGTTGAGCCGCATCATGCCGAAGACTTGGTAGAGTGGATGACCAAGCCCTCCTCATCCTCCTCATCCTCTCACACCCAGGCTCAGGGTACTGGCAAAGCAGCTGCCAAAGCGTCCTCTTCCCTCGTATCAATGTCATCATCAGTCACTCCTTCCCTAGACCCACCATGTCCTCCTGAGGAGTCTCCCGAACTGTTTGAGCACAGTGTTGGGTACATGCTCCAGGAGGATGCCCAGCGTTTTGAAGGGTCTGATGATGATACCCAGCTAGAGGAAGGCAGTAGCGTGAGCGCAGAGAGAGGGGATGCTCAAGAAGGACAGCAAAATGGCAGTCATGTTCCAGCAGCTGCAGCATACTGCCAGATTGGCTCCAGTAATGAGGAGGGAGGGGATGATGAGGTCACTGACTCCACGTGGGTGCCTGATAGGAGAGAGGAGGAGGAGGATGAGGAGGAGGCACATCTCCAATGAGGCAGGATGCCTTCCGGGGGCCAGCATAAGGGCAGCACACCGACTGAATCACACCACAGAGCTCCGCCTGTGCAGGGCGCTGCCTCTGCCCGTTATTCCAAAAGTTCTTTGGTGTGGGCCTTTTTTGAGTCGAGTGCATCAGATCGCACCGCTGCTATTTGCAACATATGTCTCAAGCGTATCTCGCGTGGCCAAAACATCAGCCGCTTGGGCACCACATGCTTGACCAGACATATGTTGACCTGCCATGCAGCTCGTTGGCAAGCGTACCTTAAAGACCCACACCAAAGAACAAAGCGGACCTCTCCTTGCTCCTCATCAGCTGGGATCTCCAACCCCACCATACCTTCAGTCCTCTCTGAAACCTGCACTGAGAGGAATGAAGGTGTAGAATTAGGTGTGTCACAGCCAAGTACTTGCGGGCACTCTGCTAGCAGTACACTGACGTCCGATTGTAGCAGGCAAATTTCCCTGCCCCAGCTGCTCGACCGTCGAAAGAAGTTCACTCCATCCACATGCCCAGCGGTTGAATGCTAGCTTGGCTAAATTACTAGCACTTCAACTGCTGCCTTTTCAGTTGGTAGACTCGGGCCCCTTCCGTGAGTTTGTGCAATGTGCGGTTCCTCAGTGGCAGGTTCCCAAACGCCACTTTTTCTCACAGGAGGCGATTCCGGCTCTCTACCGGCATGTGGAGGGCAATGTCCATGCCTCGCTGGTCAGGGGGTCAGCGGTAAGGTGCATATTACCACTGACTCATGGTCCAGCAGGCATGGACAGGGACGTTACCTTTCTTTCACGGCCCATTGGGTCACTCTTTTGGCAGCTGGGAAGGATGCAGGACAAGTTGCATTAGTGTTGGAGGTTGTTCCACCACCACGCCTCCAAAATGCTACTACTGGTTGTGACACACCTCTCTCCTCCACCCCCTCCTCTTCTTCCTCCATGGCCTCTTCCTGTGCTTTGTCCTCGGAACCAGCGGTGCTCCGAAGGCGTTCAAGGGGCTACGCAAGTACGCAGGCAAAAAGATGCCATGCCGTGCTTGCGCTGGTGTGTTTGGGGGACAGGCGCCACACTGGGGCAGAGGTTCTGTCAGCTCTGCAGGGGCAGGCCAAGAGGTTGTTGACGCCACGCCAGCTTAAGCCAGGAATGGTGGTTTGCGACAATGGCACCAACCTCCTCTCCGCCCTCCGACAGGGACAACTGACCCATGTGTCCTGTGTGTCTCACGTCCTTAACCTGGTGGTGCAGCGGTTCTTGGGCAGGTACCCGGGCTTACAGGATGTCCTGAGGCAGGCCAGGAAAGTCTGTGTGCATTTCCGCAGATCATATAATGCCAGTGCTCGGCTGGCTGAGCTGCAAAAAAAGTTGAACCTGCCCAAGAACCGCCTTATATGTGACATGCCCACCAGGTGGAAATCAACGTTGGCCATGCTGCAGCGGCTGCACACTCAGCAGAGGGCCATCAATGAGTACCTGTGCGACTACGGCACCAGGACAGGCTCAGGGGAGCTCAGGTTTTTTTCACCACGCCAGTGGGGCATGATCAGGGATGCATGCACTGTCCTGGCAACATTTGAGGAGGCCACGAGGATGGTGAGCAGTGACAGTGCATGCATCAGTGACACTGTACCTCTTGTCCACCTGTTGGAGCATACGTTGCGTGGAATAATGGACAGGGCACTTGAGGCAGAACAGAGGCAGGAAGAGGAGGACTTCCTTGCCTCTCAAGGCCCCCTTTACCCAGACAGTGTTCCTTCTGTCCCACTCATCGCACAGGAAGAGGACGAGGAGGAGGAGGTTTGTGTCAGCATGGAGGTGGAGCCTGGCACTCAGCAGCATCAACAGCAGCAGTCTTTTAGGGATGATTTGCAGTCCCAAGAAACCCGTGGACTTGTACGTGGCTGGGAGGAGGTGGCTGCGGATCATGTCGTCCTTAGTGACCCATAGGACTCCGTACCGAATGCCTCAGCTAACCTACGCTGCATGGCCTCCCCGATCCTGCAATGTCTGCGGAAGGATCCTCGTATTCTTCGGATCAAGGAGAGGGACCTTTACTGGCTGGCCACTCTCCTTGATCCACGGTACAAGGGTAAGGTTGCGGACCTTATCTTGCTGTCGCAGAGGGAGCAGAGGATGAGATATCTCCGGGAGGCCTTGCAGAAAGGTCTGTGCAATGCGTTCCCAGAGACTGGGAGGTTACAAACTCCTGGTCCTGGACAACGAGTTGCTGAGGCTTCGGTCAGTAGCAGAAGGAGCGGTGGAGAAGGTGGCCGTCTGACCGATGCTTTCAGACAATTTTTTAGTCCGCAGCCCCAAGGTATGATCGGTTCCAGCAACCATTGCCAGCGTCTGTCATACATGGTGCAGGAATACCCAGGAGCAAGGTCAGACTTGGACACCTTTCCCACCGAAAATCCTCTGGCTTACTGGGTCTTGAGGATGGATCACTGGCCAGAGCTTGCACAGTATGCAATTGAGCTAATGGCCTGTCCTGCATCCAGCGTTCTTTCGGAACGCACATTCAGTGCTGCTGGAGGCTTTGTCACGGATCACAGGGTGCGCCTGTCCACCGACTCGGTTGATCGACTGACCTTCATAAAGATGAACCAGTCTTGGATCACCACCAGCTACCAAGCACCTGAAGCTGATGTAACAGAATAATTTATTTTGAAATGTCACATCCCTTCAAGACTGCCTATGCTGATGCTGAGTGACTGTCCTGTTATGTTGACTGACTATCCTCCTCCTCCTCAATGATCCGATTCCTGATGATAGCTTGGAAGAACATTTTTGTTTCTGGGTGCCGCCACCAGTGGCTAAGACCCAATTTTTCAGCCCCTGTTTAACAGGGGCATGTAATTACAATTTTTGATGCAATGCTTTGCAGCAGGGCTCATTCCTGCACTCCAACTAGAATATCTGGGAGAGGTTGCAGTGTCGTGGCACCAGCACCAATGCCTAAGGCCCAATTTTTCAGCCCCTGTTTAACAGGGGCATGTAATTACAATTTTTGATGCAATACTTTGCAACAGGGCTCATTGCTGTGCTCCAAGTACAGTATCTGTGAGGGGTTGCAGTGTTGTGGCACCAGTGCCTAAGGCCCAATTTTTATGCCCCTGTTCAACAGGGGCATGTAATTACAATTCTTGATCTAATAATTCACAGCAGGGCCCATTCATGCGCCCACCAAGAGTAACTGTGAGGGCTGACAGTGTTGTAGCACCAGCACCACCACCAAAGGCCCAATTTTTCCTACCACTATTTAACAATGGCATGTAATTACAATTCCTGATATAATAGTTCACAGCAGGGCGTTCCAGTGCCCACCAAGAGTAACTGTGAGGGCTCACAGTGTTGTGGCAACACCAACATCTAAGGGGCAAATTTCAGCAGAGTATATATGGCAGGCCCCTACTTTCAAACATCCAACTTACAAACGACTCCTACTTGCAAACGGAAGGAGACAACAGGAAGTGAGAGGAAATCTACCCCTAGGAAGGGAAATTCTCTCCTGTAAGAGTTAATATGGGAAAAAGGTGTCTCCTCTCTACTGATGCTTTATCACCAATCCTTGTTTCAATAAAAACCCCACTTTTCCAAAAACATTTGTCATTGGGACGGAAAGTGAGGTGAAATGTTCTGAACAGGTGCACAGACAGCAAAACAAATGTTACAGGGGTGATAACCCTTCCCTATGTTTTCCAAAAAGCTTAAAAATAGATTTCTTTCTCGTACATCACGGGACACAGAGCGACATAGTCATTACTAATGGGTTATATAGATACCGTCAGGTGCTGGCACTGGCAACTTCCAAAACCGGAAGTACCCTCCCCTATATAAGCCCCTCCCATCCGGGAGCACCTCAGTTTTTTGCCAGTGTCTAAGGTGTTGGCCAAGAAGAAACATGTGTTTTTCACTGAGCTTGCGTACAGGTTCTTTTGGGCCTCAGTAAGCTATTCCGGATCCGACCAAAAAAGCTTCATAGCTAAACGGTCGGTGCCCGGGCCTTGCAGAGAAGAGCAAGGTTTTGCCTGTAATGCTTCTCTTAGGAGAGCTGGACCCTGGGATCCAGAGCTCTGGTCATACCCACGACCAAGATGTTTTCTGTGCAGGGTGCTATACAGGTCCAGGGGAGTGGAATCCTTGGGAACCCGGTCCCTGAAGGTTTGATTACAATGCCTGCCGTGATAGGTGAAGTTTGGGCTTTTGTGGACCAAACAAAGTCCTGCGGCGGGGAACAGGTAAGTGGGGGCCCCCAGGAACTTGGTTCTATTGGGGGACCCCCAAGCCTAATTTGTCTTTCTGTCTGTTACCTAATGGTATTCCCGCAAAATTCTGTGCATGCCTGTAACTACTAAAAAAATGTAATAATTTTTAATGGTGGTCAAGAAAAAAAAAAAAAATTTTTTTTTATATATATATATTTAATATATTAGACTGCGGTACCTGTGTTTGTCCACTAGAGGCCGCTGTGGAATGTTTTCTTGTCATGTGGACTAGCTTCTTCTCAGCAGAGCAAAGTCCAGGCAGATGGTGAGTTCTCTTATAGGAAACTGCTTCCTCTGCCATGTTGCAGTGCTCGTCCATCCCCCGGCCTGCGGCAAAGAGGGGCCCTGGCTCCTGTCCCTTGTTACCATATTTGAAATTAGCGCCGAAGGCGCACGTGCCCGCGCGCGTGCGCGTGCACGCGCCTCTATATATAGAGGTGAGCCGGGAAAGGGGGCGGAGCCTGGGGGATGACGCTCTGTGCGCGCCGCAGCGCTTCTGCGCATGTGCGGGCGTCCCAGCAGTTTAAAAAAACCACAATATTGTAGTGAGCTGGCTATGAAGTACAGAGACAGAGCTGGCAACATTTAAAGGCATACAGCAAGCGGTTGATACAGGCATCCCCTAGAAAGGCACATTAGTAGACACCAACTGTGATATAGCAGCAATTGTGCTAGACTATTCTCAGTAAAAGTGGTGTATTACGGCTGGAATACCTCAGCTTTAGGCTTAGGAATATGCCGTCCAGAAGCTCCGGAACTGAATCTTCCAGGAAGCGAAGGGGGTCTCATCGGGCTCGGAGGATCTTGGGCATACTCCTGCTGCACCAGTCTCCCCTGAAGTTCAGAGGTAAGTGACCGTAGAGACCCCGCAGGGGTACTTGGTACTGTGGCTGTCCTCAGTCACCTGCTCCTGTGTATGTAACAGAGGAGGTTTTTTCCTCAGCTCTGGGAGGATTAGAGAGAGATTGTCAACATTTATCGCTGCCTCCCTGCCAGGGAAAGCACGCCCGATCTCCGTCTCCTCCTTCAGAATGCCTGTTAGCAGAGCAACAGTCCCATACAGGGATCGACCTGCCTGAAGGGGATCAGGATAAGGTTGATTCTGTTATAGAGGAATCAACAGTGGGGGAACCTTTTCTCAACATCTCAAGCTGAAAGATTATGGGTTCAGTCTCTGACTAACATGGTCCGATCAGCATTTAAAAATGCACCTTGCGGAACCATCAACCACTACTGTATCCTCGTTGGGGTCGCTAGAAGCCCCCAGACTGTTTGTTCTTTCCCACTTCACCCTTTACTGAAAGGGCTCATTTACCAGGATTGGGAACGTCCTGAGAAAATATGTATTCCCCCAAGAGATTTCCGGTGGTCTATCCCATGGAGGATAAGTTCATCAAAAAAAAAAAAAAAATGGAAGGTCCCTACAATGGACGCAGCCATCTCTTGTATGTATAAATCACTGACATGTCCAGTGGATAATGTCCAAATGTTCAAGAACCCAATAGATAAAAGATTGGAGTCCTTATGAAAATCTGCTTGGTGATACAACCAGCAGTAGCAGCTATTGGGGTCTGCTAAGCAGTGAAGGATCAGTTGAAACAGGTCTTGAGGGACTTGACAGATCAGCAGGCTTTGCCCTAGCTGATCTACCTAGAGCCTTAGGCTTTGCGGTTGACGCCATAGAGGATTCAGTCCATCAGGCCTCCCGCCTTACGCTGTCTATAGTACATATGCGTAGGCTCCTATGGCTCAAAAACTGGTCTGCTGAAGCTCCCTGTAAAGAATGGCTGGTTAGCGTCCCATTTCATGGTGAACGCTTATTCAGGGAAAACCTGGACAAATATCCAGAAAATTTCCAGCGGTAAAAATACGCTCTTGCCGGTTAAAAGCAGAGTTAGAGGTCCCTCTTTAAGAGGCCTGCTTCTCCAGTCCCTGGGGCATCGGCTGTGTAACAGTTCCGACGGCCTCCTCGGTCAAATCCCGGGGGTAAAAAAACAGGGACAGTAGCAGGGTAATGAGAAACCCTGGGTCAGGGGAGGTACAAAACCTCCCCCAAAGTTAAATTCATGAAGCCCCCACTCAGTCGGGTGGGGGGAGGACTCCAGTTGTTCGCAAGAGACCTGGCGGGACACGATCAAGACAGATAGGTGCTCTCCGCAGTAGGTTTGGGATACAGTTTGGAGTTAAAAGACTCTCCTCCTTCCCATTTTTGAGGTCAAACGTGCCAAGGGATCCCCGGAAGAGAGAGTCCCTCCTGTTGGCACTAGAACAACTATTGCTCCAAGGAGTAATTATGGAGGTTCCCCTGGAAGAATGAGGGTTCAGGTTTTACTCAAACCTCTTTACAGTCCCGAAGCAAACGCGGACGGGAGGCCCATATTAATTCTAAAAGGGCTATACAAATTCCTGTATATCAGGACTTTCCGATGGAGTCGATCCGATCGGTGGCCACTGCCCTACAAGGGGAGGATTGGTTAGCCACGATCGACATCAAAGATGCTTATTTGCACATTCCCATCTTTCCAGTCCACCAAAAATTTCTACGCTTTGCAGTAGAAGGGCGCCATTTTCAGTTCAGAGCCTTACCCTTCGGTTTGGCCACAGCACCACGAGTGTTTACAAAAATTCTGGCCCTTTATTGGCCAATCTAAGAACACAAGGTGTAATGATAATGGCATATCTGGATGACTTGTTGCTGATAGACCACTCAGTGAAAAAACTAGACGTGGTCGTTCACAAGACGATCAAGTATCTGGAATCTCACGGTTGGATTATCAACCGAGACAAGTCAGCCCTAAAAACCAGTCAAAAGTCTGGAATACTTGGGGCTAAGGTTGGATTCAGGCCAGAGAAAAATATTCTTGCCTCGAGGAAAGGTGTTGTCTTTGAAAGATTTGATCCACTTAGTGGGTACAAAAAAGACAGCCGTCCATACGCCTGTATATGAGGCTGCTGGGAAAAATGGTGGCATCATTCGAAGCAGTACCCTACAGTCAATTCCATTCAAGGAATTTGCAAGGGGCCATACTGTCAGCCTGGAACAAAAAAGTTCAGGCCCTAGACTTACAATGTCCTTGTCCCCTTCCGTTCGCAAGAGCCTCCGTTGGTGGTTGGTTCCCCAGAATCTGAAAAAATAGGATTTTTATAACAGCTTACCTGTAAAATCCTTTTCTTGGAGTACATCACGGGACACAGAGCGACATAGTCATTACTAATGGGTTATATAGTTACCGTCAGGTGCTGGCACTGGCAACTTCCAAAACCGGAAGTACCCTCCCCTATATAAGCCCCTCCCATCCGGGAGCACCTCAGTTTTGTAGCAAAGCAATAAGTGTCCCCAAAGAGGGGCGGGAGCTCTGTGTCCCGTGATGTACTCCAAGAAAAGGATTTTACAGGTAAGCTGTTATAAAAATCCTATTTTCTTTTTCGTACATCACGGGACACAGAGCGACATAGTCATTACTAATGGGATGTCCTAAAGCAATGCCAAATGAGGGGGGGGATACACCATATATAAGCTGAGCGCTATCAGACATGAGGATCTTTTGCGGCCTGCAACACACTGCGCCCAAAGGCGACATCCTCCTGACTTCTAACGTCCACCTGGTAGAACCTAGTAAACGTGTGTACTGAAGACCATGTTGCGGCCTTACAGACTTGAGCCAGGGAGGCCTGGTGATGCACTGCCCATGAAGTTCCAACTGCTCTCGTGGAGTGCGCCCTAACTTTGAACGGAGGCGGTCTACTTCTCAAGCTATAGGCTTGTATTATGACCTGTCGAATCCACTTGGCTAAAGTAGATTTTGACGCTGCCTGACCCTTTCTGGGGCCTTCCGGCAGAATAAACAAAGTATCCGTTCTGCGAATCTGAGCAGTGGCTTTTAGATAAGCTTTAACTGCTCTTACTACATCCAAAGAATGCAATAACTTTTCCTCTACCGAAGTAGGCTTGGGGAAAAAAGAAGGAAGAACCACATCTTGGTTCAAATGAAAACTCGATACCACCTTAGGAAGAAAGGCTGGATGAGGACGTAACACTACTCTGTCCTTATGGATAACCAGATATGGCTCTTTACAGGACATAGCTGCTAATTCCGATACTCTTTTAGCCGAACAAATGGCTACTAGAAAAACCAATTTCCTGGTGAGAAGCACTAAGGAAATATGCTGTAATGGTTCAAATGGTTGTTTCTGTAGAACCGACAGAACCAAGTTTAGATCCCATGGACATATGGGAATATTAACCGGAGGACTAATACGCATCACTCCTTGTATAAAGGCTTTGACTAGTGAATGCGAAGCCAAGGGCCTTTGAAAAAATATTGACAAGGCCGAAATCTGACCTTTGATAGTACTCAAGGCAAGCTTCCTATCTACAGCCCATTGTAGGAAGTCCAGAATTCTACCTATTACGTATTTACGTGGATGCCATTTCTTGGCTTCACACCAGGCGATGTACGCCTTCCAGATTCTATAGTAGATCTGCCTGGATACCGGTTTCCTGGCATTGATCATGGTAGACACCACAGCATTAGAGAGCCCTCTCTTTTTTAGAATGTGGGCTTCAATAGCCAGGCCGTCAAACCTAGGGCTGGTAAGGAAGGGTGGTATATCGGTCCCTGCGAAAGCAGGTCCGGACGATGTGGGAGGGTCCAAGGACTCCCCACAGACATTTTTACGATCTCCGCGTACCATGCTCTTCGGGGCCACGCTGGAGCCACCAGAATCACTGGTTTCTTTTCTACCCTGATTCTGTGGAGTAATCGAGGTAACAATTGTGGCGGTGGGAATGCATATATCAGCTTGAACTGATCCCAAGGGAACACTAGGGCATCCGAGCCGCACGCTAGGGGATCCCTTGTCCAAGAGACAAACCTGTCCACTTTCGTGTTGAACCTGGATGCTAGCAGATCTACATCCGGTGTTCCCCACCGCTGACATATTGTCCGGAAAACCTCGGGATGAAGGGACCATTCCCCTGGGCATAATTGTTGGCGACTTAGAAAGTCCGCCTTCCAATTCTCCACCCCTGGAATGAATACCGCAGATATGGCTGGGACATATCTTTCTGCCCATCTCAGGATGTAATTTACTTCCCTTTGGGCTGCACGACTCCTGGTGCCCCCCTGACGATTGATATATGCCACTGCTGTGGCATTGTCTGACTGAACTCTGACAGGGGACCCCTGGAGTTTGGATGTCCATGCTACTAGGGCATACCGGGCTGCTCGTATCTCTAAGAGATTGATGGGCAGGGCCTTTTCCGCATCCGACCATCTGCCCTGGAGAGACCATTGCTCCAGTACTGCTCCCCAGCCTAAAAGGCTGGCATCTGTAGTGACCACCTTCCAGGAAATCGGACTGAAGGATTTCCCTCTTTCCAGATTCCGGGGAACCAACCACCAACGGAGGCTTCTGCGAACGGAAGGGGACAAGGACATTGGTACGTCCAGAGCCTGAACTTTTTTGTTCCAGGCTGACAGTATGGCCCTTTGCAACTTCCTTGAATGGAATTGACCGTAGGGTACTGCTTCGAATGATGCCACCATTTTTCCCAGCAGCCTCATGCACAGGCGTATGGATGGCTGTCTTTTTGAACCCACTAAGTGGATCAAATCTCTCAAAGACGACCCCTTTTCTCGAGGCAAGAAAATTTTTCTCTGGTCTGAATCCAGCCTTAGCCCCAAGTATTCCAGACTTTTGACTGGTTCTAGGGCTGACTTGTCTCGGTTGATAATCCAACCGTGATATTCCAGATACTTGATTGTCTCGTGAACAACCACTTCTAGTTTTTCCACTGAGTGGTCTATCAGCAACAAGTCGTCTAGATATGCCATTATCGTTACACCTCGTGTTCTTAGATTGGCCAATAATGGGGCCAGAATTTTTGTGAACACTCTTGGTGCTGTGGCCAGACCGAAGGGTAAGGCTCTGAACTGAAAATGGCGCCCTTCTATCGCAAAGCGTAGAAATTTTTGGTGGGCTGGAAAGATGGGGATGTGCAAATACGCATCTTTGATGTCGATCGAGGCTAACCATTCCTCCCCTTGTAGGGCAGTGGCTACCGATCGGATCGACTCCATCCGGAAAGTCCTGATATGCAGGAATTTGTTTAGCCCTTTTAGATTTAATATGGGCCTCACGTCCCCGTTTGGCTTCGGAACTGTAAAGAGGTTTGAGTAAAACCCGAACCCCCATTCTTCCAGGGGGACCTCTATAATTACTGCTTGAAGCAATAATTGTTCCAGTGCCAACAGGAGGGATCCTCTCTTCTGGGGATCCCTTGGCACGTTCGACCTTATAAAGCGGGAAGGAGGGGAGTTTTTTAACTCCAATTTGTATCCCAGATTTACTGCGGAGAGCACCCATCTGTCTCGGATCGTGTCCCGCCAGGTTTCTGTGAACAACTGAAGTCTTCCCCCCACCCGATTGGGTGGGGGCAACCCTTCATGCATTTGACTTTGGGGGAGGTTTTGTACCTCTCCTGCTCCAGGGCTTCTTGTTACCCTGCAACTGTCCCTGATTTTTACCTCCGGGATTTGACCGGGGAGGCCGTCGGAACTGTTTCACAGCCGATGTCCTAGGGACTGGAGAAGCCGGCCTCTTAAAAGAGGGACCTCTAACTCTATTTTTGACCGGCAAGAGTGTACTTTTACCGCTGGAAATTCTCTGGATATACTTGTCCAGGTCTTCCCCGAATAAACGCTCCCCATGAAATGGGAAGCTGACCAGCAATTTTTTACAGGGAGCTTCAGCAGACCAGTTTTTGAGCCATAGAAGCCTGCGCATATGTACTACAGACAGCGTAAGGCGGGAGGCCTGATGGATTGAATCCTTTATAGCGTCCACCGCAAAGCATAAGGCTCTAGGTAGATCAGCTAGAGCAAGCGCCTGCTGATCTGGCATGTCCCTTAAGACCTGTTTCAACTGATCCTTCACTGCTTGGCAGACCCCTATAGCTGCCACTGCTGGTTGTGTCACCAATCCTGCTGTAGAAAAAGCAGATTTCAATAAGGACTCCAATTTTTTATCTATTGGGTCCTTGAACATTTGGACATTTTCCACCGGACATGTCAGTGATTTATTCACACAAGAGATGGCTGCGTCCACTGTAGGGACCTTCCATTTTCTGACGAACTTATCCTCCATAGGATAGACCACCGGAAATCTCTTGGGGGGAGTAAATATTTTGTCAGGATGCTCCCAATCCTGGTAAATGAGCCCCTCCAATAAAGGATGGATCGGGAAAGAACAAACAGTCTGGGGAGCTTTTAGCGACCCCAACGAGGAGACAGAAGAGGAGGATGGCTCCGCAAGTGGCATTTTAAATGCTGATCGGACCATATTAGTCAGGGACTGAACCCATAACCTCTCAGCATGTGATGCTGAGAACGGCTCCTCCACTGTTGATTCCTCTACAACCGAATCAACCTCATCCTGATCCCCCTCAGGTAGGTCGACCTCTGTATGGGACTGTTGCTCTGTTAACAGGCACTCTGAGGGAGGAGACGGAGATCGAGCGCTTTTCTCCTGTGACAGGGAAGCAGCAATTAGTGCTGACAATCTCTCTTCCAGCCCTCCCAGAGCTGAGGAAAAAACCTCCTCTGTTACATACACAGGAGCAGGTGAACTGGGGACAGCCACAGTACCAGGTACTCCTGGGGGTGCCCTACGGTCACTAACCTCTGATTCTTCAGGGGAGACTGGTGCAGCCAAAGCATGCCCAAGATCCTCAGAGCCCGATGGAGACCCCCTATTCCTCCTGGAATTTCTAGTCCCGGAGTTTTTAGACGGCATATTCCTAAGCCACAAAGCTGAGGTATTCCAGCCGAAAATACACCAGTTACTGATAATAGTCTAGCATAAATGCTGCTATAATAAACAGTTGGTGTCTACTAATGTGCCTTTCTAGGGGATGCCTGTATCAACCGCTTGCTGTATGCCTTTAAATGTTGTCAGCTCTGTCTCTGTACTTCATAGCCAGCTTACTGCAATAATGTGGCTTTTTAAAACCTGCTGGGACGCCCGCACATGCGCAGAAGCGCTGCGGCGCGCACAGAGCGTCATCCCCCAGGCCCCGCCCCTTTTTCCGGCCACCTCTATATATAGAGGCGCGTGCACGCGCACGCGCGCGGCCACGTGCGCCTCGGCGCTAATTTTCAAACATGGAAACCAGGGACAGGAGCCAGGGCCCCCTTTGCCGCAGGCCGGGGGATAGACGAACACTGCAACATGGCAGAGGAAACAGTTTCCTGTAGGAGAACTCACCAGCTGCCTGGACTTTGCTCTCTGAGAAGAAACTAGTCCATATGACAAGAAAAACATTCCACAGCGGCCTCTAGTGGACAAACACAGGTACCGCAGTTTAATATACTAAACATATATAAAAAAACATTCTTTTTTTTTTTTTTTTTTCTTGACCACTATTAAAAATTATTACATTTTTTTTAGTAGTTACAGGCATGCACAGATATTAGCGGGAATACCGTTAGGTAACAGACAGAAAGACAAATTAGGCTTGGGGGTCCCCCAATAGAACCAAGTTCCTGGGGGCCCCCACTTACCTGTTCCCCGCCGCAGGACTTTGTTTGGTCCACAAAAGCCCAAACTTCACCTATCACGGCAGGCATTGTAATCAAACCTTCAGGGACCGGGTTCCCAAGGATTCCACTCCCCTGGACCTGTATAGCACCCTGCACAGAAAACATCTTGGTCGTGGGTATGACCAGAGCTCTGGATCCCAGGGTCCAGCTCTCCTAAGAGAAGCATTACAGGCAGAACCTTGCTCTTCTCTGCAAGGCCCGGGTACCGACCGTTTAGCTATGAAGCTTTTTTGGTCGGATCCGGAATAGCTTACTGAGGCCCAAAAGAACCTGTACGCAAGCTCAGTGAAAAACACATGTTTCTTCTTGGCCAACACCTTAGACACTGGCGAAAAACTGAGGTGCTCCCGGATGGGAGGGGCTTATATAGGGGAGGGTACTTCCGGTTTTGGAAGTTGCCAGTGCCAGCACCTGACGGTAACTATATAACCCATTAGTAATGACTATGTCGCTCTGTGTCCCGTGATGTACGAAAAAGAAAAAGGAAATCCTTCAGTCCGATTTCTTGGAAGGTGGTCACTACAGATGCCAGCCTTATAGGCTGGGGAGCAGTACTGGAGCAATAGTCTCTCCAGGGCAGATGGTCGGATGCAGAAAAGGCCCTGACCATCAATCTCTTAGAGATACGAGCAGCCCGGTATGCCCTAGTAGCATGGACATCCAAACTCCAAGGGTCCCCTGTCAGAATGCAATCAGACAATGCCACAGCAGTGGCATATATCAATCATCAGGGAGGCACCAGGAGTCGTGCAGCCCAGAGGGAAGTAAATTACATCCTGAAATGGGCAGAAAAATATGTCCCAGCCATATCTGCGGTATTCATTCCAGGAGTGGAGAATTGGAAGGCGGACTTTCTAAGTCGCCAGCAATTAGGCCCAGAGGAAGGGTCCCTTCACCCCGAGGTTTTCTGGACAATATGTCAGCGGTGGGGAACATCGGATGTAGATCTTCTAGCATCCAGATTCAACGCAAAGGGGGACAGGTTTGTCTTTCGGACAAGGGATCCCCTAGCTTGCGGCTCGGATGCCCTAGTGTTCCCTTGGGATCAGTTCAAGCTGATATATGCATTCACACCGCCACAATGGTTACCTCGATTACTCCGCAGAATCAGGGTAGAAAAGAAACCGGTGATTCCGGTGGCTCCAGCGTGGCCCCGAAGAGCGTGGTACGCGGAGATTGTAAAATTTCAGTGGGGAGTCCTTGGACTCTCCCACGTCGTCCGGCTTTCGCAAGGACCGATATACCACCCTTCCTTACCAGCCCTAGGTTTGACGGCCTGGCTATTGAAGCCCACATTCTAAAAAAGAGAGGGCTCTCTAATGCTGTGGTATCTACCATGATCAATGCCAGGAAGCCGGTATCCAGGCAGATCTACTATAGAATCTGGAAGGCGTACATCGCGTGGTGTGAGGCCAAGAAATGGCATCCACATAAGTACGTAATAGGTAGGATTCTGGACTTCCTACAGTGGGCTGTAGATAGGAAGCTTGCCTTGAGTACTATCAAGGGTCAGATTTCGGCCTTGTCAATATTTTTTCAAAGGCCCTTGGCTTCGCATTCACTAGTCAAAGCCTTTATACAAGGAGTGATGCGTATTAGTCCTCCGGTTAATATTCCCATATGTCCATGGGATCTAAACTTGGTTCTGTCGGTTCTACAGAAACAACCATTTGAACCATTACAGCATATTTCCTTGGTGCTTCTCACCAGGAAATTGATTTTTCTAGTAGCCATTTGTTCGGCTAAAAGAGTATCGGAATTAGCAGCTATGTCCTGTAAGGAGCCATATCTGGTTATCCATAAGGACAGAGTAGTGTTACGTCCTCATCCAGCCTTTCTTCCTAAGGTGGTATCGAGGTTTCATTTGAACCAAGATGTGGTTCTTCCTTCTTTTTTCCCCAAACCTACTTCGGTAGAGGAAAAGTTATTGCATTCTTTGGATGTAGTAAGAGCAGTTAAAGCTTATCTAAAAGCCACTGCTCAGATTCGCAGAACGGATACTTTGTTTATTCTGCCGGAAGGCCCCAGAAAGGGTCAGGCAGCGTCAAAATCTACTTTAGCCAAGTGGATTCGACAGGTCATTATGCAAGCTTATGGCTTGAGAAGGAGACCGCCTCCGTTCAAAGTTAGAGCGCACTCCACGAGAGCAGTTGGAACTTCATGGGCAGTGCATCACCAGGCCTCCCTGGCTCAAATCTGTAAGGCCGCAACGTGGTCTTCAGTTCACACGTTTACTAGGTTCTACCAGGTGGACGTTAGAAGTCAGGAGGATGTCGCCTTTGGGCGCAGTGTGTTGCAGGCCGCAAAAGATCCTCATGTCTGATAGCGCTCAGCTTATATATGGTGTATCCCCCCCCTCATTGGGCATTGCTTTAGGACATCCCATTAGTAATGACTATGTCGCTCTGTGTCCCGTGATGTACGAGAAAGAAAATAGGATTTTTATAACAGCTTACCTGTAAAATCCTTTTCTTAGGAGTACATCACGGGACACAGAGCTCCCGCCCCTCTTTGGGGACACTTATTGCTTTGCTACAAAACTGAGGTGCTCCCGCATGGGAGGGGCTTATATAGGGGAGGGTACTTCCGGTTTTGGAAGTTGCCAGTGCCAGCACCTGACGGTATCTATATAACCCATTAGTAATGACTATGTCGCTCTGTGTCCCGTGATGTACTCCTAAGAAAAGGATTTTACAGGTAAGCTGTTATAAAAATCCTATTTTTTTGGCTGGAGCTACACTTAAACAATGTACCTGTTCAAAATTACAAACAAATTCTACTTAAGAACAAACTTACAGTCACTGTCTTGTTTGCACCGCCTGTATTTTATTTTGGGTGCAGGGTTCCCCTTAATATCCATACAAGACCCAAAGGGGCTGGTAATGGGCTGGGGAAGCGGGGGGGGGGGGGGGTGATGGGGTAGCCATGCCCTTTTTCTCAAAGATTTTCATCCATATTGCCAGGACAAGACATGACATGTGTAGATCACTGTGGTCCCTTATTTATTTTTTACACTCCCCCTCCCTCCTCTATATGTACTGTGTATTATTCCCCTCCCCCTCCCCTTTCATAGGTTTGGGTCTAGACCTTAATGGGCAAATTGGGTTTATGTGAAGGAGGATGGAGTCGAGACCCTATTTTTGGCATATTTATCGCTATATCTAATTTAGTCAATTTATATATAATTTCAGTACAGTGTCCAACTTATTGTCAATTTATTGTTGGGGTGTTGTTTGTTTTTTAGGATCTGGTTCACGTTAGTGGCATACTGAACTAGCCTTGGGTAATTCCTTGCGCTTCTGTACACTTGATGTGAATCTTGGGAATGATTTAGTCCGCCTTTTCTATCAGATGAGGTTCCCTCTTCTTTTTTGTTATTTTTAAGTAAGAGAGGATTAAAAACCTCCATATATATTTGTTTTATATTAAATGGTATTTTAGACCGATGGCCCTTTTGCCCCCCTTTTAAAAAAAAAAAATTGTGTTTAATTATGCAATTTTTATCCCTTTTTTACACATTAATCACTATTTGCTTTGGGTTTGCCAGTCTCTCAATAGTATCTAGTGATATCCTTTCCCTACAGTACAGAGGAGACACCTTTCTCCCATATTAATTCTTACAGGAGAGAATTTTCCTTCCTAGGGGTAGATTTCCTCTCACTTCCTGTTGTCTTCTTGCGTTTGCAAGTAGGAGTCGTTTGTAAGTTGGATGTTTGAAAGTAGGGACCTGCCGTATATACTCTGCAGAAATAGGCCCCTTAGTTGTTGGTGTTGGCACAACACTGTAAGCACTCACAGTTACTCTTGGTTGGTGCTGGAACGCCCTGCTGTCAACTATTATATCAGGAATTGTAATTACATATAATTGTTGAACAGTGGTAGTAAAAATTGGGCCTTTGATGGTGGTGCTGGTGCCACAACACTGTAAGCCCTGACAGTTACTCTTGGTGGGTGCAGCAATGGGCCCTGCTGTGAATTATTAGATCAAGAATTGTAATTGCATGCCCCTGTTGAACAGGGGCTGAAAAATTGGGCCTTAGGCACTGGTGGCACAACACTGCAACCCCTTACAGATACTGTACTTGGAGCACAGCAATGAGCCCTGTTGCAAAGTATTGCTTCAACAATTGTAATTACACGCCCCTGTTAAACAGGGGCTGAAAAATTGGGCCTTAGGCACTGGTGGCACAACACTGCAACCCCTCACAGATACTGTACTTGGAGCACAGCAATGAGCCCTGTTGCAAAGTATTGCTTCAAAAATTGTAATTACACGCCCCTGTTAAACAGGGGCTGAAAAATTGGGCCTTAGGCACTGGTGGCACAACACTGCAACCCCTCACAGATACTGTACTTGGAGCACAGCAATGAGCCCTGTTGCAAAGTATTGCTTCAAAAATTGTAATTACACGCCCCTGTTAAACAGGGGCTGAAAAATTGGGTGTTAGGCACTGGTGGCGGCACCCATAAACAAAAATGATCTTCCAAGCTATCATCATCAATCGTATCATTGAGGACTCGGAGGAGGAGGATAGCCAGTCAACATAACAGCACAGGCACTCAGCATCAGTCTTGAAGGGATGTGACATGTTAAAATCAATTAGTCTGTTATATCAGCATCAGGTGTGTGGTAGCTGGTGGTGATCCAAGACTGGTTCATCTTGATGAAAGTCAGTCGATCAACCGAGGCGGTGGACATGCGCACCCTGTGATCCGTGACAAATCCTCCAGCAGCACTGAATGTGCGTTCCGAAAGAACGCTGGATGCAGGACAGGCCAGTAGCTCAATTGCATACTGTGCAAGCTCTGGCCAGTGATCCATCCTCAAGACCCAGTAAGCCAGAGGATTTTCGGTGGGGAAGGTGTCCAAGTCTGACCTTGCCCCTAGATATTCCTGCACCATGTTTATCAGACGCTGGCGATGGTTGCTGGAACCGATCATACTTTGGGGCTGCGGACTAAAGAATTGTCTGAACGCATCGGTCAGACGGCCACCTTCCCCACCGCTCCTTCTTTGACTGGCCGAAGCCTCAGCAACTCGTTGTCCAGGACCAGGAGTTTGTAACCTCCCAGTCTCTGGGAACGCGTTGCACAGACCTTTCTGCAAGGCCTCCCGGAGTTGTCTCATCCTCTGCTCCCTCTGCGACGGTAACATAAGGTCCGCAACCTTACCCTTGTACCGTGGATCAAGGAGAGTGGCCAGCCAGTAATGGTCCCTCTCCTTGATCCGAAGAATACGAGGATCCTTCCGCAGACTTTGCAGGATCAGGGAGGCCATGCAGCGTAGGTTAGCTGAGGCATTCGGTCCGGAGTCCTCTGGGTCACTAAGGACGACATGATCCGCAGCCACCTCCTCCCAGCCACGTACAAGTCCACTGGTTTCTTGGGACTGTAAATCATCCCTAAAAGACTGCTGCTAATGATGCTGAGTGCCAGCCTCCACCTCCATGCTGACACAATCCTCCTCCTCCTCCTCCTCCTCCTCTTCCTGTGCGATGGGTGGGACAGAAGGAACACTGTCTGGGTAAAGGGGGCCTTGAGAGGCAAGGAAGTCCTCCTCTTCCTGCCTCTGTTCTGCCTCAAGTGCCCTGTCCATTATTCCATGCAGCGTGTGCTCCAACAGGTGGACAAGAGGTACAGTGTCACTGATGCATGCACTGTCACTGCTCACCATCCTCGTGGCCTCCTCAAATGGTGCCAGGACAGTGCATGCATCCCTGATCATGCCCCACTGGCGTGGAGAAAAAAAACCAAGCTCCCCTGACCCTGTCCTGGTGCCGTAGTCGCACAGGTACTCATTGATGGCCCTCTGCTGCGTGTGCAGCCGCTGCAGCATGGCCAACGTTGAGTTCCACCTGGTGGGCATGTCACATATAAGGCGGTTCTTGGGCAGGTTCAACTCCTTTTGCAGCTCAGCCAGGCGAGCACTGGCATTATAAGATCTGCGGAAATGCACACAGACTTTCCTGGCCTGCCTCAGGACATCCTGTAAGCCCGGGTACCTGCCCAAGAACCGCTGCACCACCAGGTTAAGGAGGTGAGCCACACAGGGCACATGGGTCAGTTGTCCCTGTCGGAGGGCGGAGAGGAGGTTGGTGCCATTGTCGCAAACCACCATTCCTGGCTTAAGCTGGCGTGGCGTCAACCACCTCTCGGCCTGGCCCTGCAGAGCAGACAGGACCTCTGCCCCAGTGTGGCTTCTGTCCCCCAAACACACCAGCGCAAGCACGGCATGGCATCTTTTTGCCTGCGTACTTGCGTAGCCCCTTGAACGGCTACGGAGCACCGCTGGTTCAGAAGACAAAGCACAGGAAGAGGCCATGGAGGAAGAAGAAGAGGAGGGGGTGGAGGAGAGAGGTGTGTCACAACCAGTAGTAGCATTTTGGAGGCGTGGCAGTGGAACAACCTCCAACACTACTGCACCTTGTCCTGCATCCTTCCCAGCTGCCAAAAGAGTGACCCAATGGGCCGTGAAAGAAAGGTAACGTCCCTGTCCATGCCTGCTGGACCATGAGTCAGCGGTAATATGCACCTTACCGCTGACCGCCCTGTCCAGCGAGGCCAAGACATTGCCTTCCACATGCCGGTAGAGAGCCGGAATAGCCTTCCGTGAGAAAAAGTGGCGTTTGGGAACCTGCCACTGAGGAACCGCACATTTCACAAACTCACGGAAGGGGGCCGAGTCTACCAACTGAAAAGGCAGCAGTTGAAGCGCTAGCAATTTAGCCAAGCTAGCATTCAACCGCTGGGCATGTGGATGGCTGGGAGTGAACTTCTTTCGACGGTCCAGCAGCTGGGGCAGGGAAATTTGCCTGCTAGAATCGGACGTCGGTGTACTGCTAGCAGAGTGGCCGCAAGTACTTGGCTGTGACACACCTAATTCTACACCTTCATTCCTCTCAGTGCATGTTTCAGAGAGGACTGAAGTTATAGTGGGGTTGGAGATCCCAGCTGATGCGGTGCAAAGAGAGGTCCGCTTTGTTCTTTGGTGTGGGTCTTTGAGGTAGGCTTGCCAACGAGCTGCATGGCAGGTCAACATATGTCTGGTCAGGCATGTGGTACCCAAGCGGCTGATGTTTTGGCCACGCGATATACGCTTGAGACATATGTTGCAAACAGCAGCTGTGCGATCTGATGCACTAGCCTCAAAAAAGGCCCACACCAAAGAACTTTTTGAATGACGGGCAGAGGCAGCGCCCTGCACAGGCGGAGCTCTGCGGTGTGATTCCGTCGGTGTACTGCCCTTACGCTGGCCACCAAAGGGCATCCTGCCTCGTTGGAGATGTGCCTCCTCCTCATCCTCCTCCTCCTCCTCCTCTCTCCTATTAGGCACCCACGTGGAGTCAGTGACCTCATCATCCCCTCCCTCCTCATCACTGGAGCCAATCTGGCAGTATGCTGCAGCTGCTGGAACATGACTGCCAGATTGGTGTCCTTCTTGAGCATCCCCTCTGTCTGCTCTCACGCTACTGCCTTCCTCTAGCTGGGTTTCATCATCAGACCCTTCGAAACGCTGGGCATACTCCTGGAGCATGTACCCAACACTGTGCTCAAACAGTTCGGGGGACTCCTCAGGAGGAGGACATGGTGGGTCTAGGGAAGGAGTGACTGATGATGAGTCTGACATTGATACCAGGGAAGAGGACGCTTTGGCAGCTGCTTTGCCAGTACCCTGAGCCTGGGTGAGAGAGGATGAGGAGGAGGAGGAGGGCTTGGTCATCCACTCTACCAAGTCTTCGGCATGATGTGGCTCAACATGTCCAGCTGCCAAAAAGAAGGACAAGCGTGTCCCATGGCCATGTGCTGATGACAATGCACCGCGTCCACGACCAGCACTGTTGCCCCCAGACACAGAGCCTGCTTGCCCTCTTTTATTGCCTCCTGACTGTCTGCCTCTCCTTGTTTGCCTTCCAGACATTCTAATGGATGGCCTGCAGGGAGATGGGAAAAAAGCAATAAGGGCTACCTTCAGGTGTCCTTCTCTGTCCCTTTACTTAAGGATTTCTAAATATGGTTGAGGATGATTGCTTTCGCACAGAATAGCACAATGACAATTTCCCTGACTGTCCAAAAAACAAGGATTTCAAAGATGGTTGATGAGGAATGCTTTAGCACAGTATAGCACAATGAGAATTTCCCTCACTGGCCTTCCCTGTCCCTACAAACAAGGTTTAGCACAGTAAAACACACTGACACTCTCCCTACCTATAGTTTTCTGTCCCTATAAAAATTTTTTTTTTTAAAGATGGTTGATGAGGAATGCTTTAGCACAGTATAGCACAATGAGAATTGCCCTCACTGTCCTTCCCTGTCCCTACAAACAAGGTTTAGCACAGTAAAACAGACTGACACTCTCCCTACTGTGAGGGGGTTAGCTCGGCAGCGGGTGTGTGTGACCCCCGAGATGGGCTCCCCACACAAAAACAGGCCCAGCAAACGGAGGTTGTGGTTTTCAAAATCAAAAAGGTGCGGTTTATTTTCTATTTACAGTGACAAAACACAGCAAAGCAAAAGAAACATAAACAAAATAAATCCTGGTCAACTTGACCTCTGACTAAACATACAGGTTTCCTAACTAACAACTGGGATCAGCCTAGTGCTGTCCTAGTCCCTAAGTCCCTGGTTTTAAATGTCCAAGCAAATAGCCACACAGGCTTTGTCTCACCGCACAGGGGTTCACTCTCCCTAGACAGTCCACACAGGTCTGGTTCCAGGCATGAGCTAACATCTAATGAAGCTGGGAGTTCTTATAGAGGCCTAAATGAGCTGACAAGCTTCAGCTGGTCTCATCAACTCCCTGTCTGCACGACGCCCAGCACTCTCCCTAGAGGTATGAGTCATCCATGAGCCCACTAGCCTTATACAACTCTCCACCTAGTTGTATAAGTCGGCGTAAAGCCTGAATCTGGGCGAAATATATCTACCCCCCTGGATGCAACCAGGTGACTTTACCTTCCTGCTGTCACATACCCCCCCCTCTTGTTTTAACCTCGGGGTTGGAACACCAGCAATCAGGCATTCATGTACTCGAGACAAAGCATCCACATTCCCCATTTGAACGCCAGGGCGATGCTTTACTGTGAAGTTGAATTCCTGGAGGGCCAGGAACCACCTATTCACTCTTCTATTTGTTTCCTTGTTTTGAGCCATCCACTTTAATGGAGCGTGATCCGTAACCATGTCAAAGTGCCTACCTAGCAGGTAGTACCGAAGGGAATCTAGAGCCCACTTCACCGCTAAACACTCCTTTTCAACGGTGGCGTAATTTACCTCATGGGACTTCAACTTCCTGCTGAGGTAAATGACTGGGTGCTCTTCCCCGTTCCAGACCTGGGACAATACTGCTCCTAACCCCACATCTGACGCATCACTTTGTACGACAAAGTCTTTAGAGAAGTCGGGTGAGTACAACACTGGCTGGCTACATAAGGCTTGTTTCAAGAATTGGAATGCTGCCTCAGCCTCGGGGGTCCATTTAATCATGACCGACCCTTTCCCCTTCGTCAGGTTGGTTAGGGGCACAGCCTTAGAAGCAAAGTGGGGAATGAATCGCCGATAATACCCCGCGATTCCCAGAAAGGCTCGTACCTGCTTCTTGCTGTTGGGACGTGGCCAACTCTGGATGGCCTCGACTTTGTTGAGTTGGGGTTTTATTACTCCCCTCCCAATGGTGTACCCAAGATATTTGGCCTCCTCCTGCCCAATGGTACACTTCTTGGGGTTAGCCGTAAACCCCGCTTCCCGAACAGAGTCCAGGACTGCTTGCACTTTTGGCAGATGTGAGGCCCAATCTGTGCTATGGACAATTATGTCATCCAGGTAAGCCGCAGCATACTTCCGATGGGGCCTCAGCATCTGGTCCATTTTCCGCTGGAATGTGGCCGGCGCATTCTGTAACCCGAACGGCATTCTTTTATATTGGAACGCCCCGTCTGGGGTTACAAATGCGGTTTTCTCTTTGGCCGACTTGGCCAGGGGGATTTGCCAATACCCTTTTGTGAGGTCAAGAGTCGTCATGTATCGGGCTGTTCCCAGCCGGTCGATCAACTCATCTATACGTGGCATGGGGTAGGTGTCAAATTTTGTAACTTTGTTCAACTGACGAAAATCGTTACAAAATCGCCAGCTCCCATCCGGTTTAGGCACCAACACAATGGGACTAGACCAATCACTTTGGGACTCCTCTATCACCCCTAAGTTCAGCATTTTCTGTACTTCCTCCCGTATTGCCTCCCGTCGGGCCTCTGGGATCCGATAGGGTTTTAACTTCACCCTTTCACCGGGCGGGGTAATGATGTCATGCTCTACCCCAGATGTTTGTCCCGGCAGCTCAGAGAATACCTCCTTGTTGCGAAGCACAAACTCCTTAACCTCCTGTTGTTGGGGTTGTGACAAGGTGGCTGCTATTCCAACCTCAGGAATCACGCAACCAGTTTGAGCTGGTGACCAAGTGTCTGCGACTAGGGACTCTCTATCCCTCCAGGCTTTCAACAGATTAACGTGATAGATCTGTTCGGGCTTTCGCCTTCCTGGTTGTCTGACCTTGTAATTCACTTCGCTCACTTTTTCCATTATCTCGTAGGGGCCTTGCCATTTGGCAAGGAATTTACTTTCAACCGTAGGGACAAGTACCAGTATCCTATCCCCCGGGGAAAAGGTACGGGTCTTGGCTCCACGGTTGTACACTCTCTGCTGTGCTAACTGCGCTTGGGCCAAATGTTCCTTCACGATGGGCATTACCTGTGCAATTCGGTCTTGCATCAGGGCGACATGCTCAATCACACTCCTGTGGGGAGAACTCTCACTTTCCCAAGTTTCCTTGGCAATATCCAACAGCCCTCTTGGGTGTCTCCCATACAGTAACTCAAAGGGGGAGAATCCCGTAGAGGATTGGGGCACCTCCCTAATAGCAAACATCAGATAAGGAAGTAGACAGTCCCAATCCTTTCCATCTCTATCCACCACTTTCTTCAACATTTGTTTTAGGGTTTTGTTGAACCTTTCAACCAGCCCAACGGTTTGGGGGTGATACACAGATGTACGTAATTGCGTCACTTTGAACAATTTACACAGCTCCTTCATAACCCAGGACATAAAGGGTGTACCTTGGTCCGTAAGCAGTTCTTTACAAATACCCACCCGGCTAAACACAAGAGATAGCTCTTTGGCTATGGTTTTGGCCGAGGTATTTCGGAGAGGGATCGCTTCTGGATAACGGGTGGCATAGTCCATTATAACTAATATGTACTGGTGCCCCCTAGCGGACTTGATTATAGGACCTACCAAATCCATGGCGATCCTCTCAAACGGGACCTCAATGATGGGTAGAGGGACCAGCGGGCTACGGAAATGTGGCATCGGGGCCGACCTCTGACACACAGGGCAGGAGGAACAATAATTTTCTATGTCCTTCATCACCCCCGGCCAATAGAATCTCTGTAATACCCTCTCTCGGGTTTTCTCTGTCCCCAGATGACCTCCAAGAATGTGCCCATGGGCCAACTCCAACACCAACTTCCTGTAAGGTTTGGGCACCACAAGCTGCTCAACGGTTTCTTCTGCCCTTTTTGCCACCCGATACAGTAGGTCCTTCTCTACGCTGAAGTATGGGTAAGTGCAGGTATTATCTGGGTTCACTAACTCGCCATCTATTTTCACTACGTTTTCCCGTGCCTTTATTAGGGCGGGGTCTTTCAACTGTTCTGTGGCAAAGTTTTCCCTGTGAACCTCAAGATCAGAAAACTCCACAGACGGTAGGTTTTCGTCTGAGGAGGTGGGCTCCTCTCCAGTTTCTTGAGTCTCCCCTGCCAATACTGATAAGGGAAATTCCGGAGAGTCCTCACCACTCTCAGGGGAGTTCTGGCTATCACATTCCTGGTACATAGGGGCACCAGTGGGGGGCTCAGGATCATCCCACAGTTCCCAGAACTTCGGAAAATCCCTTCCCACAATGGCGTCATGCGGTAACTGAGATACTAAGCCCACTGGATGAGAGAGGGTACCTTTGGGGGTCTCGAAACACACTGTAGTCACTGGATACTCTCGGGTGTCCCCATGCACACAAATAACAGCTACCTTGCTATTCCCAGAGACCTCTGTTTTAACTAACTCAGCCTTTATCAGGGTCACAAGGCTACCTGAATCCAACAATACCACAACATTTCTACCATTAACACACATTTTGCATAAATGTTTCTCAGTTCCTCGAATGGCAGTGCATGCGACTGTCGCACACAGCGACTGACGTCTGCCCGTCAGAAAGTCACACTGCATGGGTTCCTCCACAACCGGGCAATTGGCTGCAATATGTCCCGCTTGCCGGCAGCGGTAGCAAACGATCCTTCTTGCGGCCTCTTGAGCCGCTGATTTCCCAGGCTGTTCTCGCCAAACTTGGGGTAGAGCTCCCACCCTCTCACTCTCTCCACCCTCACCCCTTGGAATCCTCTTATCCGCCCCTGGGGATGGTCTGGTCTTAGGGTGGAAAGTCCGAGTGTCTCTGGAAGAGGCCGTCAGGTTCTCTGTAGCCAAGTATTTCTCCACACGATCCACAAGACCATCGGCCGTCTCTGGGTCTCCATGGCTTACCCACTTTTGGATGGCAGTAGGAAGAGCTCTCAAAAACCGATCCATTACAACACGTTCCACAATCTTTGGTGCGGACAAAGTCTCTGGCTGTAGCCACTTTCTGCTCAGGTGAATGAGATCATACATTTGAGACCTGGGGGGTTTTCCAAGCTGGAAAGTCCAGTTATGCACACGCTGAGCCCGGACAGCCTGGGTGACACCCAGCCTTGCCAATATTTCAGCTTTTAGCATCACATAGTCTTTTGCTTGGTTAGGCTCTAGGTCATAGTAAGCTTTCTGCGATTCACCAGTTAACAGAGGAGCCACCAGTCCAGCCCACTGCTCCTCAGGCCACTTTTCTCTTTCAGCGGTCCTTTCAAATGTGGTCAAAAATACCTCTGGATCATCCTCTCCAGTCATTTTTGTCAATAAACGACTCACCCCAAAGGACGCGGTATTAGTGGGACGGCTTTCCTCACTGGTCTGCGGACGTTGCTGCATTACTGCTTCCATCTGTTGTTGTAGTCTCTGCTCTTGCTTCTGCAACAGGTCTATGAAGCGGGCCTCAGATTGCTGCTGGGCTTGTTGCTGAGCCTCCAGACTCTGTTGCAAAGTTGCGTTTGTCTGCTGCTGGGCTGCAAGGCTCTGTTGATGAGCTTGCTGTTGGGCTGCAAAGTTCTTTTGCAAACCTGCATTTGTCTGCTGTTGATTGGCATTTGCTAGAGCCAGCTGCTTCAGTATCTCCTCCATGCTGGCTTAAAAAAAAACTGCCCGCATTCTCCACCAACTGTGAGGGGGTTAGCTCGGCAGCGGGTGTGTGTGACCCCCGAGATGGGCTCCCCACACAAAAACAGGCCCAGCAAACGGAGGTTGTGGTTTTCAAAATCAAAAAGGTGCGGTTTATTTTCTATTTACAGTGACAAAACACAGCAAAGCAAAAGAAACATAAACAAAATAAATCCTGGTCAACTTGACCTCTGACTAAACATACAGGTTTCCTAACTAACAACTGGGATCAGCCTAGTGCTGTCCTAGTCCCTAAGTCCCTGGTTTTAAATGTCCAAGCAAATAGCCACACAGGCTTTGTCTCACCGCACAGGGGTTCACTCTCCCTAGACAGTCCACACAGGTCTGGTTCCAGGCATGAGCTAACATCTAATGAAGCTAGGAGTTCTTATAGAGGCCTAAATGAGCTGACAAGCTTCAGCTGGTCTCATCAACTCCCTGTCTGCACGACGCCCAGCACTCTCCCTAGAGGTATGAGTCATCCATGAGCCCACTAGCCTTATACAACTCTCCACCTAGTTGTATAAGTCGGCGTAAAGCCTGAATCTGGGCGAAATATATCTACCCCCCTGGATGCAACCAGGTGACTTTACCTTCCTGCTGTCACACTACCTATAGTTTTCTGTCCCTATAAAAAATGTTTTTTTAAAGATGGTTGATGAGGAATGCTTTAGCACAGTATAGCACAATGAGAATTTCCCTCACTGTCCTTCCCTGTCCCTACAAACAAGGTTTAGCACAGTAAAACACACTGACACTCTCCCTACCTATAGTTTTCTGTCCCTATAAAAAATGTTTTTTTAAAGATGGTTGATGAGGAATGCTTTAGCACAGTATAGCACAATGAGAATTTCCCTCACTGTCCTTCCCTGTCCCTACAAACAAGGTTTAGCACAGTAAAACACACTGACACTCTCCCTACCTATAGTTTTCTGTCCCTATAAAAAATTTTTTTTTAAAGATGGTTGATGATGAATGCTTTAGCACAATATAGCACAATGAGAATTTCCCTCACTGGCCTTCCCTGTCCCTACAAACAAGGTTTAGCGCAGTAAAACACACTGACACTCTCCCTACCTATAGTTTTCTGTCCCTATAATTTTTTTTTTTTTAAAGATGGTTGATGATGAATGCTTTAGCACAGTATAGCACAATGAGAATTTCCCTCACTGGCCTTCCCTGTCCCTACAAACAAGGTTTAGCACAGTAAAACACACTGACACTCTCCCTACCTATAGTTTTCTGTCCCTATAAACATTTTTTTTAAAGATGGTTGATGATGAATGCTTTAGCACAGTATAGCACAATGAGAATTTCTCTCACTGTCCTTCCCTGTCCCTACAAACAAGGTTTAGCACAGTAAAACACACTGACACTCTCCCTACCTATAGTTTTCTGTCCCTATAAAATTTTTTTTTTAAAGATGGTTGATGATGAATGCTTTAGCACAGTATAGCACAATGAGAATTTCCCTCACTGTCCTTCCCTGTCCCTACAAACAAGGTTTAGCACAGTAAAACACACTGACACTCTCCCTACCTATAGTTTTCTGTCCCTATAAAAAATGTTTTTTTAAAGATGGTTGATGATGAATGCTTTAGCACAGTATAGCACAATGAGAATTTCCCTCACTGTCCTTCCCTGTCCCTACAAACAAGGTTTAGCACAGTAAAACACACT
Organism: Rana muscosa; assembly: GCA_029206835.1. Classification (NCBI taxonomy): domain Eukaryota; kingdom Metazoa; phylum Chordata; class Amphibia; order Anura; family Ranidae; genus Rana; species Rana muscosa. The sequence goes on along the minus strand of CM055125.1, from coordinate 337,887,697 downwards.
GACACTCTCCCTACCTATAGTTTTCTGTCCCTATAAAAATTTTTTTTTTTAAAGATGGTTGATGATGAATGCTTTAGCACAGTATAGCACAATGAGAATTTCCCTCACTGTCCTTCCCTGTCCCTACAAACAAGGTTTAGCACAGTAAAACACACTGACACTCTCCCTACCTATAGTTTTCTGTCCCTATAAATTTTTTTTTTAAAAGATGGTTGATGATGAATGCTTTAGCACAGTATAGCACAATGAGAATTTCCCTCACTGTCCTTCCCTGTCCCTACAAACAAGGTTTAGCACAGTAAAACACACTGACACTCTCCCTACCTATAGTTTTCTGTCCCTATAAAAAATGTTTTTTTAAAGATGGTTGATGATGAATGCTTTAGCACAGTATAGCACAATGAGAATTTCCCTCACTGTCCTTCCCTGTCCCTACAAACAAGGTTTAGCACAGTAAAACACACTGACACTCTCCCTACCTATTGTTTTCTGTCCCTATAAAAAATGTTTTTTTAAAGATGGTTGATGATGAATGCTTTAGCACAGTATAGCACAATGAGAATTTCCCTCACTGTCCTTCCCTGTCCCTACAAACAAGGTTTAGCACAGTAAAACAGACTGACACTCTCCCTACCTATCCTTCTCTTTCCCTAAACTAAAGGAATCCAGGTTAAGCAAGAAAAAAAAATGTCACTGTCCCTGCCTATGCTTCTCTTTCCCTGCTCCGGAACACACTACACTAGGCCGCTGTGCTGGCGGCCTTTTATAGTGTGGGGTGTGTACTAAACACCCTCAGCAATAATTGGCCACAGGCATCCTGCCTGTGGCCAATCATTGCTCTCCTCGCTGCCGGCGCTGTGATTGGCCAAGCATGCGGGGTCACAGTGCATGCTTGGCCAATCACAGCGCCTGGATGACACTGCGATGGCGTAGTGCATTGTGGGCCGCGAATTAGGCGCGAACGGCCCAAATCGTTCGTTGTTCGGCGAACGATCGAAAAGCCGATGTTCGAGTCGAACGTATGTTCGACTCGAACACCGAGCTCATCCCTATTGCCTACCAAGTAGTTGACTGAGATAGTGAGGAGTGTGTCATTTATGCAGACTGTTTTTGCTGACACCTGTAGTGCTACAGATAGGAATCCACTAAACCTGCGTGTCTGTTCAGCCTGATTGACAGGGGTAGCGGTTCTGTTAGAACCACACTTTATTCTTACAGTTGTTGTTTCCCTTTCACCTTTATTTGGATTACAAATAAGTGCACCAACACCAGAGATAGCTGAAGAAGGACTGAGATACAAGGAAAAGCCATCACTTTGCTATTGTTCAAGCTTACTATATATGGTCACAGCATTGCTCAACTGTCCTCTAGAGGGAGCCATTTAGTAACATATATATATATATATATATATATATATATATATATATATATATATAAATATAGCGCCCTCACCTTCTCTTCTTTGTCTAGGGGTATTTCATATGTGAGGGTGAGATACGCTACGACCCATGTCCTCCCCATGGCAGTGGGTGAGGTGAAGGCCAGTACCAGATATTTTCCTCGGGCCTGTGTGTTTCAGTTAAGGATCAAGTCTTGCTGTGCTGACACTTCCCTTTGCTCCCATTAACCAGAGTACCACACACCGATTAGGGTCACACTCAAACAGTTCTTTCCCAGCCAACTGGTTGAGACCCAATAACAGTTCAATACGGTGGGGTAAGCAGGTCGAGGCACTATCCTGATTGTACGCGAAACCACTGTGGTTTCACCAGCGGTTACTATAGCCTTGGCTAGAGAGAGAACTTAAATCTTCAGGGTCTCTACCAGTGACCCCAGAGAACAGGAACAGGAGTACCTTCGCTGCATTGTGGCCCCTGTCAGGGGGAGATGTCCCTCCAAGGGAGTTACCGGAGGCCCATCCGTCACCGGGTTGATGCTGCTCCAGACTCACCGGACGGGTGACCTCTCCAGCCTCCTCACCTCAGACTTGGGCCCCATCCACTTCAGGGACCCTCGGACTCCTCCGCCCTCGCGGGACCCAGTCGAAGTCACGGGGGCCCCAGGCCTCTGGTTTAGTACCTCACCCCAGGCTGAAGGTGCCTGGGATGGACGCCAACTCCGCTCCGGCCAGGCCTAGGGCGCCTGGACCAGAACTCCGAACCGCCCGCACCCAGGCCGAAGGTGCCTGGGCGCGTGATGCAGGAAAAAGACCTCGTGGCAAGGGCGTCTCTCCCCTTTATCTCTTCCCTTGACGTCACGACAGGTTCTCTGCCCTCGCCGTACCGTCTCCGGAAAGGGACAAAAAGGTCAGCACTACAGCAGTGAATCTACCTTAGGCCTGTGGGAACCCCGCCACCCACAGGCCAAGGAGAACAATACACCACCCAGTCCTCCACGAATACAAATGGTCAAAATCCTCTAATAATTTACACACCTGGGTCATACTATTACCCAGGTGTATCCCACCTAAATTTAAAGACCCCTCTACACATATATAGCATTTGATGTGATTGTTTGCATTGACATTGTTTTCTTTGCTCCTTTTGTGTGTGGGCCTAGGTGGAGAGGAGTCCCAACATAGGTATTACGGTGTTGGGGATTGTCTCCACTGCACACCTTTTTCTGCTCTTTACCGCCACCCTTTAGTCAACTTCTGCTATTGTTGGTTGATTTTAACATTAGTTGTTTTGTCCATCAGACAAAAGTCCTATGGTTTTCTGTACACACGGTAGGACTTTGCTCCATCGGACTTTTGTTGGGCAAAAGTTTGTCCGTTTCCAGACCCAACTTTTGTCCGATGGAAACAAAACCAAACGAAAAAAAGTTTGTCCGATGGAGCGTACACACGGTCGGATTGTTGGTCCAACTTGCTTAAAACGAAGTTTGTTGGGCAAAAGTCCGACCGTGTGTAGGGGGCTTTAAGCACAACTGACTAAGAGTTTTACTGTTTATGGTAAATCCATCAGGCATGGAACCCAGGGTGTCAGAGGTAAAAGACAATCTGCAGAGTCGGGAGGGCCCATGGGGTATAGAGTTAATCAGCAGCCCCCACGGGGGTACCGCTACAAAAGTGTGCCATCTTTGACAGACGATCAACTACCACAAAGATAGTGGTATGATCCTCTGCCGGGGGTAGCTCAACAATAAAGTCTATGGATAACATCCTCCATGGTCTGTCTGGAACAGGCAAAGGTTTTAGTAGCCCCCCAGGCCTTGGTTCTGTGAGTCTTATTCCTGATGCAAGTTGTGCAGGACTCCACAAATCTTTTACAGTCCTCACGTAACTGGGGCCACCAAAAGGTACGCTGTACCAGGTCAGTGGTTTTGGTTGTGTTTTCTCCTTCACCTTTTTCTCAGGAAGACTGATGCAGTCGAAATCAGGCAGAGGCTGAGCCTTGAACGCAGGATGTTTTGGATTCCGAAGCTCTTCAAGTTTTTTTAACTTCTCTTCCATCCTTTGCTGGTCACGGTTATTAAACGAAAAGGGACACATTTCTACTTGTTTCTGCGCCACTAATTTTGGCTTGAAGGGGACTCCAAAATTAGGCATTGGATTGGCTTTCATAACAGGGACCGGCTCCTCCTTCTGCTTCTCCAGCCGTATACGAACGCTGTTCTTTCGTTCAAAAGCTGGAGAGTGTGCCACAGTTACAGGAAGAATTTTCTTTTCAGGGACCCCCACCACAGCCTGTAAAATCCTTTTTGGACATGGCGTGGCATGGAAACTGAAAGTCTCCTTCTCTTTATCTTTCTCTGTGTTCCCACATTGTTGAAATCACTTTTCCATCTCAAAGCCAACTATCTTGGTGGGCTCTTTCACAGAATGTTTTCTCGGAAGGACGTATGCACCCTCCAAAATCTTCAGATCAAGCTCTTGGGCTTTGAACTTGCATTGCTGTTGCTTGTAGAGTTCTTCTGACGCAATCTCCAACCTCTGGAATGAACTGACGTATTTCGGCCTCTGCATCCAGGCACAGTAAGGTAGAAGGCTCATGGGAGTTGTAGGAGCCACAGAACTACTGGCAATAGGGTGAAGAGAAGGTGACTTTCCCTGTAGCCCAGTTGATGGCAGGATTGTGTGCTTGCAGCCAGGGCATACCGAGGATTACCGGAAATGGGGGAAGAGATAATGTCCACACCTAAAAGTTCTTGGTGAGAACTGGAGATGGTAACAGGTGTAGCGGGGTGTCATTTTACCCGCAGGACTACATTTTCTGGGATGCTTTGCGGCACCCAGGGTGCCATTCCCCGTGCAAGGACTGCTGGGGTGGACTTTAAAAGGGAAGGGCGGGGCTCGCTCTTTCTCTTGGAACGCCGTCCTCCTTGCAAGAGGATCTCCTGCACTCACCTGCTGCGCGGGCTAGGCCTGAAGCCTGGGTCTCGCGTTCCTGTTCCAGAGAGCTGCCGTTCCGCTGGGGAGTCTGCAGAGCATCCGATCCACCTGAGGTGCCATCATTTTCCGAGGGACCCAAAGACTCGGTGCATCGCGGACCACTGTGACGCCACTCACAGTAGCGGAGGAACCGGACAGGAGTCGGTCCGGTTAGGGTGAGAGAGCGCCTGCTCGGAACCTTAAAACAATAACTTTACCTAGGCCATAGGTGTGTGCAGCCTATGGCATTAGGGTGTGCACCCCAAAGCTCAAGCACACACTACCAATCACTCATGGTGTTCGTTCAGAAAGGGAAAGGGGCCAGTAAATTATATTTTTACTGGCCCCTTCCCCCACTTATCCTAAAACATCCCACAATAACAGCTGGCGGGAGAGGAGGGAAGCTGGTAGTCCTGTGGGGGGGGGGGACCAGATCAGTTGGTGGAATCTGTTCTGCACAGGGTGATTAGGGTGTGCCTGGGCACACCTGGCACACCCTGTGCACACGCCTATGACCTAGGCCTTCTATTGAACATAGTTATACTTTGGAGAGACTGTTGTCCTGAACTGAGCTTGCCAGTCTCTCCAGTTTGCCAAGTCAGCGGTTATTCACCAACCCCCTTATTGGATTACAATTTGTTTCTCTATGTGCACCCCCGACAGTTGCTAGTGAAGATTCCTCACCAAACTATACCCACAGTTATAGTCAGGCCTGACTGGGTAGTTAGGACATTGCTGGGCGCCAATTCTTTGCTCACGAGGGAGGATAGCTGCAGCGGGGTTAATACCGTTCTATTGCCTAATTGAATGTCATGTGCATATAATGTGTACACCTTTATTGCAGGGATCTGCATAAGATATTGTACTCAAATTACTCTTTTATATTGTTGCTTACAATAAACCGTTATAGTTAAGTAACTTGATTGTGAGCGTCCATTGTTGTGCTGGTATACAAAGGGGGTTGTACTGTGTAATATATATGTATAGAGATAGTACAGTTATACCACTACTTTCCCTCTTTTCTAACTGTGTCACGAGAGAAGTCAGAGCCGATTGCCAGGGGTTGGTAGCAGTGCATTACAGGGGCCCAAACAAACAAGCAGCCCTCTTAAGCTGAGGGTATTGCTATACGGGTATAGGGGCAGTCTCTTGGACCACAGGTTCAGATTTAATAGCGGACCCATCAGCCAGATGAATAGAGAGTCCCTGGGTCTTAGGGAGGAGAGGTATCTGATGTTGTGCAGCAAATGATGAGTCCATGAAACAGCTGCAAGCTCCGGAGTCAATAATGGTGGGTATTTTCAGAGACTTTCCTGGAAGCTGAAATGAAACAGAGAGGGCAAAGTGAGATTCAGTCTTAAGCCTCGTACACACGGTCGGACTTCCATCGGACTTTTCCGTGGATTTTTGTCCGAACGGAGTTGGCCGGGAACACCCATAGCATACACACCACAGGACTTTTCTGCAAACTTTTCTGCAAACTTTTTACAACATCACGTGGTTTTTCTGCTCTTTTCTGCTCTTTACCGCCACCCTTTGGTCAACTTCTGCTATTGTTGGTTGATTTTAACATTATTTGTTTTGTCCATCGGACAAAAGTCCGATGGTTTTCTGTACACACGGTCGGACTTTGCTCCATCGGACTTTTGTTGGCCAAAAGTTTGTCCGTTTGCAGACCGAACTTTTGTCCGATGAAAACCAAAAAAGTTTGTCCGATGGAGCTTACACACGGTCGGATTTTTGGGCAAACTTGCTCAAAATCAAGTTTGTTGGCAAAAAGTCCGACCGTGTGTACGGGGCTTAAGTCAAGGGTCTTGCCTGGTCAAGAGACATGGGTAGGCAGTTTCTGACGTAATGTCCACGCTCCTTCGGGGTCAGAGAAGGGCGAAGGACTCCCAGCTGCATGGGTTCGGGTGCATCAGATGTGGGGGGCTGCGGGTGCAGGTGACTGGGAGCTCTTGGAAGCATCCAGGTTGGCCGAGAGAAACTCGTAGCCCTCTCGGCCCTTCGTTCTCTCAGGTGTCGATCGATCTGTATGGCTAGATCGATTAACGCGTTCAGAGTCTGTGGGATTTCAACTCTTGCCAGCTCATCCTTTAATCAGAGTCCCATGCGGAACTGGTGGCGGAGCGCGGCATCGTTCCAGTTTGTGTCTGCGCTCCACCGCCTGAACTCAGCCACGTAATCCTCTGCTGCCCTGCATCCCTGTTGCAGGGTGCGCAATGCGGTTTCTGCAGTTGCTGAAAGTTGGGGGTCTTCATATAATTGGGCCATTGCGTGGAAGGTGGTGAGATTGGTCAGGACAGCATCCTTCTGTTCTAGAAGATGGTGGGCCCAGGTTTGAGGGTCTCCATTGAGCAAGGAGACCACGAAACCCACCTTGGTAGCTTCCAGGGAGAAGGTACGAGGTTGAAGGGCGAAATACAGTTCGCAAGAGTTGGCTCAGATTTCCAGAGAATTTTTCAGGCGTAGGGACTCTGGGTTCCGGTAGGAGCATCACAACTGTTGGTGTTGATCCTGCCCCGGCTGAAGAGGTGGAAGCATGGGGGGCGCCCTGGGCTCCATTAGGGTTGGACAGGACCAGTACCCGTTCTTCCAGCCGGGTGTAGCCTTGCTGGAGATTCTTAATAGCTTCAGTCAATCCTGCCAGGTGTTGACACAGTTCTTCCATAGGAGAGGCTCCCTGCTCAGGCTCAGACATGGCTGTCTGCTACTGGCACGTACCTGATGGCGGTGAGCCCGATATAGCAGAGGGAGGCCTCCCTTATGGCGCCTACTCGCGGCCCCTGGTAAAGTAACAGAAGGCACAGGAGTGAGAAGTGGTACGAGTGCCTGGCAGGATCAACAGGGGTAGTCTGGACGTTCAGGGACTCCACAGGAACTGGGAAACAGGAGCTGAGGAAGCTGACAGGTTTGGCAGACAGGAACTGGATCACTGGACCGGAACCAGGAACAAACAGGCACAATTCAGCAGACTGGAACAGCTTGGACTGGAACCAGGACAGACAGGAACCGATCAGCAGACTGGAGCAGACTGGAACCAGGAACAGACAGGATGGTCAGACAGGCCGGGTCGGTTATCACGCGGTCGGCAAGGTACAGAGGTGCAAGCAGAAGAATCGTCAAACAGGCCAAGGATCAGGTGCAGGCGGATGGCTGGGATAGTCACAGGTAAGCCGGGTCTTTCACAGATCAGGTTTCAGGAACACTAACGCTGTAGAGACAGCGGGGACTGTATGTGACAGGCAGGCTTAAATGGCCCGCCTGGCACCAACAGAGGTGCGCGCACGCGCGGTTGCAGCCGCGAACGGGAACTGAAGAGTCTGAGGCGCCTGTTTCTGGCAGGATCTTCATGACACTGGCTCTATTGTGAAAAGTGCTGGAGAGAGAGGGCAGCCCTGCCTCGTACCTCTATATAACTGAAAAAAAGATGATAATTTTCCTCCCAATATAACTGCTGACCTGGGTCTCCCATATATTATTTGGATCCACTTAATAAATACTAATGGGAATCCCATCCTTCTAAGTATTTCCCATAGAAAAGGCCATTCGATTGTATCGAAGGCCTTCTCTATGTTTAACCACTTAACAACCACCTGCCGACAAATAACGGCGGCAGGGTGGTTGCTTAACTCTGGGAGGACGTTATATAACGTCCTCCCAGAATCGCGCTCCCGCGCGCCCCCTGGGGCGCGCACACGGGAAACTCCGTGACCGCCGGGTCCAGAGGACCCGGCGGATCATGAATCGCGGTAAATCGCCGCTGATAGCGGCCGTTTACCACGTGATCTCTCCGTCAAATGACGGAGCAATCACTTGTAAACAGACCGGCGTCATTTGATGACGCCGGTTCCTCCCTCCCCTCTCTGTACCGATTGGTACAGTGTGAGAGGAGAGGGGAGGGAGCGGATGGCAGCAGCAGCACTGTGGGCTGGATCTGTGACAATTGCAGTCACAGATCCAGCCATCCATCCATCCCTGCTCAGCCATCCCTGTGCTATACCCTGCCAATACTCTGCAATACACCCTGCCAATACTCTTCAAAATACCCTGGTGCAATACTCTGCAATACCCTGGTGCAATACTCTGCAATACCCTGGTGCAATACTCTGCAATACCCTGGTGCAATACTCTGCAATACCCTGCACAATACTCTGCAATACCCTGCGCAATACTCTGCAATACCCTGCAAAATACTCTGCAATACCCTGCAAAATACTCTGCAATACCCTGCAAAATACTCTGCAATACCCTGCGCAATACTCTGCAAAATACTCTGCAATACCCTGCACAATACTCTGCAATACCCTGCACAATACTCTGCAATACCCTGCACAATACTCTGCAATACCCTGCACAATACTCTGCAATACCCTCCACAATACTCTGCAATACCCTCCACAATACCCTGTGCAATACCCTCCACAATACCCTGTGCAATAGCCGTGCAATACCCTGCCATACACCGCAATACCCTGCCATACACCGCAATACTCCGCAATGCCCTGCAATACTCCGCAATGCCCGGCAATACTCCGCAATGCCCGGCAATACTCCGCAATGCCCGGCAATACTCCGCAATGCCCGGCAATACTCCGCAATGCCCGGCAATACTCTGCAATAACCACTTCCCGCCCTCCGGCCGTCATATGACGTCCTTGACTTTGTGCGGGGATATCTGAATGATGCCTGCAGCTACAGGCATCATTCAGATATCGGCTTTTTCAGCCGGCGATTCCCTACACCATAAGAACAATCATAGCGGCTGTTCCGCCGCTTGATCATTCTTACGGGAGGCGAGAGGGGATGTCCCCCCCCCCCCCCCCGCCGCCCTCCGGTGCTTCTACCGACTCACCGCTACGATCAAAGCCAGGATTGTTGTTTTTTTTTTTTTGTATTTTTTCAGGCTTCCCAGCCTAGAGGTGAGATGTGGGGTCTTATTGACACCCCCCCCCCCCCCCCATATCTCACTGTAAAGAGGACCTGTCATGCCATATTCCTATTACAAGGGATGTTTACGTTCCTTGTAATAGGTATAAAAGTGATCAAAAAAATGTTTAGGGCGGAAAAACATGTCAAACTAAAATAAATAAAGTAAAATGAAGAATATTTTTTTTTTTTTTTTTTTAAAGCGCCCCTGTCCCCGTGAGTTCGCATACAGAAGCGAACGTATACGTAAGTCCCGCCCACATATGAAAACGGTTTTCAAACCACACATGTGAGGTATCTCTGCGAACGTTAGAGCGAGAGCAATCATTTTGGCCCTAGACCTCCTCTGTAACTCAAAACATGTAACCAGTAAAAATATTTAAAGCGTCGCCTATGGGGATTTTTTAAGTAGCGAAGTTTGGCGCCATTCCACGAGTGTGTGCAATTTTTAAGGGCGACATGTTAGGTATCTATTTACTCGGCGTAACTTCATCTTTCACATTATGCAAAAACATTGGGCTAACTTTACTGTTTTTTTTTTTTAAGCACAAAACATTTTTTTTCCGTAAAAAACGCGTTAAAAAAATTGCTGCGCAAATATCGTGCGAGATAAAAAGTTGCAACAACCACCATTATATTCTCTAAGGTCTTTGCTAAAAAAAACATATATAATGTTTTGGGGTTCTATGTAATTTTCTAGCAAATAAATGATGATTTTTACATGTAGGAGAGAAATGTCAGAATTGGCCTTGGTGCTCCAGAACGCCTGAAGGTGCTCCCTGCATGTTGGGCCTCTGTATGTGGCCACGCTGTGTAAAAGTCTCACACATGTGGTATCGCCATACTCGGGAGTAATAGCAGAATGTGTTTTGGGGTGTAATTTGTGGAATGCATATGCTGTGTGTGAGAAATAACCTGCTAATATGACAATTTTGTGAAAAAAAAAAAAGAGAAAAAAAAAATCTTGATTTTGCAAAGAATTGTGGGAAAAAATGACAACTTCAAAAAACTCACAATGCCTCTTTCTGAATACCTTGGAATGTCTTCTTTCCAAAAAGGGGTCATTTGGGGGGTATTTGTACTTTTCTGGCATGTTAGGGTCTCAAGAATTGAGATAGGCCGTCAGTACTTCAGGTGTGATCAATTTTCAGATATTGGCACCATAGCTTGTGGACTCTATAACTTTCACAAAGACCAAATAATATACACCAATTTGTACTTATTTTTACCAAAGATATGTAGCAGTATACATTTTGGCCAAAATTTATGAAGAAAAAATAGTAATTTGCAAAATTTTATAACAGAAACGAAAAAAAAATCATTTTTTTACAAAATTTTCAGTCTTTTTTCTCTTATAGCGCAAAAAATAAAAAACCCAACAGTGATTAAATACCACCAAAAGAAAGCTCTATTTGTGTGAAAAAAAGGACAAAAATTTCATATGGGTACAGTGTTGTATGACTGAGTAATTGTCATTCAAAATGTGAGAGCACCGAAAGCTGAAAATTGGTCTGGTTATTAAGGGGGTTTAAGTGCCCAGTGGTCAAGTGGTTAAAGAGGCCACCGTCCTGGATCCCTCCTGAATATGGTGAGTATGTATATATGTATATTTGTATATAGCCTACGTAAGTTAACGTCTGTTCTCTGTGGCATAAATCCTGTCTGATCTGAATTTATGATATTCTTGAGCAGGGGTTGTATTCTTAATGTTAATATCTTTGTTAGTATTTTTAGATCTATATTTAATAATGCTATTGGCCTATATGAGGAACATTCATTTCCTTATATATTAATGTTATATGTGCCTCTCTCATTGAATCTGGGAGGGTCCCTTTCGATAACCCACTTGTGAATACTTCTGCTAGTTTAGGGGCTATTAAAGCTCTATATTTTTTATAGAATTCCACCGGAATTCCATCTGGACCTGGTGCCTTTTCCCCCGAAAATGTACGTATAACCCCCATAATCTCCTCGATTATAGGAGGACAGACCAATGCCCTCCTCTCCCCATCCAAGGGCTATCCGGTCCAATAGATTCGTCATAGCCTCCAGGCGGAAGCCAGAGGGGAGAGAGGAGGCATACAACAAACTATAGTACTCTCTAACGGCCTCCAATATCTCTTCAGGTTCTTTTTACTCTGTCCATTTAAAGTCTCGATTTCTGGTATAGTTGTAGCTTGATATTCTTGTTGTGCTAATCTCGCCAGAAATCTCCCACCTTTATCTCCCTGCTCAAAAATATTCTGTCTATTTCTATGTAGTTCTAATCTTGTTATTTCCTCCATATGCAGATGTAAAGCTCTTTGTGCAGCCATTATTTGGTCAAAGTTAGTACTACTGGGGTCTTGACTAGAGTTAAGTGGACACCTGGATGTTCGGGTTCGACGGGTTCGGCTGAACTTCGGAAAAAAGTTTGAGTTCGGGACCGAACTTGACCCGAACTTTACCCCGAACCCCATTGAAGTCAATGGGGACCCGAACTTCTGAGGACTAAAAAGGCTCTAAAAAAGTAATGGAAAAGGCTAGAGGGTTGCAAATGGCAGCAAAATGTTGTTAAGAGCATGGGAAGTGCTCTGCAAACAAATGTGGATAGGGAAATAACTTAAAATAACATAAAAAAAATAATAATATGCTGGAGGCCTCCTTTTCAGCAGAAGAGGTACAGGAATTCATTAAGAACCTCAGAAACTCACGATGCCACACATATGGTGGGAATGCCCCAGAATACGCCCTTTCTGGAAAACATTATTCAATATAATGGATAAGCTAGTGTGAAAATAAAATACTTTGAAATAAAAATGTAGCGGGGTGCTAAATTTAAGGGAAGTGTTTGAGTGGTAAATAGGCTCAAACACCCTAATTCTGTAGGATTCATGGACCATTTTGTCCTCGGGGGACAGTATTGGTGTGCAGTTCCCTGCGGCCTACAGGTGGCGCTGCCATGGTAGGCTAGGGTTGAACCGCCGATACAGTGCTGTGCCTTTAGTGTCCCCTCTTGGCAGTAGTACAGTGGGGCGGGGAACCTGCTGTGCATGTCGGGAGAGGATATAAAAGGGGCAGACACCTCCTGATCGGGGTCCGAGCCCCAGGCACCTTTTGGCCTAGGGGCTGATGTCCAGTGGGGTCCGCACTCAGGTGCCTTCGGCCTGGGTGCACGTGTTCCTGTTCCATCCTGGGCACCTTTAGCCCGGGGTGAGGTACTATCCTGGAGTTCCTGCTGCCCTGGGTATGGAGGCCTAGGGGCGGGAGTAAAGCCTGGGCTCCAGAGCTTTTGCCTGGAGTCCGCTAAGGGTCCAGGAGTCTTTGGGTGCCGCCTCGTGTAGGGGATCCTGTTCAGGGCAAGTGAGGAACCTTCCGATGGCCCGATGCTGGAGGCACGGTGAAGGAAGGGTCTGTTGACTCCCTGGAGAGATGTCTTCCCCTTGATATGGGCTAGTTCTTAGAAGAAGAAGCTCAAGGTCATCCTGACTGTATCAGAGGCCTTATTCACCTGGCCCGTGGCAGGGGCCTTATACACCCTGGTCTGTGGCAGAGACCAAAGTTCTCCAGGTCCGTGGCAGGGGCCTTGTACACCCGGTCTGTGGCATAGACCAACCTCACGGTCTGTGGCAGAGACCGTGCGCCTAAAACTGTTTGAGAAACCTAAGCAGTGAAGTGAATGTGCTACGTTTGTGCCTGGACCTCCTCCACACCTTAAAACACTGCGAGGGCGCGCAGCGGGGGAACAGCTGTGCCCGCCGCGGTCACGTGATGCCGATGCGCGTGCCTGGCGGCCGCGATGATCGGCTGTGACAGAGGCAGGACGTGGATCTCTGTGTGTAAACACAGAGATCCATGTCCTGTCAGGGAGAGAGGAGACTGATGCTGTGTCCCTTGTACATAGGGACACAGATCGGTCACCTCCCCCTGTCAGTCCCCTCCCCCCACAGTAAGAATCACAAATAGGGAACATAGTTAACCCCTTCCCGCCCCCCCTAGTGTTAACCCCTTCCCTGCCAGTCACATTTATACAGTAATCAGTGCATTTTTATAGCACTGTTCGCTGTATAAATGTGAATGGTCCCAAAATAGTGTCAAAAGTGTCCGATATGTCCGCCGCAATATTGCAGGCCTGACAAAAATCGCAGATCGCCGCCATTACTAGTAAAAAAAAAAAAAATATAATAAAAATATCATAATTCTATCCCCTATTTTGTAGGCGCTATAACTTTTTCGCAAACCAATCACTATACGCTTTTTGCAATTTTTTTTACCCAAAAAATATAGAAGAATACGTATCGGTCTAAACTGAGCAAAAAATAGTTTTGTAAAAAAAATTGGGATATTATTATAACAAAAAGTAAAAAAATATTGTGTTTTTTTTCAAAATTTTCTGTCTTTTTTTTGTTTATAGCGCAAAAAATAAAAACCGCAGAGGTGATCAAATACCACCAAAAGAAATCTCTATTTGTAGTGAAAAAATGATAAAAATATCATTTGGGTACAGCGTTGTATGACCGCGCAATTGTCATTCAAAGTGTGTCAGCACTGAAAGCTAAAAATTGGTCCGGGCACGAAGGGGGTTTAGTGCCCAGTTGTCAAGTGGTTTTAATTAATATTTTATATTTCCGCATACATATTCCCTCCTATCCATGGGAGAAAAGCATATTTTAAATATTTAGAAAAAATTCTCCAAATAGCTAGATGTACTTATTCTGTTCTATTGTACTAATTAATGCTGTATACTTCTGCGTGTCTAGTCCCCCCTATCCGAGGAAGGAAAACATATATTGATTTTTAGTGCCCAAAAAAAAAAAATGTATATTTCCACATGTCATTTCATAATGCCTTATCCCACAAAAAAAAATTTAATTCATTATTCCAGTGCTATTGTGTCATTCCTTGCTCACTATTTAAATATTTCACATAGAACCTCCCACCCCCCCCCCCCCCCCAAAAAAAAAGCCCTAAAAAAAAAACATCCAAAAAAAAAAAAAAGATTAAAAAAATTAAGGAGAATTATCTAGTATCCAACCACTCTGCCACCGCAGCTGGTGTTTCAAAAAAACATGTTCGTGTCTCGTCGTTCATCCTTAATCTACTGGGGTATAGAAGACTGAATTTCAGCCCCTTCTCTCTAAATTTTTTCCGTACTTCAGTGTAGGCTCTTCCATTCTTGTATTTCCGGGGGGTAATCTGGAAAAAATAATAACTTCACATTCTCAAATTGTATGTCCCCCTTTATCCTGGCTGCTGATAGAATTTGATTCCGATCTCTGTAGTTTAATAAAGGTAACAAAAAAGGTTGAGGGAATGCCCCTGGCTTAGGGGTACGAAAGGAGATCCTATGTGCTCTTTCTATTACAAATGTTGGAGTTCTTTTTATTAAGCCCAAAATATCTGTCAGTAGTTTTTCTGCGAAGTCTACTGGATTATCTCCTTCTGCTCGCTCTGGTAGGCCTATAATCCAGATATTGTTCCTTCTTAATTGGCTTTCTGTATCAATTGCTCTATCTTTAAGTGTCATAATTTTGTTTTTTCATTATATGCCATTCTCCTTTATTCATTTTTTGTTTTTCTTCCATCTTTGAGACACGATTTTCTATTGCTGAGGTTCTTTGCTGTATCTTATCAAATTCGTGTCTCATTATGCTGGCATCCACTGCTAGGGCATCTATTTTAAATGTAGGAGCCTCACTACTTATTTTAATGGCCTCCATGATTTCTTTGACAAAAGAGGGTTGCTCTGTTTCTTTTTCCATTATAGTCTGAGTCTCCACCGGTACCCTAGTGGTTTTAGGGGATTTTACAGTTGATTTCCCAGTTACTTTTGCTGCCATTGATATAGGAGAGGAGCACGGGGTAATTGTCTGTGTTTTACACCTAGGTCTGTTCGGGGCCATTCAGCTCTACTTAATCTCTAAAATTAGTGAAGTGATAAACTCTCTACCCAGTATACCCCAATAAGCTCTGATTTTACTTGAGGGTTAAATGGAAATACAGGGTGGCACAGTTCCAATTTCAGTATTACCAATACACCTGATATAGTCCAATAGTCCCAAGGTCCAAAGCCAAATGCAGAATTTCCAATTTATATCCTCTGAATCTTTTTTTTTTTTTAACCCTCTTCACACTATCCTCCACATTATAACAACATATACACTGTGTACAATATAGAGTCTGTTGTATAATAATACTGTATGTCTAACTTCTGGCCATACACAGAAAATCCCAAAGGGAAAAAAAAAGTGTACCTAATTCCAGCGCCGTATATTGTGGATTATATGGATGCAGGTTTGATGTAAAAAAATAGAGCGCAGATTAGTTAGGCAAGTCCTGTGTCATATATTCAGAGCAAGGAGCCGAATAGTCCATCTATTATAGCCTGTGTAAAGGCTGAATGCACTTGTTTTTTGAGCAGGTGTCACGGACAGATGGAGACTAGCAAGGAGGAGGCCGTATGTCTGGGACCGTAGCCTCTATCCAAACCAGGGAACGGGAGCCATGGGCCAAAGGCCAGACCCTTAGAACCGCAAGCCGGAGATCGGGAGCCGGGAAACGGGGACCGGGAGCCAGGGGTACAGCGGGAAGATTCCAATCCACCTTGACAGGAGGCAACTCGACCAGCCGGTGGTTCAATCCGCAAATCCTCCAGGAAAATCTGCTAACACACTCTCCTCAAATCCCCCACAGAGGAGGCATATACCGTCGGCATGGGGCGGAATGGAGATCCGGTTCTTGCCCAGGCAAACTCAAAATCAGGCACCTCTAGCTGAAAGCATCGCTCGCTCGTTCAGAGCCCGCCCACCTTCACACGTCACAGGCTCTCACGCATCACCCCCTTCTGAACCCATTCTAGCTTGGGGTTTGGATAGATGTCAGCTTTGGTGAATTTTTTAGCTTCAGCGGCAGTAAGAAGATTTTGTTGTGGGGCGCATGCGCGGCTTTCCGACATGGCGGACGTGCTCTGAGTGAGCTCCGGGTCTCCGCCGCTCTTCGTGACCTCCGTACAGCTTCATTAGCCTCCAATTGATCCGGGGGTAAGCCTGATACTCCGCTTTACTCCCTGGGCGCCCCATGGGAAATATTGGCCAGCAGCAGCGCAACTATAAACCGCTGTTTGGGCCGCGAACAGGAACGGAGATGGAACGCTTCATTACTAGGCCGCAATCCGCGGCCTCGATTTCGCAAGCAGACCCCTTTGCCGCAATGGATCCGTTCATTGATGCGGAGGAATCGGGACTCCCTGGGCTTACGAACGCGCCGATTGTGAGTCCCGCCACACACGTACCTCGGGAGATTCTCACTCCTGACATTTTAGATAAAAAATTGGATTCCAAGCTGCAGCACCTGCTCCTACAAATCACCCGGAACATTGCGGCAGAGGTGAGCAAGATCTCAGCTGAACTGAGGGGGGAAATTACTCAAATTGGGGAACGTGCAGATGCATTGGAACACAAGTTTGATGAGATGGTGAACTATGTGCAGGCAATTGAGGAAGAAAACTACAATCTTAAACACTCTGTCTCCCAATTGCAGCTTCAACAGGAAGATTTAGAGAACAAGGAGAGGCGCCAAAATTTGCGCTTCCGTGGTATCCCTGAGTCGGTGGGGGACTCCTCCCTACGCCCATACCTCTTGGGGCTTTTTAATGTTCTAGCTCCCTCAGTAGTAGATGTGGATTGGCGTCTGGACAGGGCTCATCGCTCCCTGGGCCCAAAACCCCCGTCGGGGGCCAGACCCAAAGATGTAATCGTGAGGTTTCATTATTATGACAGCAAGGAAGCCCTGGTCCTGGCCACACATAATAAATCTCAGCTTTCATATAAGGAGACGAAGCTACAGATCTTCAGTGATCTCTCTCCCATTACTTTGGCGAAAAGGAGAAATCTGCGTCTGATTACAACTCACCTACAGCTTCACAAAGTCCTCTACTACTGGGGCTTCCCCTTTCGCCTCATTGTGTCTAAAGATGGTGTTCAGCATAGTTTGCGTGACCTACAAGAGGGTGAAGCGTTTATAAAAAGCCTTGGTCTCCCACCTCTGCCTGAAGAGGACCCTCATCTTGCTCCTGCTCAAGCTCGTCCTTTTCCACCCACTCCCAGTCACCTCTGGACCCCTGTGAGGAGCCAATCGAGGAAACATCTTTCCACCCCTCAGCGCCCAAGATCCTCCAGACAACCTCCATGATTTCCTTGAAGGGGGTGACCGGATCCCCATTATATCGCTCTTGTTTCTCCTCGTTGAGTCCTTGGAAGGCTTTCCGCTGCAATCTGGACTCTAAGTTTGGTTAACTACCTCCCCCACCTGTGTGGGGGGGAGTTCTTGGTATCTGTCCCATGGGGCAACAAAGTTTCAAAGTTTTGTCGTTTTTTTTTCTTCTCCTTTTTGGTTCAAGGTTACGCCTTTTTCAAAATTGATGCTCTTTTGAAGGATTTTCTTTTGCCTAAGAAGATGCGGCGGACACAGCCCTGTTCTGAGACTTCCATGTTGGAGGCCCCCTTGTGCCCATACTGGTCCCTTGACGTTGTTCAGGGTCCCCTGAGTTGTCATAACAACTCAGGTTCTCAATTAATGTTTTTCTTTTTTTTTCTATGGAATATATACTTCCTCATCTGGTTTTGCCCTTTTAATTATATGCTCATACGTCAGTTTTGCTGGTCGAGGTCCCTTTTTTTCCTGTTTTTTTCCTTTTTTCTTTTTTTTTCTTTTGTCTATATTTTTTAGTTTACCTAAGTGTGAGGGGGTTAGCTCGGTAGCGGGTGTGTGTGACCCCCTGGATGGGCTCCCCACACAAAAACAGGCCCAGCAGACAGAGGTTGTGATTTTCAAGATCAAAAGGTGCGGTTTATTTCTCTATTTACAGTGACAAAAACACAGCAAAGCAAAAAGAAACATAAACAAAATAAATCCTGGTCAGCTTGACCTCTGACTAAACATGCAGGTTTCCCTAACTAACAACTGGGATAAGCCTGG
This sequence comes from Rana muscosa, assembly GCA_029206835.1. NCBI lineage: Eukaryota > Metazoa > Chordata > Amphibia > Anura > Ranidae > Rana > Rana muscosa. The sequence goes on along the minus strand of CM055125.1, from coordinate 337,869,441 downwards.
TGCTGTCCTAGTCCCTAAGTCCCTGGTTTAGTAAATGTCCAAACAAATAGCCACACAGGCTTTGTCTCACCGCACAGGGGTTCACTCTCCCTAGACAGTCCACACAGGTCTGGGTCCAGGCATGAGCAAACACCTAATGAAGCTGGGAGTTTTTATAGAGGCCTTAAACGAGCTGACAAGCTTCAGCTGGTCTCATCAACTCCCTGCCTGCACGACGCCCAGCACTCTCCCTAGAGGTATGAATCATCCATGAGCCCACTAGCCTCAGCTGGGCTTCATCAACTCTCTCCCTAGTTGTATAAGTCGGCATAAAGCCTGAATCTGGGAGAAATATACCTACCCCCCTGGATGCAACCAGGTGACTTTACCTTCCTGCTGTCACATAAGGTATACTGGTACTTTTCAAGGTATAATACTAACATGAGACTTTGTTTTGTTTCTCTATGTACACCACTAATTTTTCCAAGTAGTGCAAGAATATGTCCTTGTAATTTTTATTTGCAAACACAGGCTATTTTGTTACAACTGTGCTTATGTCTCTGAGAATTATGTCCTTTAATGTGAAGGGCCTGAACTCTGTTCAAAAGCGCTGGATTGCTTTAAAGGAGTTCAGATCCTCAGGAGCTGATATAATCATGCTCCAGGAAACCCATTTTAAGGCTAACGGCTCTTTAAAATTTGCTACTAGGTTCTATCCCAACTCCTTTCTTGCCTCTGACTGGCAAGGCAGGAGTTGCTATTCTGATTAAGAAAACATGTCCCATCAGGGTCAAAGATTCATATTCTGACCCTCATGGTAGGTTCCTTCTCTTGGATTGTGATTATATGTCCTCCTCTTTTACCTTAGCTAACATCTATGCTCCTAATACCGGTCAGGTTGATTTTCTGACTAAGGTTTTAGATATGCCTCAGTGTCGCCCTCAACCCTTCATGATAGTGGGGAGGGACTTCAATCTCGTCATGTCCCCTACTAGAGACAGGCTAACTATTCCTCTTGATACGCGGTCTAGAAAGGTAGTCTCCACAGCTAGATCCTTTCGTAGATGTATTAGATCCCATCAATTATTTGACTCATGGAGGATTAAACACCCCTCCGCTAAACAGTATACTTTCTATTCCATGGCCCATAAAATGTTCTCTCGTTTGGATCATTTTTTTGTTTCAGCCCCACTCATCCCCCACATTACAGACTCAGACATATCCCCCATTACGTGGTCGGACCATGCTCCTATCACTTTGGATGTCCAAATGTCTCAAACCCCCTCTAGATCTTGTCACTGGCGGTTAAATGACCAACTTCTTCAATCTGAACCTTCCCGCACGACGTTAGCATCTGCACTGAAGGAGTTTTTCCTACTTAATTTAGGGTCAGTTGCGGATTTTTCCACGCTGTGGGAGGCACACAAAGCGGTTTTCCGTGGTGTGTGCATCGCGGAGGGTACTCGCCTGAAAAGGGATAGGAACAGCCTCCTGAAATCCTTGACGGCTGCCCTTGGGTTAGCCGAGCGCAAACTTCTGTGCAAACCCACGGTGTCGAAACTCCGCACTGTTATGTCTATCAGAGAACGAATTAAATCATTACATCAAGGTAAGGCCGCTAGATCTCTCCTATGGGCTAAACGAAAGTTTTATGAATTCTCCAACAAACCTCACAGGATGTTGGTCAATAAGCTCAGGCCACGCCCATTTCATTCCTTTCCAGATTTTCTCCTCCGTGCGGATGGAACTAGGACCCACTGCCCTCTTGAGATGTCTAAGATATTTGGTAGCTTCTATCGGAAGCTATACAGTTGTCTTACACCCGAAAATCACTTCAATTTCACGCAAGATAAATTCAATGACTTCTTTACAGGCCTAAAACTCCCGAAAATTTCCACATCGAATCTGGCGGAACTGAATACTCCCATAACTACCGAGGAACTTCATAATGTACTTAAGGAACTCCCACTTCATAAATCCCCAGGCCCTGATGGACTCCCCTATTCATATTATAAAGCTTTTGAAGATATCTTGTCTCCTCATTTACTGTCCCTCTATGGTACCCTCCTTAAAGGACATCCTCCGCACTCTCAGTTTTCCCACTCCTATATCTCTGTAATACCTAAGCCGGGTAAGGACCCCTCTTCCCCTGACAACTATAGGCCTATAGCACTTTTAAATTCAGATTACAAGATTTTCACCAAAATCCTTGCGTCCAGATTATCCAAATATATCCCCAAATTGATTAATAGAGACCAGGTGGGCTTTGTCTCCGCGAGACATGCTGGCGACAATACTCGCCGCGCGGTTGACTTGATTGATCTTTTGAATAGATCCTCACACCAAGCATTGGTTCTCAGCCTGGATGCGCAAAAAGCGTTTGACAGGCTGAGCTGGCCCTATATGTTCTCGACACTCCGGTTTTATGGTTTCAGGGGGCCTTTTCTAAATGCATTACACACATTATACTCCCAAGTTACAGCACAAGTCCAGATGTCTTCTTTTCTGTCGCCCCGCTTCCCCATGTCCAATGGTACTCGCCAGGGTTGCCCTCTTTCCCCATTGCTTTTTATTCTATGCTTGGAGCCCCTGGCTGAGGCCATCCGTTCCCATCAAGACATTCGTGGGGTTGTGATGCGACAGAGGGAATACAAACTTTCGCTATTTGCTGATGACATTCTGCTTACTATTACTCATCCTTTGCTTTCCCTCCCATCTCTACACAACCTCCTTAATTCCTTTGGTGCTATTTCCGGTTATAAAATAAACACTACAAAAACTGAGGCCCTTCCTATCCATATCCCTCCCACATTACTGTCCCAACTTATGACTTCTTATCGCTACAAGTGGTGTTCCATCTCCCTCAAATATTTAGGGGTTCATCTCACCCCTACGTACTCCACTCTTTATTCAGTAAATTATCCTCCCTTATTTTCGGACATCAAAAAATCATTACAAAGTTGGGCCAAATATCCTATCTCCCTTTTAGGGAGGATTAACGTATTGAAAATGTCCATTTTGCCCCGGCTATTATATTATTTTGAGACATTACCAGTCACTATTCCTATGTCTCAACTTAAATCCCTCCACAGATCCTTTTCAAATTTCATCTGGAACGATAGGGCGCACCGCATTCCCAGTTCCGTGGTTTTCGCGTTGAAATCCAGGGGAGGCCTGGGGGCCCCAGATATTCTCAAATATTACTATGCCACTCACCTTAGGACGATAGCTTCCTGGTCTACCCTTCATGCCCCTAGCCATTGGTCTGATATAGAGAAGGGAGTGCTTTTTCCGGTTCATCCCTGTTCCTTGATTTGGTCTCTTTCCCCTCATATAGATCCTGTTTATAGACGTCAATGTACAGCCCCTATGACCTTCACTCTATCAATATGGAGTAAATGCCTCAAATCATACCCCCTCATGTCCTCTTGCCCCCCCTTCTTAATGTTTTATTCAATCCGTCCATCCCTGATAGTCTATCACTAGGTCGGATATTCCCCTGGGTCGATGCTTCTTTGTTCCAGCTCCGCAATTTAGTGCATCCGGTAACTCGTAGGCTACACCCATTTGATTTTTTCAAAGAAAAGTTCCATATTCCTTCTCGACTTTTTCATTTCTATTTACAGATCAGACATTTCCTTCACTCTAGATCTCCATCTTTGTCTTTGACCTCTCCTACCCCCTTTGAATATCTGTGTGCCCAAGGTCCCCATCAACTCCATTTGGTTTCCTCTATTCATCGTATCCTCCATGAGTCATTTATCCTCACTGAGGACACCCATATGTATATGAAAAAGTGGGCCCAACTGCTGCAAAGACCCATAAGTTCTCAAATGTGGGACAGGATATGGTCCTCCGTCTCGAAATCTTCTAGATGTGTTATTCATAGGGAGACCTCAGTGAAGATCCTCATGTTCTGGTATAGGACCCCTGAACTTATACATAAATATGATCCCTCAATCTCGAGGAATTGTTGGCGATGTAATAAGGAAATAGGGTCATTGTATCATATTTTTTGGCAATGCCCTTTGATTCAGCCCCTCTGGTTGGATGTAATGGGGCTGATCCAGAGGGTGGTGGATGTCTCCTTACCGCTTGATCCTCTACACTATTTGTTGGGTCTCCCCTTTAAGGGCATAACTAAACACGGGAACAGACTGATTTCTTATATTCTGCTAGCTGCCAAGAGACTGATCCCCCTTTGCTGGTTATCTAACTCCACCCCCCCTTGGTCCAGATTCCTCCAACTAGTTGCTGGGATACGTAGGATGGAATATGTGACGGCTTCTGTAAATGACGCATCGCCCCAATTTGATAAGATCTGGGATCTATGGAATGCCTCGGAATATGGAATGCATCCTTTGGCTAATAAGTCATGATTTGCCCAATCCCTTCCCCCCTCTCCCCCTTCTAGTCTAATAAGCCCGGTAATGCCTCACTTAGACTATGATCCATGCTCTGGTGTTATCTTGACTTTCGTGTGTTGTAATTTTTATTTTATTTATTTTTTATCTCTAAACTGTGACCTCTATTTCCTCTAGTTTCTTTGTTATGCATATGAGCCTGTTCTCAAACTTCCTTTGCTATACGGTTCACTCTTGTGTTCTGTCTTTTTTTCGACACTTCGGCTGAAGTGTTCTGCCTGTAATGTACATTCTGATTTGCTTGAATTGCTTTGTAATTACTTTGTGATTATTGTCATTTTATAAAAATTTTCAATAAAAATACAATTATAAAAAAAAATAAGATTTTGTTGTAAAAGATTAGCCAGCTGTAAAATTGAAAACCATGGGAACGTCAACTTGTTCGGATAAGACATGGTGTGTTAAGGCAAGAAAGCCTGGGAAATACCCGGTGCTGTGGACACACACGCCAGCGGCGGTGGGTCAAACGAGCAACGACAGATCCTCACTGGCAAATCAGCTGGCTGGAACTCCTATGCAGGGAAAGTCCTGATGTCCACGTCCCACAGGCGAAGATTTAAAAGCTGTAGCTATACAGACCATGATGCAGCAAAACTTGGGCTTCCAAGTAGGATAAAACACCATATAAAAAAGACAGAAAAAAGCTCCATCCGGTGGTATGGTAAAAGTTAGGCTTGTTTATTCCAATAAAATAAAAAAAAATACATGCATCGTAAAAAGCTTGTAGATGGTGTTCACATGAAAAAATTCCATAAGGCGTAGTGTATAGGGCCAAGAGAAGGCTATGTACCTGACATGTTTCGCACTAGTGTGCATCAACTGGGGCATCATGTTTGGCTATATAGTGTATTATCTACACCCGCTTACCTGAAAAACAAGTGAGGCTGATTCTCTGTGTTTATACAAATATAGGACTCTTTTTTTTTTCGAGGAACGGCTGAAATGTTATCTCAGATTCAGAACAGAGCAGATTAGGTGACCCAGGCAGCGTTGATTATCTGCTACCTTCAGGTAGACAGTTGGAACACATTCAATCCACATGCACGCTCGGTCTGGAGCCTGACTTGCCTAATCCCCCATATTTACTGATTGACCTTGTAATACGTTGAATGTTGCTGGGATAGCACACTGATTCATGACATCTCTCTTGCAGAGTCACGGGTGGCGAGCTCTTCGATCGCATCATTGAGCGAGGATATTACACAGAAAAGGATGCCAGTCAGCTCATCCGACAGGTCCTGGACGCTCTGCAGTACTTGCACAATATGGGAATTGTGCACCGTGATCTCAAGGTATTGTGGACTCAAATTGAGCTAAAAAACTGGGGTGCTATTTAGGATACATTTTTTTTTATTAATGTTTGCAAAGCGTAAAGAACCTTTAAAGGAAACCATACTGAGGAATTATGGATGCTGCTATTGCGGACATTTCCTTCTGAAAATACTGCTTTCCTGGCAGTCATACTGATCTGGTGGGTTCAGTACTATTAGAGCCATTGACCCAGCACAGGTATGCAGAGTGGGAATTCTGATGTCGTTTTGACCTTCCTAATCTGCATGCTTGTTCTGGACTAGTGTCCTCGGAAAGTACTAAAGCTGGTGACAGCCAGGCACTTTCAGAGGAAGGTCAGCAAGCATCTGTTATCCCCAATGCCTCCTATTTTTTTTTTCCCCCCAGTACATCATCCTTCACCAGTAGTCTTCATTTTATATTGAAAAATAAGTATTTGGTGGTCCTCTATGACTAAGCCCCTGTTGAGCTGAAATGGAGGTGATGGAGCAAAGTCTGACAGAGAGCCTGGTTGTTTGGCTTGTGGTGTATGTATCCACGTGACAATAAAGCTTTTTGAAGCATTGATTAAACAAAAAAATAAAAGTATAGGTGGGGCTTTTCTTGGTTTTCGAGGAACAATGGGCCTGATCGAGCCAGCACCCAATATCAAAGACTGAATTAGTAGCCCATCTGGAGCAGTATCCCTTTCAAACATTTGGTGGTCATAGATAGCTCAATAAAAGCAAACAATGTTTCTAATTTTGAGTATCTCTTACAATGCAGCCGTTTCTACGTATATAAGCAAATAATTAGTGCCTAAGGATGGAATCTGAAGGCTTTCATCGTTACTCCCAACCTGTTGGGAGATCACCCCATGAGTCGGTCTTTGAATCGCTCAATTTGGACCCGTACCCAAGAGAGAAGACTCAATGTTCAAATAAGCATCACATAACATCTTCTCCCAAAAGACAGAGCAAATGTTCTTCCTTCTCATCTGCACCAGGGACCAATTCCAACATTCCCCTGAACGATAGCCCGCAGCCCTGTTCTACAATCTCTCATATGATGGACTTCACGGTGCATCCTGTGCAAGTGGAGTTCCTCTTCAACTTCCTTCCCTGGCTGACCCAACTGAACCAACCTGATGCCACCCTTACATCCTTAAAACTTTGGTTTTAATGGAAATACAATGGGGTGCACCTTCCTTCAAGGGAACTGATCCATAACGGAATAGTGTGGGTGGTCCTAGGGAAAAGGGGTCCCCCAAAGAGGATTGGGATTTTAAAGGCAACCAAATATAGGTACGAAACCAGTAAGTATATAATTTTATTAAATATAGTTAAGAAGTCAATATTGTGGACAACATTAGAAATGACTGGTTGATAAAAGCAATATCAAAATAACAAAAACCGTTACAATGATTGCAAATTGACATAGATGATGTCTCCAGAGTGAAGATTATGACCGACGCGTTTCAGAATATTATCCTTTGCTCGGGGCATTCCTTAGTGGAGAACAGTATATATCTATAGCGAGAGTACAAAAAGAAGTTTGGTAACAAAGAAACAAGGAACAAACAGTGAGTATTGTTAAAAACGAGAAGGCAGATTTGAACAAGATGAAACAAGAGACATGCGATCAGATACCATCAATAGTAACAATGTAAAAAATTTAACCTGATGTCAAAATGATAGTGAGTTTACTGCTGTCTGTGGCTCAAACATTGGAGACGGTAGATCGAAGCCTCAAATTGAGATGAATGTTGGTGAAAACCCCACGCAGGGGATGGGAGCGAACCAACGCAAAACAAACAGCCCCAAAGCCGCCTGTCAGAACACAACCGTACTCAAATTGAACTGATAGTCGGACGCCATGTGACCATAAATGGTCAGACGCAGAGTGATGGTGGTGATACTGCGATTTCTACAAGGAAAGGGGACATGCAATATGTTTGAAATTAATACTGAAGAAATAATAATATGTATAACAAAAAACAATAATAATGAAGCTTAGTAAAACAAAAACCATATAGTATTCCTATAACAATTGAGTAATTAATATCGGTCAAGTGGCAAATGGGCACTAGAGGGACAGGAATTGTCACCTAATCCTGACCCAGAAATATAGGTAATAAAAAGCCATTACTGTCCATGGATAAAGGGCCAAATGCTAATGTTACTAATCAACTGCTGGAGATAGATAGATAAGGTACCAATCAAAAACATTTGCTCAAAAAACTATTGTCCAATTGTGGGGGACAGCTGATGAGGACAGGGATGCACTGAGACTATAAACAAAAGTTTACAGACAAGCATTACAGTACCTGGGGCTGGAAACGGCTTTATGTAACGGTCCATGCATCAAGCGCCAGCAGTGACACTGTGCATGGTGCCCACTGGACTATATATAGAGGCTTAGCAGCAGCGCTTCTGCGCAGTAGAACTCAGATCGCAGCTGTGCAGTGTTTGAGTATAATTATGGGTGTTGATGGCGTGACGCGGGTGGCGCCGTCAGAGGCATCAGAAACAATGTAACCTGCTCCGAACAGCGCACGCGCGGCCCAGAGGAGATGCGTGACGACGCACGTTGAAAGTAAATAGCAAGGCGGCACCAGCGTGACAAGGAAAACGTCGAAGTCCAGCGAGAGTAGGGGTCAAAGGTTGCGCATGCACATCAATCAGTAGATTGCATATCCACACATAGACAGAACAAGCAACAGCATGTCATTGATTGACACACATGGTCATAGCTGTGCATGCGCATAGTCAGCATAAACAGCAAAACAGGCTCAAAGAGAAACTAGCGAGCAAAGCAACACATCTGTTCTATGCACCACTTCTGGTAATGACCAACAGATTGAGCAATGAGCCAGGACAGTGTATTAACCCTGTATGTTCAATGTGGGATAGAGATTTTTTTGTGTGTATATATTAAGACAAAATAAATATGTAAAGAAGATAAGAAAAACATTGCATTACATCTAAATAAACTCCAACATGAGAGCTAATCAATTACATTGATGGTAAAAACGCATGTCAAATGAACATAATGGACAAACTACCTCCCCACTTTCAAGGGATGATGCGGTCACCACAAAAAACTAACCGCCACACAGTACAGGCCAGTCATGGAATCCCCCACATGTTGGAAAAAGAGGGGGGGAGAGAAGGGGCATATAGGCAAAGCATGAACAGTAAATAATGCATAGCAATAAAATATAGTCTTGACTGACTAGTAAAGAGTGACATTTTCAGCAAATAATGAAAGCCTCACACAATATATAATCAAAAGAAGAACAGGGAAGGAATCCTAACAAGAGAAAATATACAAAAAGAATACACATGCCAGGCTAGGAACATTTACATATCCTTTTCACGGACTCCAGAGCTAAAGCCCTTTAATAATGGTCTATAGCTTAGTACAGTGTTTAAACCTGGTGGGTAAGTGGCACGCAACTCCATAATCCATCGGGATTCTCTTTGGAGAAGGATTTTATTCCAATCCCCACCTCTCGTGTTTGGGTGAATTCTGTTAAAGATTACAAATGAGATTTTCGGGGTAGGTCTGGATTTGCTGTGATTATACTTTTAATATGTCTTCCAACCCTTTTACGAAACTCCAGTTTAGTTTTGCCAATATAAAAGCTCTGACATTGGCATTGTAGCATATAGATTACACCAGGGGTTTTGCATTTGGCAAAGTGCTGCGGTTTCAGCACTTTGCCATTGGGTAACATAATGTGGGGTCTAGTGTCCATATATTGGCAGATGGTACAACCCCCACATGTAAAAGTGCCCAATCGTTTACATGGGTCTTTTCTAAATTCCCCCACAAATTCAGTGTGAACTAACTTGTCTTTCAAAGATCTGGCTTTACGGAATGTAATCGTTGGATATGTATATATATTTGGGCATAAAAGGGGATCCGCCTGTAAGATCTTCTAATGTTTCTTTAAGATATCTTTGATATTCATGTGCTTATTGCTGAACTTAGTGATCAATTTTGTGTGTTGTGGTTTTGACAGCCTATTGATTTTTTTAGGCAAGAGTAGATTGGGCCTGGGTCTATTGCATGCACGCCTGCAAGCCTTTTTCAGACAGGCATGGGAATAGCCACATTTTTAACAAATGATTTTTTAGGGCATCTGCCTCCAATTTAAAAGATTCCATTGTGGAACAATTCCTCTTCAGCCTAAGATATTGACTGAAAGGAATAGAACAAATGAGCGATTGTGGATGGGCACTAGACGCATGGAAGATGGTGTTCCCCGCAATGGGCTTCCTAAAAAGCCCACTGGAGAGACCACCATCCTTATTTTTGTGAATAGTGACATCCAAAAAGGTTATTTTAGTGGTACCGTATGACATCGTAAATTGTAAATTAAAGGCATTTTTGTTGATAGTCTGTGTTTATGTTGGCTATCGATAGAGCCCTCCCAGATAACAAGCACATCATCTATATAATGATACCAGCTGGTAATGTTGCTCATTAGTGGGACTAATTCATCATCATCCTCCAAAAAAGAATGCTCCCACTCCCCCAGGTACAGGTTCGCATAGGAGGGTACACAGGACGTCCCCATAGCGACACCCTGTACCTGGAGGTAGTGGGACCCATCAAAAGTAAAAGTATTGTGCATCAAGATGTATTCAAGTGCAGCTATGATGAATTGATGGATTTATTTATCATCTTTTTGTGATTGGTAAAGTATATGTTGTATAGCTGCTATCCCAAGATGGTGCGGGATGCAGCTATATAATGTCTCCACGTCAATGGCAACCAGTAGACTGTCTGGATTTAAAAAGACATTGTCAAGAATCTGTAGAAGATGTATTGTATCTTTTATATACGATGGAAGGTTCGTAACGTAGGGCCTAAGGAATACGTCAATATATTTACTTAGATTGTCGGTGATGCTCCCTCTTCCAGAAATAATGTTGGTCTACCGGGGGGAAGAGGGGCCTGCTTGTGGATTTTAGGTAAGCAATACAGAGTAGGAATCCTGGGGTACTTGGTGCGAATGAATTCCCAAATACCCTTGTCGATGGCTCCCCGAGAAAAGGCATCATCCACAAGGGTATAAAAAGCCTCATAGAACCTCTTAACTGTAGTTACTGTGATCTTTTTGTACCAATCGTCATTTTGTAAGATCACAAGACACATTGGTTTATATTGCATGTTAGACATGACAACTATATTAACCCTTCTGTCTGCCTGTTTTATTGTGAGCGAGTGCTGTGAGCAAAGTCATCGTAGCGCAATAGTTAATTGCTGAGTGAGATTTCCTACTCGTTTGTTTGTGCATTTTTTTAATATCATTGGTAACATAATTGACAAATGCTAGAAGATTTTTGTTTTCAGACAAAGGGGGAAATTTGTCAGACTTGGATTTAAAGATTGGCATTGAACGCAAAGGTTCATATTTGCTATCAGTAATCTCCTCAGAAGATACCTGAAAGTCCCACAATGTTGATCGGTTCAAAGGAATCAGATTCCTATAAAAGGCTCACCAAAATGTCCAAAGCCTCATCATTTTGTGTGGAATCAATGGGTGAAGGTTTAATCTTTTTAGTATATAGGCTTTTGAAGAAAAGTTTCCTCGCAAATAAATGAATATCTTTAATAAGTTCAAAGGTGTCGGAATCCGCAGTAGGGCAGAATCCGAGGCCCTTGCCCAGAAGTGAGTGCTCAGCTTGAGATAGTTGATAGTCGGAGAGATTTATGACACTAAGAGAATCAAGTTCGTTAGTGGCACATTGATCGAGTATTGTATTGACTAAGTGGTGTGTCTTAGTTCGTGCATGGAAAAATCCCCTTCATAGGATCAAATTCCAGCCAAGGAATCTTGTATTAGTTAGAGAGACACCCGTGTTTAAGGATATGTTAGAGCCATCACCAGAGTGCCCATAAGGGCGAACAACAGGACCACCACGAGTGTTACCTTTACCAGACAGAGAGACAGATCCCAGGGTAGACGGAATAGACGAATGTTGTATTGGTGTTGATTCCACTATGTGTTTTTTTTTGGTTAGTATCCTCCTGCGAGCGAGATCGTTTCGTTTTTTGGGACCTCCTGCCGTCATAGTGTGATTTCTGGGAAACAGAAGATGTTGAAGAATTAGAAGTAAGGTTATGTCCCTGACCTTAATGTGAAAAATCTTTCTGTCTATAGGTCGCATTATTAGGTCTATTGACCTGGTGCCATCTATAGGCCTTACCCTCCTGGAAAGCCCGTTTTGTCTCTCCAGAATTTTTTCTCCTTAGTAGCTAGAGCAGTGGTTCTCAACTCCAGTCCTCAGGGCCCACCAACAGGCCAGGTTTGCAAGATAACTGAAATGCATCACAGGTGATATAATTTGCTGCTCAGGGATTGCAGTATTCTAGTCTGCATCTCACCAAGGTAATACTTAAAATCTGGCCTGTTAGTGGGTCCTGAGGACAGGAGTTGAGAACCACTGAGCTAGAGTCTCACGAGTAAAGTGGTCTAGGTGATTTTTCACTTTGTCTTCGTGTTCCTTAAAGTTAGAGGTGTTTTTAAGGTGCTGCAATTTACCATAGACTACATCCATATCTTTATCAATATTGTTTATGCGTTTGCGGTATTCTTCGTTAAGAAGTTTCATCATACCAGCTGTGCATTTCTGTAGGTTGTTCTCCCATTTCTTTTTAAATATGGAGTCCACCTCTTCTAGGATAGGAAAAATTTGTATCCTCAAGCCGAATGGGTTATTGTTCTCTCTCAAATATCTCTCGAAACTCTGTGTGCCAGAATAATGCAGCCGCCTTCTCAACCAGTTTCTTTAATTAAGAAAAAAGAGAAAATACCTCTGACTGAGAGGACTCCTGTGTGTCATGTTTTTTATAGTAACCGGCCATAAGGGCCTCCCACTCTTGGCCCTGAAACATGTTTCCAACAATCAATATATACAACAATAGATATATCAGAGTATCGAACAAAACTAAATGAGCAAAAAACGTATTTCCTATAACAAAAATGATTTAAACAGTATAAGTACTGAATGAGTAGATAAAGTAGTCAAAAATTGGTGAAAACTAAAGGGGGACATGTGCAAGCACAGGATAGGGTATCTACTACCCTATAAAGTGTATAACTTAGAAAAATGTTTCACCAAGGATAGACTATGATGTTGCCAACATCCCGTATGTAAATGTACAGAGAAAAGGGGTCCCCCAAAGAGGGTTGGGATTTTAAAGGCAACCAAATATAGGTACGAAACCAGTAAGTATAAATGTAATTTATTAAATATAGTTAAGAAGTCAATAATTTGGACAACATTAGAATTGACTGGTTGATAAAAGCAATATCCAAATAACAAAAACAGTTACAATGATTGTAAATTGACATAGATGATGTCTCCAGAGTCAAGATTATGCCCAACGCGTTTCAGGATATTATCCTTTCCTCAGGGGCATTCCTTAGTGGAGAACAGTATATACATATCTATAACAAGAGAGGTCGAAAAGAAGGTTGGTAACAAACAAAAAAACAAGAAACAAACAGTGAGCATCGTTAAAAACGAGAAGGCAGATTTGAACTTCTTGTTCTGGTCCTAAGCTTCTACCTTTCTGATTGCAACACAAAGAGTGCTCAGTAGATAATAAACTCCAGGGAGGGTATTGAGGAGCACATAGCACAAATGTTCATATTACTTAAGCCCTGTACACACGATCGGTCTTACCGATGAAAACCGTCCGATGGATATTTTTCATCGGACAAACCGATCGTGTATGGGACCCATCGGTCTTTTTTCCATCGGTTTTAAAAAATAGAACATGTTTTAAAATTTTCCGATGGATAAAAATTCCGATCGTCTATGGGCAAGTCCAGCGGATAAAAAACCCACGCATGCTCAGACTGAATTAGGAGACGGGAGCGTTCGTTCTGGTAAAACTAGCGTTCCTAATGGAGAGCGTACATTCGTCATTCTGCAAGTATTGCCTCGTTTAATGCAGCGCATTGTTTTTTGCTTTAGAATGGTGTTTAAAATGTATTTTTTGCTGCAGATCTTTATCCCGAGTTCTGGCAAACTTATGTCTTTCTTGTTTCTTGTGATCTTCTGAATAATTAGATTTATTCTTAAAGCCAGACCTCACAAATTTAATTTAGGATCCTTTTTTTTTGTTTTTTTTTTGTTTGTTTTTTTGGGTGTCAATTTCTCACATATGTTTATTTTAGTTTTCCCTCTTGGAGGTTGGTGTCCCTTGTTATTAATTCCATTGTATTTAGGAAATGTTATTGCTACTCCCAATAAAAACACATCAGGCAAGTATTTTGGCTGAAATCAAATCTCCATTTATTCTGTCAAAATATATAAATAAAAACGAAGGGCAACAATTGGAAAATTAGCGGAAAATATGAAGACATTGCACCCCAAAGGCAGACATGACTATGATGAACAATAAGATAAACAACAGCATGAAATCAGGAGCAGCAGCCAAAGACATACATCATCCCAAGCTGTGGTACTCCATCAACCTGCAACTTCTGGAAGAGCAGCTCGAAGCCAGGGAATCACCTTCTGCTCTTCCCTGTACACTTCCCTCCATGCTTCCCTGCAGCGTTCCCTCCACGGCCCCATCCACGCACCCTTGCAGGCCGGGCCACTATGGGTTGTAATGTGGCAGGAGGAGGAGGAGGAGAAGGATTGGCCTGATGCGAGAGATGGGTGGCCTCAGTCAGCTGCCCCCTCCCCCCATGTGTACGGTCGTGTATATAATGTGCTCGCAGAGGGCACATTGTCCCGCCTCCATTTGGACTAATTTGACCGCAAGGTAGGTACTAAACCCCTCAACAGGGTTGAGGGGGGCCCTCATGATGGCAGCAGCGTCACGGATAATCTTGAGTGACTCCTCCTTCACCAGTGTCATCCGCCGATGTTTTTTCGGTCTGACGTGGAGGGGAGCCACTTGTGACACTGTGCTGCCACTAGGCCTGGGGACCTGCTGCATGCCACTTGGCCCGGGGACCTTCTGCATGCCACTTGGCCCTGCCTCCTCCTGCCTGCCACATTCCTGCGCCTCTTCCTCCTGGCTGGCCTCATCCTGTGTAGAAAAAAGGCACATAGTTAGATATTTTGGGGAATCAATCACACACAATTTTGATCTCATGACTGGTGCAATTTGCTTGTTATAAAAATAGAAAACACTTTCATTCTGTCCCCGTTCTTTTTAGATACTTTAACAATCATTTCTGTCCCCGTTTATTTTTATTTTTTTTGGGGGGGGGGGGATGTTATCATTTCTGGAGAATAAATCAAGTTCATCACAATAGTACTTTGAGGCCAATAATTATGTTCTAAAATACTATACCTGGCTGAAGATGCGAAGACCTGGCTCTTCAAGCACAGGTGGCTCCTCCTCCCCCTCTTCAGGGGTGGAGGGAAGGGTGGAAGGAACGCTGGAGGGAAGGGTGGAAGGAACGCTGGAGGGAAGGGTGGAAGGAAGAGTTGAGGGAAGGCTGGAAATTGATTCCCTGGCATCAATCTGGTTTTCCAGAAATTGCAGATGCTTGTAGTACCACAGCTTGGGCTATAATACATCGTCTGCTGCTGCTCCTGATCTCATCGAAGCGTGGAATTCTGTGTATTTTTTTTTATATGCATTCCGCATATTGTTTATCTTATTGTTCATCATACTGCCTCTGCCTCTGGGACCCAGGGCTTCATATAATCCGCACATTTTTGAATTGTTGCCCGACGTACACCACTCTTGTGGTAAGCTGGATGTTTAATTTCCCACAGGTTGCGGAGTTCTTTATTTTTCAATAAAAACCAACATGATATCCGGCACACGTAATTTATGCATTGGAGACTGTCTGCAAGTTAAAAACCAAGAAAAAAACAGTAGAGGTCAGATTCCATTCTCCTAAACTTATCCCAATATTGGCCTTCACAATCATGAACCATTATAGGCCACTGCAGGCCCAAGTTCCCTTCTTACCTTAGTTGTTGTCTTTTCTGCACTTCCGCTCGTTCTTACTCCGCGCAACCCTAATAACTTTGTTCCCATTTTTATACCCTGCGCATGCGTATAACTCCGCCTGCGTCGCCCGCCCATGACGGTCTTTTCCTGCATTTCCCCGCCCCTTCACTTTCGGCGCACAGTGGGATACGATGACATGTCGGTGACACAGGTGGCTTCTTTATTAGAAAGTACCGACGAGGAAAGCCCGGAGGCGGGAACGTCCCGATCCAGGAATAAAAGATACAAGGCGACTAATATGTCATTTGCTGAGATGGCGGAGATGGTGGACATCCTGCGGAGGAAAGATTACGATAGGAAGCATGGGCCATACGACACCCCTAATCTCAGGAAGTCGCAAATAATGGACAAAGTGGCGAGGACTCTCTATCAGAAATATGGGGTCAGGAGATCCAAGGAGCAGCTCCGTAAAAGGTGGTCTGACCTGAAGCTGAGGGAGCCGGAGCAGTATAGGAAGCTTAAAAAAAGCATTGAAAAAAGTAAGCTTTTATTTTTATTGTGTTTTCACATTGTAATATGTATTCTTCCAAGTTTTGCTCCATGTGCTTGGCTTGACTGGTTTCACATTTGAAAATGGCAACTTTTATGTTAAGTTGAGGGACCACTTATTTGGTAATGTTTCGTAGTAAACACTTGATCGTCTTCCCAAAAACATGTTTGGCACATATCCACGTAAACCACATGTGGTCATGCCTCATTTTAATAAAACAACGTTTCTACACATTTTTGGCTAGATGATGTGTTGTAAGTAAAGTAGAATGTGAATGAAAGGCTAAACTGGATTCTGTGTAAAGGAGATGACACTCAAGCAGTTGGTTACACAGCTTTTTGCTGAGGAGCAATATACTATAGTGTTGGCCACATGACCAAATTTTTAAGGGTGTCACACACAGGTGCTCCAGTGGATACCTTGGTGGTTCTCCAAGTGTGTTTTTTTATGCCCCTAAAAAAAAACATGCAGCTTTGTAGAGTTCTCAAGATCTCATGAGTTCATCTTGGAAATCAGGCCCAAATATCAATTGGACCCCACTTCCAAGCAATGTTTACAATTTCCGCCCTCAAATCTCGGTGTGCTAAAGGATACCTTTTTTTTGGGCATTCCCATAGGGGAGAGGAGACTGGGAGGACACCAATCTGAGGAGACGAGGAAGCACAGACCACATAAACACCCCCAAGATCTAAAAGCACCCCAAGATCAGCATGTGGAGGGAGCGGAGGTGGAGGAAGGAGAGGTGGAGGAAGGAGAGGTGGAGCTTATCACCACAACAGGTCAGTGTCTGTCACCACAACTTCAAGGTAAATACTAATATGATGTAGGCCTGCATATTTCTAAATTTCTCTTTTTTTTAGGGGATGAACGTGGTGGTGTGTCAGGAACTCCAAATCCTCCATTCTCAAGTGCTAGTGCCAAAATAATTATTCAAGAAATAATGGAATGTAGTAGCGAAATGGACATTATGAGGAATAGAATGAATGTGATTGAGCAAAAATATAAAAACATTATAGATATTTTGGGGCGATTAGTCTGACCCCCCCCTGTTTTTTTTTTTTTTTCGCATGAGAAATTTGCACTGGTATTCCCACCAGCCCAAATGTGAAGATGCACACAGTGAGTCAACATGTGCTATCTGCCGTCACAGGATATCTATGTCCCTGTTTTGGGGGTGCAACCTCTTCCTCCCTACTCGAGTAGGTGAGAGGAAGGGTTTGCACAGCCAAAGCACGTCCATTGATCCCCCATGATGGCAGATAGCACATGTTTACTTTAGCCATGGGATCATGTAGAAAATACCAATTTGAGCCACAAAAATAAAGTGGGGATCTTCACATTTGGGATGGATCAGGGGTGACACCCCATCTCAGGTTTCTCTTTTTCAGATTGAATTTTTATATTTCCTTTTTTTTTTAATGTTTACTATTTTGACCCATGCATGTTTCTGCAAAACAAACCTCCAAAAAAATAAAACTTTTGGGGAGGTAAAACTTTCTACATTGTATTTCTATAAAAACCAAAAAAAATGTGGTGCACAGAGTAAAAAGTTTCTGGGACACTCAAAAAGGTGTGGCTTGTTCTTTCTATGCTCAATAGCAGTTCTGAAAATGCTAAATCCATGTTTATTATAGTGACAATTGTGGCTATTTACTAAGGACAAATACACTTGGCACTACAAGAACCTGGGAGACACATAATTAAAAAAAACAAGAATGACAAAACCAGAATTTAAAATAAATAATTTGATTTTATTTTCAAAACCCAAAGGTCAGATATGGTCTGGCATTGCGATGGCCCCCCTACCCGTGAAGTACTCAACGTATTTATCACATACTTCACGGGCACTTTGGGGGGCCAAGCCAGTACGGGCAGTGTCCAGGCCGGTCATAATGTTCATCTCTGATGGACCGGCCTCAGGCCCAACTGTTGACACATATGTCGCAGAAAAATGTCTCAGAAAGTTGTGCAATATGCAGCAGCAGTAAACGATGCGGTTGATCTTGTATTCCGCCATATGGACTTCTGTCTGAAACAGGCGGAACCGGCTGGCCATTATCCCGAAGGCATTCTCCACAACTCTCCGGGCTCTGGCCAGCCCGTAATTAAAAACCCTCCTCTCCGGGGTGAGGGTGCGTTGGGGAAACGGCCGCATCAGGTGTGGTCCCAGTCCAAAGGCTTCATCCGTGATAAAAACAAACGGTAATCCATCCACGTCGTCTGCATCGGGAGGCAGTGCAAGACCCCCAGAGTGCAGACGATGAGCAAACTCCGTCTGAGCGAATACTCCACCATCGGACATCCGGCCGTTCTTCCCCACGTCCACATACAGGAACTCATACCGTGCCGACACCACCACCATTAACACTATACTATTAAAACCTTTATAATTAAAATAGTATGACCCCGAACAGGGTGGCGGCACTATGTGGACGTGCTTGCCATCAATTGCCCCTCCACAGTTGGGGAAGTCCCACCGCTGGGCAAATTGATCAGCCACAGTCTGCCATTCCTGTGGTGTGCAAGGAAACTGTGGAGTCAAACAAAAAGAAGACATAAGTACGTTTTCAGTTTACAGTGCAAACAGATTACACAAAGACATTGTTGACCAACATCAGTCTAACATTATTATTTAAAGGAGTATTTCATGCCCAAAAAAGAAGGCCCACTTATCAGATGACTCACCCCCGCTGAGGGGACATTAGAAAATATTCTAAGGGGGGGGGGGTTTGAGGTGATTTTGGTGGCCCAAAATAAAGGCTCTACCACTCTGCTGAACTTGAATGAGAACTAAAACATTTGTACACATTTTAAGGGGGGGGTGCAAAACTACGATGGCACTGACCCAAAAAAAAACGGTAGTAAAAAACTAGGCTAGCTGTGTTTGGGCACAGGATAGCATGCTGGAGAGGTTAGTGAAGGGAAATAGGCATGTAGGCCCCAAAAAAGGCCATTAGAGGTAAAAACATGCATGGGGAGAAAGGGGACATTCCCAGGATATTACAATCAGGCAAATTTGGGAAGGAGGAAAGAAATAAAATACATTAGCAAACAATCCAAACATATAATGTGATCTTAGAGGAGCAAACTTACCTTCATATAGTCGTTCTGCAGGACCTGAATAATGGCAGAACACGTTTCAGGGATAATGATCCCGAGAGCCTGGGGGGAGATGTCTGTTGTGAACTTGAGGTCCTGCAAGCTTCTCTCAGTCGCCAGGTATCTCAACGAGGCAATAAGCCTCTGCTCAACAGTGATGGCCTGGCGCATCAGTGTCCTGCCTCGTGATATAGGGGGACAGCAAATCCAAAAGACGGTGAAAAATGGGTTCCGTCATCCTGAGAATTCCTGAAATCATCAGGATTATTCTCATGGATTTCCCGCAGCAGAGACATATGAGAGAATTGGTCCCGCTGGAGCAACCAAATTCTTGGTCCATGAACTCCTCCTCACCCTGTTCACGGACTGAACTCGGGTTACAGTGTTAACCGCAACACCAAGTCCATAGCCAGCACGAGCTCGAGAACGAGAACGCACTTCAAACATGGTCTTAAACCGGTCGGCTGGTCAGAACGAACTCAAACAGAACGCACCGTGGAACAGCAAGGCCTGAGAAGAACGACCTGAAAAACAGTAAAGGAACGGCCAAGAAGGCACTGCAAAGCAGTAACGACCTAACTGCACGCACTGAATAACAAATACGAACCCACAAGCACAAACTGAACACCAGGAAACGATCTGCAAAGCACGGAGACGGAAAAGCGCGAATTGGCTCTCACCAAACTTTTACTAACACGCAGTAACACAAAATCAGAAAAAGCAGCCCAAGGGGTGGCGCCATTAGATTTGAACTTCCCTTTTATAGCAACGTCGTACCTGTTGTAGGTCCCGTCGTTTTGTTGCCGTCGGTTTTTGGACTGATGGTGTGTGGCCAAGACTGATGGAAAACAGTTTCATCGGATTTCCGATGAACAAATCCATCGGACTAAAATTCATAGGAAATCCGATCGTGTGTACAGGGCATTAGAGGTTTAAAAAAAATAATATTGGTAATGAGCAGTGGTCTCCAAACTGTGGATTGAAGTCAGAAACAGGCGGAACCGGCTGGCCATTATCCCGAAGGCATTCTCAACAACTCTTCGGGCTCTGGCCAGCCGGTAGTTAAAAACCCTCCTCTCCGGGGGGAGGGTCCTCTGAGGGAATAGCCTCACCAGGTGTGGTCCCAGACCAAACGCTTCATTAGCCAGAAAAATGAAGGGGAGTCCTTCCTGATTGTCCTCATCCGGTGGCAATGCCAGGTCATCAGACTGGAGATGCAGGGCAAACTCCGTCTGGGCGAAGACTCCCCCATCCAACATCCGGCCATTCTTCCCCACATCCACATAGAGGAATTCATAGTGTGCTGATACCACCGCCATCAACACAATGCTATGAAACCCCTTGTAATTGTAGAAATAAGACCCCGAATGGGGTGGTTGCACGATGCGGACGTGCTTCCTATCAATTGCCCCTCCGCAGTTAGGAAAGTCCCACCGCAGGGCAAACTGGGATGCCACGGTCTGCCATTCCTGTGGCGTGAGGAAGGAAGCTGTAGAGTCAAACAAGAAAAAAAAAATTGTACTTTTGCACATAACATTGCTAGCAGATTAGACACAAACATTCTTGGCCAACATCAGTATAAATTGTATAGGATTTTTTAATGCCAAAAATATAAGGCCCACTTATCAAATTCCTCACCCCCTCTGATGGCCCATTGAAAAAATTTCAGGGGGGGGAGGGTTCTAGAGGAGTTTGTGACCACTCTGTCTGACTTTAATGTAAAAAAAAAAATTGGGAGACATTTTAGGGGGTGTTTAGGGTAAAGCATTACAATGGAACTGACAAAATACATTAAGTGACTAGGCTAGGTGTGTTTGGGCCCAGGATAGCATGCTGGAGAGGTTAGTGAAGGGAAATCTGCATGTAGGCCAAAAGAGGAGCATTAAAAGCTTCCAGCATGCATGAGGACAAGGGGACATTCACAGCATATTACAATCATGGTAATTAGGGAATGATGAAAGAAATACAATACATTAGCAATCAGTAAATACATAGAATGTGATGTTCAAGGAGAAAACTTACCTTCATATAGTCCTTCTGCAGAACTTGATTTATGGCAGAACAGGTGTCTGGTATAATGAGCCCCAGAGCCTGGGGGGAGATGCCTGTTGAGACATTCTGGTCCTGCAGACCTCTCCGAGTCGCCAGGTAGCGCAACGTGGCGACTAGCCATTGCTCAGCAGTGATGGCTTCCCGCAAGGCGGTGTCCTGCCTCGTGATATAGGGGGGACACCAAAGCCAACAGATGCTGAAAAACGGGGTCCGTCACCCGGTGAAAATTCCTGTAGTCATCATGATCATTCTCCTGGATCTCCCACAGCAAAGGCTTGTGACAGAATTGGTCACGCTGGAGCAACCAATTCTTGGTCCATGAACTCCTCCTCACCCTGTTCATGGACTGGTCTTGGTCCAAGACAAGAAAACCAACACCAAGCGCACGCAAAGCACGAACTCGGCAATGAGAACGTACCTGCAACATAGCTTGAAAACGGTCGGCTGGACAGAATGAACTAACAGAGCGCACTGAAGAACAGCAAGGCCTATGAAGAACGACCTGAAATTCAGAAACGAGCGAACAAGAACGCACTGAAAAACAGATACGACCTGACTACACGCTCTGAAAGACAAGATACGAACCCACAAGCACAAACTGAACTGCAGAAAAACAAACTGAAAGCACGAAGACTGAAAAGCGCGAATCGTCTCTCACCAAACTTTTACTAACACAAGATCAGCAAAAGCAAGCTCAAAGGGTGGCACCATTGGAATGGAACTTCCTCTTTATAGTGCCATTGTACGTCACCGCGCTTTAGAATGACGAGATTTTGAATGTCAGTCTGTACGCAAGACAAGTTTGGCAGAATCCCGTCAAGCTTGACAGGAATCCCGTCCCGAGTTGAGCTGAATCCCGTCGAAAACCGGCGTTTTTTTTACGACGGGATTCACGCCCGTGTGTACAGGGCTTAAGTGATATGAGCTTTTGTACTAGGCTCTCCTCAATACCCACCCCATGTGGACAAGGAAGTTTGGCAGAAAACATTGGTCAGGACCCCCGGTTAAAGGACCATACACTCCTCAACAAGATCTCTTGTTCCTGAGAAGGTATTTATGGTTTATGTGCACATCTTTGTCTTTATTTTAGTGTCTGCTATTGCAATATAAGCAGTCCTGGTTTACTTCCTCGAGTATTGACTTATAATATTTGTTCTTCTTTCACTCCAAGGATCTCTCTACACTGTTGCCCAACATCATGCAATCAAAGCTTTACACATGTCACACGTAGTCTATATCAGGGTTTCTCAATCAGGGTTCCTCCAGAGTTCGCTAGGTGTTCCTTAAGCAATGACCAATTTTTGCCTTTCAGATAAGTTCTCACTGACGCCATTATTCTTTTTAGCTATTTGTAAGGGGGTAATTCTTCCCAATGTCCACAAGTGTAAGGGAGCATTCTTCCCACTGACCATCAGACTAATGTATCATGAGTTGTAGATATAGTAATTTTTAGCAGTGATTACGGTCTCAGGGAAAGTTATTTTAAGGGTTCCTTTGTGTTGAGAAAGGCTGGTCTATATCTTTATATTTTTCAGTTTATTCTTTATGCTTTCAGCCAGAGAACCTCCTCTATGCAACTCCTTTTGAAGACTCCAAAATCATGATCAGTGACTTTGGCCTCTCCAAGATTGAAGATGGTGGAATGATGGCCACAGCTTGCGGGACACCAGGCTATGTGGGTAAGGACTGCAAACATTTAGGACTGGTTACCATTAAGCTCTAAAGGAGGAGTAAAGGAGAGGATAAGAGTTATTATTTAAAATTAATAGCTTGATTTCCCAATGGTTGAACTTGCTTTTTATTGTGTCTGCAGCCCCTGAACTCCTGGAGCAGAAGCCATACGGGAAAGCTGTGGATGTATGGGCCTTAGGTGTCATCTCGTACATTCTGTAAGTATTGCCCAGGACTTACTCAGATTGACTGTGTCACATATATAATTCAGGTGACTTGGGGAAAAAAATTTGAGTAAAGCATAGGGTATTGCCCAAATAAACAAAAAAACTTTTAATAAAAAAGCTTTATTGTACAAAAATTACTCCAAAATAAAAAACAATAATTCCTAGGACTGCCCAGTGAAAACTTTAAAAGGAACGCAATTAAAAAGGTTTAAATGTTCTACCTGGGCATTTCTAGGAATACAATTTTTTGTTTTTTCATGCAATTTATTTGAGCAACACCCTATGTTTTACTCAAATTTCCCCTATATCATATTGAGTCTTGAAGTCTAGGTGTACATTTTATTGTGTTTTTTCTCTTGTTTGCACTCTTTTTTTTTTTTTTTTTTTTAAAGGTGGGTGCTCCATAAGACCCTGATGCCTCCCATTTAGCCTCCTATGTCTCAATCACCCTATGATATATTTTATTAGATTTACAATGCAAATTCTAGGCAAACATATAATTTTTTTTACAGAACTTCTGTCAGTAACTTTGACAGCGTCATGTTTCAGAAACAGGCGGTAATTGGGTGACATTTAAGCAATATATAGACTGCAGGCATATTCAAATAGTTAAACTTAAAGAAGAACTAGCATTTTTTTTTCTGTCTCCAGTTGGTGCTTGCCACCCTAACTATGAGGTCCAATCTGCCCCCCCCCTCCCTCCTACCACGGCTGATCGAACAACAACTAGGAAGAAGACGACTGCTTCATAACAGCAGCTTGTCTCAACTTTCTTGAGACAAGCAACAGGAATGTAGACATGTGCCCCCTTCCTCTGCATTCCTCTTGCCACTGGGAAAGTGCTCAGAGCTGAGACAAGCAGTTGCTATGAAACATCCATCTCCTTCCTAGCTGTTGTCGGATCGGCTGCAGCTGGAGGAGGGGGGCAGATCAGACCTGATAAGCTAGGTTTAGGAAGTACCTAGCAACACGAGGCAAACTACTACACTTTGTTCAATGGGGACAGAACAACAAAAAAAATTAAATAATGATAGCTCTTTTTTAAGTAAGCCTCTCGCTTTGTAGGACAGGCAAAGGAAATGTCAAAGCTTCCTGGGGGTGCTCATATCTACAATTATTAGTTATCCAGAGAGCCAGAGCAGCCAATAAATGCGAGGCACCCATTATGCAAATATTGAATTTCATCTCTGAAGTCAGAGCTCTGCCATGGTTTGCACTCATTCCACCTCTCCTGCAGTGTCCATTTAACCAGGCAGTACTGCTGCCAAATGCAGCCCATTCAGGTCAATGGGGCCCCATCACAACCGTCCTGCAAATGCGTGTAATGCACAAGCTTGCATGGTGGTGCTGCAGGCTTTCAAGGGTAAAAACAGGTGTCCAAGTGGAGATATGTTGCCTTCTAGTCACTTGTCAAATGTGGTGGATCGCTTTTCACAAGGGCATTGGCAGCCACAAGTGTAAACGAGCCCTAACAGCGTGGAGCAGGGTTAGCTGAGATGCTGAGGCACTGATTGAAGGGAAAAGAGTTGAGCTGAGCTGCTGAATCATTCCTGATAGGGAGGAATGGTGAGCTGAACTGCTGTTAGAAGGACTTGAACAACTTCATGCTTCAGATGGAAACTTAAAGGTTGAATTGCTCCACAGTTCCTTTAGCTACAGTGGTCTGTCAAGGCTTGTTTTTAAAGCACTGCTTGTTAAAAATGCATAAATACTTGAACCACCATAGTCTGGCCAGAGTACAAAGGTGCATTTTAAAGTGACTTGTAACTAAATGGATGAACAGATTTGATCAAGTTGTTACTATTTTATAGACTGTGTGGATATCCCCCTTTCTATGATGAAAATGACTCGGAGCTTTTCAATCAAATCATAAAAGCAGAGTATGAATTTGATTCGCCATACTGGGATGATATATCTGAATCAGGTATGGTGTGTATCCTAACCTATCTGTTCCTATTTTTAGCTGGACTTTCCTGGGTTTTGTACAGTAAAAGAGATGAGGCTCATCTCAGTGAACGCCATTAAACTGAATATGGAGTGTGGTTTGGTAGATAAGAAGGGTGGAGAAGTTGATGGGGGGGGGGGCTTAAGGACCATGATTACTCACAAAAAGAAAACATGCGGTAGGTGATTGCTCTAGCTTACTAAAATTGCAGCGCTTTACAAATTCATTCTTCATCATTTGTACCTCCTTACAGCCCCATAAATAAAAGATCCGAGTAAAAAAGAAAGCGAACAGCACAAGAAAAAGCAAAAATTGTGAATGAAATAAACCAAATGAAATGACTTAAAGTCAAATTAATATATTTATTTTACTAGTAAACACCATATTTAAGCTTGGTTTGGTTGGAACCCAGAAGTTAACTGCCATTTCTGAGCCAATGAGCTGTGGGTGGGAGATTCCCGCAGCTACACATATACAGAGAGACAGGTATTCTGGTGACATCATTGACCTTATGTGTCCATATTGTTTCAATGATGTCACAAGCATCCCCCCACCCCTGCATGTACGTTTGCTGTGTGGTGGGAATCCTTTCGCCACAGCTCATTGGACCAGCAAAGACAGAAAACGTACGGGTTCTAACCAAACCAATCAGATTCAGACGAACTTGGGTTTGAACTGAACCCAAGCCCAAACCAAAGCTCATTAATGCTAGGCAGGCAAACACTAACTTCTGGGGGCCTATGTCCCCAACAAAAAGCACCAATGGGCCACAGGTTGGGCACCAGGGGCCTAAAGAGAAAGCGCATCTGTTACTTATTTTCTAAAATGGCTAAGGTAATAAATTGCAGGCCCTTCTATTTTTCCCAGGCAGTAGGTTGCACAAAAGAACTTGGGAGTATCCGTTTTTTCCTTGCAAACAAGAGGTCCTTTTTTACTTGATATAATAATGGTAGCAGTAATTCTGACATCTGTGCTACTAATCACTATGATGTGTAATATTTAAAGATAGGTCCACTTTAAAGGGTATGTTCACCTTTACACAAAAAAGGAAAAGATGAACTACTTCCAAGCATCCTGGCCACCCCTTTGGACCCCTCTTTACATAGCGGGCCCCTTCTCTTGGTGTAGTACTTCGTCCACCACAATACACAGCTCCAAAGTGAGTATTCGTCATACTGTTTACAATGGCAATAATTAATTGGCCAACCAACCACGCTGACCAATGAGAAGCCCTTCTTTCTTCTGGGACACCTTACTGGAAGAAGAAGCCTCAGATGCACTTCTCATTGGTCCATATGGTCATGTGGTCGTGCTGACCAATAAGCATTTGCCGTTGCGAGCATTATAATGGATACTCACCCTGGGGCTGTGTATGGTGTACGGAACCTACACTGGCAGCATGGGGCATCACGACAGCTATGGGCAGTGGGGTCTTCAGCGGTGGCCAGGGTATTTGGAGTTGGTTAACCTTTTAATTTTTCGTTAGAAGGTAAAATGATCATTTAAAGTGTAAGAAATTTCTATGCTGTGGCGCTCTCCCCTCTTAAGCCTCATACACATGATCGGACTTTCATCTGACTTTTCCGTGGATTTTTCTCCGAAGGGCGTTGTCCGTGAACTTGGTATGCATACACACGGCAGGACTTTTTCAGCCAACTTTCACCAAATCACAAGGTTTTTCTGCTCTTTACCGTCACCCTTTTGGGCAACTTCTGCTATTGTTGTCTGATCTTTTGCATTGGTTCTGAGCATGCGTGTTTGTACTTTGGACTTTAGTCCGATGGACTTGTGTACACACGATCGGATTTGCTCCATCGGACATTTGTTGCCCGAAAATTTGTCTGTTCTCACAGCGAACATTTGTCCGATGAGAAAGCGAAAAAGTGTGTCCGATGGAGCGTACACACGGTCGGATTGTCTGCAAAAACAGGTCAGTCTGAGGTTTGTTGTCAAAAAGTCAGATCGTGTGTACGGGCCTTTATGCTGATGCCCTAGATCAGGGTTTCTTAACTAGGGTTCCTCAAGAGGTTTCTAGGGGTTCCTTGAGCAATGAGCAATCTTTGCCTCTCAGATAAGTTCCCACTGACACCATTGGTCTTTTTAGCCATCTGTAAGGGGGTAATTTTTCCCAATGACCACAAGTGTAAGGAGCATTCTTCTCACTGATCATCAGACTAATGTATCATGAGGTGCAGATATAGTATTTTTCTTAGCAGGGGTTCCCTGAGACTAGAAATGTATGTTAAAGGTTCCTCTGTGTTGAAAAGGCTGAAAAATTCTGCCCTAGACAGAGGCCCTCAAAGTTAATTATGGCATGGGTATGGAGATGCACATACAGTATATCTGCCATGTATCCAGCTGATCTCGCTGTCTCTTCCTCTGTCTGTGTGAGAAATGAATAAAAAAAGATCCTCCTGTCATCTTTGCTCTGTATGACTTCACTAGATGCTCCTTTTCATCACAATTCACCAACGCTTTTTAATCCAAATGGTTTAAATTCACGAAATGCTTGTAAAGCGTAAAGATAACTCTATGCTTCCAGAGCCACAAAAACTCCTTCTAATAAAGACAGGAAAAAGGATCTTCACAAGTAAAAAAAAATGAAATAATAAGATCCCTGGGGAATAGAGGTGTCCTAGCTCATAGCTGTCAGCCATTAGAGATACGTAGAGATGGTACACAGAAAACCAGTCCATAGAGAACTAGATACCGCTAACGACACAATGCTACTGATAACTTAAATTGCAGCAGAATTTTTTTACTTTTGATGTGTTCTTGTGTTTTTTTTTTCTCTATCTTTTGTAGTTGTGTGATATTTCGAATGGGTGTTCTTTCTAATGAAAGCCAGTAAGGCTTGAGGACAATTGAGACCTTGTGGCTTGATTGGGCTGCCTGCCCAATTAAAGTAATTGAAGAGCGAATATTCAAATTCTTACAAATTTCAACCATGACTTGTTCTCTATTAGTGACAGTATAGCAGGTGGTTCTTAATGCCCAGCCACCCATCAGCATAACCCAGAACTTTGGCCGAGCTGTCACCAACAGCTCATGATCACAAACTTAAGGGGTAGCTGGTAGAACGAGCTCCAGATGACATCAGCACAGTGCGGAAAGATCAGGAGCCCCTTCTACTGGATTGAACACTTGCTGTTCGGACATTCGTCTGAAAGCCAAACATTTAGGGCATTTGGAGTAGAAGAGTGTGACAGCTGGCTGTCAGTTGTTGCTAAGGAAGTAGCAGGTGCTGGCACCCGCTGTATCCTTACCAAACACTGATGTCACCTGGTCCTTTAACTTGTATGATCAGGAGTCACTAATCACGTCTGCAAAGGGGGTGGGGGATAGGGGGTGAAACCATTGCCTAAATATAATACATGGCCATATTTGGGAAATAATGTTTACCACTATCCCCACCCCTTCCCTTGTACTGCTCATCAGGGAGCTGTCATTTGCCAAGTTGTCAGGCTTTCTTTCGATAGCGCATCTTGATTGACATAGATGTCCTCCTTTCCTGGTCTGCCAGGATGCATGATTAGATAAGGGTCTGGTATGGAATTTTGTGGAGGGGGGACCTCATTCTTTTTTATTTTGTATGGGGTTCCCCTGTAAAATTCACATTGTTTTTTTTTTCTGTGAGGGCCCCCCTTAAAATACACATCAGACCTAAGGATACTAGAATACATTAGGGGGGAACCCCATGCTTTTATTTTTTTTGCGGGTCCCCCATTAACATCTGTGTGAGATCCTCATCTAGGATAGGCACTTGGTATAGATGAACGGAATCCCTGGCTGTTTGCCTAAAAACAGAACAAAGCGTCAGGGAACTGTCATTTTGCCAGTAATTTAAACACACCCTTCTTTTTGTAAATGTTAGTGTTGCTGTAGTAGGTTGTATACATTGCACAGATGCACCGCCTCACAGGCAAGGTCAGGGCATTCCCCAGGCATGTTATTTTTTGGAGTTTTGCATTTTTAATGTTTCACTTTAAGCATTATTAAGATCATGGTTTGCAGCAAAATGAGATTTACATAATTTTTTTTTTCCCAGTGCCACTCCCCAATGCCCATTGTTTAACAATCCATTCCCTATTATTTCAGAAAATGGGCAGAACTTTTTTACCATTGGCGTCAGTTTTTGCACACAAATATATACATGTTCGCTGAACCCTTCTCGAACCGAACCCAGGTGTGTTTGGTTCATCACTACTAAACCGCTATGCATTGTGGTGCGCAGGGTAGTGAGTAAAGGCTAGTTATACGTATAGCAATCTGTATATTGGGATCTCTAAAGTACATCCACTGTCTAATATTTTGTCCTGTAGAACAGTAGTTCCCAACCTCAAACTCTTTACCCCTAAAAGGTCATGTTTTGGAACTTGACTATTGTATAACATAGTACCCACTGCTACCACCATTTTCTACCCCAAATTCTTATCCTCTATATTAATTGAGACCATACCAATTTTGGAGTAAAAACCCAGGCCGTAGCAGCCTACTTTATTTAATCAAATATATAAATATGAATTAACATTAATGTAAAATAAACAGTTCTTAAACCCAGGCTACACAGAGTTGATCTTTGCAGGTTCTTCCATAAACCTCTGTGAACACCGTACTGCACTGCGGTACCTCTCCAATGTGGATCCTAGGCCTCAAGCCGACAAGCTGGCTCAGAGACAATCCCTGACCGCAGTGCCCCATTACCAATTCCCAGCTAAAACCTCCTTTAGCTGGGATACCACTATCAGGACCCATACCAATGATGGATGCTGAACTCCTCCTTCTGAAATCTCTTCCATCCCCTGCAAAGATCAACACCCGCAAAGATCAACACCCGCCACTGCCACGACATCAAAGTCCAAAACTGTGATAAGAAAACACCAACACATACAGACCCAACAACACAAGAAACAAAAACCAAGGGGAGGGTGGGCGGGAACTTTCCCTCACACTGCAATGACTCATGGGGAGGGGCTAACCCTTCTATTTGCTTCCCTCCCACTCTGAAACTTCCCAAACCACGCCCATCTATTTGTTCAGTGTGCATGTTAACTCCGTCATGTCGGGCCCTCCGCCTATGCATTCCATTTATGCTCCATGCCTTTCTTTCCTTTCATTACAATAGCTGTCCTAAATATGGGGGCTGTACCATCTGTAATGCAAAAGTGGTCATAACTTTTTTATTAAGTTACATAGGTCATTTAAATTTCACATGTTGGTAAATAATAAAGCAGAAGAGTTTTAGACTGGGGGGGGACAGTCAGAGGGGTCCGTAAAACTGTAGTATAATGGGAAAGGAAACCAATATCTAAATTTAGGCTGTTATTTTTGTTTCGAAAATAAGTATCATTCTTATGTAGCGCCCTCCTCACTCCCCTCTTTCTCGTCTAGGGGTATCTTTCAGAGGGGAAGGGAGCGGGGACACTACGCCAGGCCTTTACCACAGGTGTCAGTGTGATACAAGCAAAGTTCTTTTACCTTCAGGTCAGTGCTGTGCACCTGGAGCCTCCACCGAGAGTTACCTTGAACAATGTCTGTCAGGAAATGAGCCCCACACCATTAAAGTCCAACACTCCTTTATTCTTCTCGAATGAACACAATCAGTTGAACTCCCTTGGTAGAAACAGAACAGAAAAGGAGGTGTGGATGCGAATAGGCCCAGACACAATGCGTTCTCCACTTTCCTTCCTGAAAGTGGGCTGCGGTCTCCGAGCGAGGGGGGATTTCCTTCCAGGCGGTCTCCGATGAGAGACTCACCCGTCACTGGCAATCTGCTGCACCAGGTCTTCGAGTGAGGAGCTCCCCCCGGTCCATTACGCCTTCCGGATTCGGGTACCCACTCCCGGGGTTGCCTAGGATCTCCTTCCCTCGCGGAACTCAGTGTTGGGCACTGAGCTCCAGACCTCCATCCGATTACCTCACCCCAGGCCAAAGGTGCCTGGGATGGAACACGACCTTCCGCTGTCCTCTAGGCCTAGGCTCGCCTAGAAAACCGACACGAACCACCGTCCACAGGCTGAAGGTGCCTGGGACTCGACCCCGTGACAAAGATGGCCGGCCACTTTATACCCTCTCCCAGCAAGCACGGCGGGTTCCCCACCCCACCATACCGCTGCCGAGGGAGGACAAAAAGGAAGCGCGACACACAGCAATGATTCATCCCCAGCCCAGAGCGACAGCGCTACCTGCTGGGCTGCAGGGAATTACACATCACTAATGTCTCTGCCAAGTTCAAATTTACACCCGGGAAAGTACATACCCGCTACACTTAGTTCAAATGTTTTCCTTTCCTGGATAGTTCTGAAATTCCCTTTAAGAACTAAAACATTGAGGTCTTCTATAGTGTGCTCCGGTTGTGAGAAGTGACTTCCCACTTCTCACAACCGGACCACACTATAGAATTCTTCCTCCTTCTTCCTCCTTCTCCTTCCTCCTTTTCTTTCTTTCTTTGTTCAATGGATTCCAACCAGAAGCAATGTGCCATCATTAAGTTCTGGATGAAGGAAGGGTCCAGGCTGTCCAACCTCCACAGAAGGCTACAGAGTGTTTATAGAAATAATACCATTTAAAAAACCAATGTGCCAAGATGGATGAAGAAGTTTAAAGAAGGGCAAACCAACATTGAAGACAAACCACGCAGTGGAAGACCATCAATGTTGGACAGCCTGCCTCAAAAACTCAATCATGGCACATTGCTTCTGCTTAAAATCCATTATTTACCTGAAATGAAAAAGAAGAGTTACTCTAGGAACATGTGAAATCTGGACAACCTATGTAAGTTAAAGTGTTACTAAACACACAACAGTAAAATCAGTCTGTATATGCAGTAAAGCATGCTTGTTCTACTCAGTATCGAACCAAAGGGAGTAATTGTGTAAAAAGGCTGTTTGTTCCTTTCTTCTCTGTTCCTCCCCTTCTTCTCTGTTCCTCCCCTTTGTTCACAGTCCCCAAACCATCAAGAGATAGAACAGAGGCTAGGGGAGAAGCTGCACATGCTCAGTTTTAGTGTGTATTGCTAGAGAGTTTTTTCTTGGGAGAGTGCATGTGATCAGCACATGGTCAATTAGAAATGTCTAGACAGAGGGTCAGGGGCCATGCAGCCTCATAGGACAGTCAGAGCAGAATGAAAACTCCTCCTACAAGCTTTAACCAGACACTGCTAGAATTCACATGACTGCTATATACTGCTGATGAGAAAAGGTATTTAGCAGTTTATAATTACTAAAATAATGCCTTTCCATGGTCTGTGTACTGTGGGAGACCAGATATAGTGAATGTAGGGTCCTGGGTTTAGTAAGTTTTTAATAAAATGGGTTATGCCCACTTTTTGCATTACTTTCGGTACAAGCCATGGACATGAATTTAAACCACCTGTGCAAAACATGACCTGTTGGGGGTACTTGAAGACCGAGGTTGGGAACCACTGTCATAGAACCATGTGGTACTGGAGTACCTGACAAGACAAATGAGAATTTCTGATGGTTGTGGACTTCCTGTGACACCAGAAATTGGGGTCTTTCAGATTTGTCTGCTACAAATGGACTGTTTGTTGCCAGTCAGTGATAAATTGTGGGGGGGTGAAGAATTTTGGTCCTCATATTTTTTCATCTGTCCACTCAGCTAAAGACTTTATCCGACACCTGCTGGAGAGGGAGCCCGAGAAAAGACTGACCTGTGAACAAGCCCTGCAGCATCCATGGTAAGATTACCAATCTGACCGCTCATCTTATATTTCAATGCATGAAAAACGTACAGGTCTATTTTTAAACAGCAATCATTTTTACACAGCGCAGTGTTGGATTGGCCAACATTGCCCATTATGAGCACAAACCAAAGCAATTTATTGAATTAGTATCAAATCGTACAGGCCCTTGCATTTCATAGTTGAGGGTAGAGATCTAAAGGAGAATTAACAATCAGTTGTACAGCTCAGGATAACCAGCCAGCCATTTGTAAAAGTAAACAGTCTTTTTTGTCTGCTCAAAACCAGGCAAACAAAACAGCTGCCTTCAGCAAAAAAAATGAAAAACAGTCCATATTTCTGGTATGATGAAAAGAACACATTGGCTCACCACCAGTATATCAATCTCACACCAGGGTTTAGGATTTTCTTCCGTGGAAAGGCCGCAGGAGTTCAGCGAACAATGTCTCAGATGCCAGACAGTCCACACTTGAGCCTTTACAATCACTTTAAGTCGTCAGCATACCAAGACATTTTGGACAATTTCATGCTCCCAACTTTATTGGAACAGTGTGAGGATGGCCCCTTCCTGTTCCAACATGGCTGCGCACCAGTGCACAAAGCAAGGTCCATAAAGACATGGATGAGCGAGTTTGGGGTGAAGGAACTAGACTGGCCTGACCTCAATCCAATAGAATACCTTTGTGATAAATTAGGACAGAGAATGTGAGCCAGGCCTTATGCCTTGTACACATGACTGGTTTTCCCGACGAGAAAACTGCCATTTTTTAGATTGGTCGTGAAAACCGGTCGTGTGTATGCTCCCTAGCAGTTTTCTCAACGAAAAAACTGCCCGCAAAAAAATTAAAACCAGCTCTTTTTTCTTGTCGTGTTTCCCGTCAGTCTTTTTCTCGTTGCAAAAAACGGTTGTGTGAGACGGGAGCGCTCATTCTGGTAAAAGTAGCGTTCGTAATGGAGATAGCACATTCGTCATGCTGTAACGGACTGAAAAGCACGAGGCTGAAAAGTGCGAATCGTCTCTCACCAAACTTTTACTAACACGAGTGTAGCGATACCTCCAACTAAGAAGGCCGCAGATTTAGTTTGGGCCCTGAAAACAGCTCCGCCAACCCCCGGTAATGTACTCGACCCCCTACTGGCACAGTTAATTATAGCAGCTATATTTTCTTATACTGTATGAGAAATCTTAGACACCAAGACAATAATGAAAGGGGTATCAAATTTACTTTAAACTTATGGTAAACGGTTAACAGTGGTAACAGTGCATAGGTAATAAGTTGCAGAGCCCTGCAGCAATAAACATACTTTGCATTAGATGAACAGTGAAGGTGCGCCGCGTGGGCGACCGTTAACTGAGTGCCCTGTGACGCAGCGACTAAATGAACTAACTAGCTGGCCAGGCCTGGCTCAGATATGTAAAACTCAGTCTATAGGGGATGATGGTTTCTTCACCAGCAAGTCTTTAAAGGTAGGTGACTCCGCGCAAAAGGACTTCAAACACAACGTAGTAGTCAGAGCTGCTGCCTCTACTTATTGCTGCCTCCTAATTAGGTGGAGCAAGGATATGAAAAAAATGAGGGGTGTAGTGGTGGCGCTGCTCTTACGTAAAACCAATCTGCTGGGAGCCAGATGTTGGTAATAATAGGTCTACAAATGAGAAACACAAAGGGGGTTCTCTCTGATATAATCAGACCCTAAGTGGGACCACACATAGAATGTAAAAATCAAATAAATAAAATGAAATAAGTAAATAAAGTGGGGTGTCTCTGCCAGGTGTTTACTTGGCCTTAGCAATGGCCTTCAGAAGGTGATAGTGATAATGGACGTAAAGTGAGTGAAGGATTTAGTAGGAATACATTAATTCGTTGAAATAAATGAGTAATATGAATTTTCCAATTCCGGCTCGGCCGGGTGTTTACTAGCAGAGGATTAGCTATTGGAAGTGCTGTGAAGTAAATTGATGCTACCAATGTGGTGCTGTAAGAGATGCAGTGTAAACAAAATAAAAAACAATGAATTACAATGGATTGGAATGTTGTCTCGGCCGGGTGTTTACTAAACCCAACTGGAATTATACTCGGTCCCAAACAGTTAGAAAAAAGTGTTTACACGATCCGTAATACACTCTGACAATGTACATCAAATGTTCAGCATAAAAATTGAAGTTGATAAAATGAAGTGAAGATCAATGGTGACAATCCAGAATATAGTGACAGAATAAATTGGTGACTTTTCTGCAGTGCTTGTTCTAGTAGCCTGTGCCGTGAATGTGATTATCCGTGATTGTTTATGATGTTGCACTCACCAGATTCTTCATACCCTCAGGGGGTATGGTGCAGTCACAGTATATGCCACTGTGTAGCAATCTCAGGAATCCAGGGTGGCTCCAGCTGTAGCTAATCTGTGGTCTCTAGTCTGCAAGTCGAACCAAATATGGCCGCGAGACCAATTTAATATAGTACTGCATAGACTTTGAGCTCCGGTCTGCAAAACCTATCAAACATGGCCGCCGGACTCCGGTCCCCAAAATCATACCCAAAATGGCCGCTATGCTAATTCTCACATGCTCACATGTGACCGGAGGGGCTATAAATTGCATCAGGAAGTGAAGCACGACGTTACGCTCCTGATGACGTCAATCTGACGAAACGCGTAGGGCGGAGTCACGTCGCTTCATCACTTCCTGAACCTTGGATCGCTCTTCACTGGCCAAGCGCCATTTTAATGCTTTTTATTGTCTAATACTACGTGAGTACCCTTTTTCCCGATATATCAATAAACCAAATTTTTTTTACGGGTTCACACTATGGGTATCCTTTTTTCCTTTCCATAACCCTCACCTTCTCGGAGAACCACAAGGGACCAAAGGAGCCACCCTGGATTCCTGAGATTGCTACACAGTGGCATATACTGTGACTGCACCATACCCCCTGAGGGTATGAAGAATCTGGTGAGTGCAACATCATAAACAATCACGGATAATCACATTCACGGCACAGGCTACTAGAACAAGCACTGCAGCAAAGTCACCAATTTATTCTGTCACTATATTCTGGATTGTCACCATTGATCTTCACTTCATTTTATCAACTTCAATTTTTATGCTGAACATTTGATGTACATTGTCAGAGTGTATTACGGATCACGTAAACACTTTTTTCTAACTGTTTGGGACCGAGTATAATTCCAGTTGGGTTTAGTAAACACCCGGCCGAGACAACATTCCAATCCATTGTAATTCATTGTTTTTTTATTTTGTTTACACTGCATCTCTTACAGCACCACATTGGTAGCATCAATTTACTTCACAGCACTTCCAATAGCTAATCCTCTGCTAGTAAACACCCGGCCGAGCCGGAATTGGAAAATTCATACTACTCATTTATTTCAACTAATTAATGTATTCCTACTAAATCCTTCACTCACTTTACGTCCATTATCACTATCCCCTTCTGAAGGCCATTGCTAAGGCCAAGTAAACACCTGGCAGAGACACCCCACTTTATTTACTTATTTCATTTATTTATTTGATTTTTACATTCTATGTGTGGTCCCACTTAGGGTCTGATTATATCAGAGAGAACCCCCTTTGTGTTTCTCATTTGTAGACCTATTATTACCAACATCTGGCTCCCAGCAGATTGGTTTCACGTAAGAGCAGCGCCACCACTACACCCCTCATTTTTTTCAAGTCTTTAAAGGTGGTGCACATTAACAGAACACCATTTGTAATCCAATGGGAAGGTAGAGATGAAATAAACACTTTGCTATGTGAACTCTGAGTTCAGCTCTGATAAGGTTCTCCAGTGAGAGTATCAGATATAAACTTGTGGGCCACGGCAGTCTATAGGCACATTAGCAACAACAGTATATGGTCTGGGCATACGCCCTCTCACCCATCCGGACGCGGTCCCAGTCCGGGAACTTCCACCGACTGTCACACACACACACAGTGTCTCCAGCGATCAGGTCCCCGATCCAGCCAAGGTTGTAGACAAGCGAAGTCAGATGCCACCCAGGCTCGCAGTGGGGTGGAAGGCTCTTTGGTGCTGCGCAAGGCCTCAGGCTTCAGGCCTTGCACTCTGACACATCCGCACAGGAGGATCAGTCACTGAAGTCTCGTGTCCCAAAGAGGCCGAGCCCAGCCTCGCCTCCTCATTTTATAACCCCTCCCATGAGTCTCTGCGGTGGAAACATTGCCGAATGGGGTTCTGGGTAATGTAGTCTCTCTCCTCTGCTTTCACTTCCAGTAATGTCTCTTCTCTACTTCTTCCCGACTCACCTCTCACCTGGAACTTCTTGTCTCTCTGCATTAAAGGGGAACACCCCGCTACACGAGGATCAGCAAAAGTAGCCCAAAGGGTGGCGCCATTTGAATGGAACTTCCCCTTTATAGTGCCGTTGTACGTCACCGCGCTTTGGTCGAGCGTTTTTTTGCCTGAACGTGTGTATGCAAGGCAGGCTTGAGAGGAATCATGTCTGGAAAAATTTTGGTTTTTGGCATGTCAGGAAAACCGGTCTTGTGTACGAGGCATTATTGTCCACATCAGTGCCTGACCTCACAAATGCACTTCTGGAAGAATAGTCAGTGATTCCCATAGACACTCCTAAACCTTGTGGGCATCCTTCCCAGAAGAGTTGAAGCTGTTATAGCTGCAAAGGGTGGGCCAACTCAATATTGAACCCTACGGACTAAGACTGGGATGCCATTAAAGTTCATCTGCGTGTAAAAGCAGGTGTCCCAATACTTTTGGTAATATAGTGTATCTCCTGTCCAGGACCCATCCCTAGCGTCCTGTGCAATGGTCAGCCTTAAATCTGAACTCCAGACTGATATAAAATACACAAATGAATGCAGCTCAGTACTCATTGATACAGCCTCTTGCGATTCTGTATACAGCAGTATTTAGACTGGGAGAGGTTGCGGTGAGACCGGGAGCCAATCAGGTGTGCTGTATGCAAATGTGTTAACAGTGAGCATGCTACCAGGATGTGAGAGTAGAGTGAGCAGAGGGTTGACTCCCTGGTCTGCTGCTGCTCTTTCACTATCCATTTAGAAGGCTGGGACTGGAGAGGGGACCCCAATTTTTTTTTCTTAGCCATAAATGGTGTCAACCACCTGGCTGCGCTGTGTGGCGAAGCTGTGTAAATCTCAGGACTTGATGGACAGTAATACAAATCCTTTGGCGGGCAAAACACGTCCCGTATATCCAATTCATCTGTGTATTTCCATCTTTTCCAGCAGTTAGAATTTCAATGCAAAGTAAAATAATATCTTTCGTGGTTGAGGCTGCTACACGCAGGACAATGTTTACAAGCAGAGCGTTCACAATTTCTCAGACCTTCAATTTCCATTCTGTTTTTTTCCTCCTGTGTTTCCTCCAGCTTGTTCTTTAGTTTCTTTAAAACGCCAACAGAAAAAAAATATATCTTCATTCCTCCTAATAAACCGGCATCCCATGGCCCCGCAGTGCTTGGCAGAGCCCCCAGCCGGTCCCCATTGCATTCTGGGAGCTTTTCAGGAGTCCCGATAATGGATTGCAGTTTTTCTTATGTGATGAATAAACGGCAAAACATTTAATAGAGTAAATGATACTTGTGCACCCATTCCGTGTGATGGATGCCGCAGTGTTGGTGTTCCCAGCAAAAGGCAATCTCTGTGGTTAGATAGAAAAATTACCTGATCCGCGCTCAGCGGTCCCCCGAAGGAGAGGTGGGAGTCAGCTCCTACAAATGAAAGGAAGAAATACAGAGTTGGAGCGGATCTCCGGGCAAACGTCTAAATACGATGAAGAAATACAGACAAGGGGAAATTTTACCTGCCAAAGGATTTGTATTTTGTCCATCCCAGCCTGGAGATTTACACAGCTCTGCCACACAGCACATCTTTGCCTTACTTCAAAGGAGACCTGACTTTTCTCAGCTGCAGTTAGGTAATAGAACATGGTCTTGTCCCTCCCCCAACCCGTGACTGGACAGTGAAGGAGGAGCAGCAGAATGATGAGCTCATTTCTCTGTCATATTAGCAACGTTTTGAGTATGGCCTCAATTAAAAATACATCAATCTAAGAGTAAATTAGTACCATCATCCATAGTAAGTAATGAAAAATTGAGCCGGATGAGCATAGGGTGATGGCTGCTAGTGCCGTCTAACCCATAAATGGTCACCAGGAATAGGGATGTTGACTTGGACTTTTCTAGGTACTGATAACACAACGAGAAAATAATATAAAAGAATATTTATTACATATAAAAAAAATCTATACAGTTAAAAACATTTGAGCCAAATCCCACAATAGAAAAACAGCATTTGTTGATAACGGAAGCACCGTCACGTGTCTGTTTGTAGTGGAGAAAAGCGGAAAACCTCAACCGGTTTCGCGGTTAGTACCGCTTCTTCAGGAGGGTCTGTATGATACATAATACAATACAAATGAACTAGCAATAACATAAACATAGTAGATATAGAGGTACAACATTTTAACATCATGAATACAGTCAATGTCAAAA
Organism: Rana muscosa; assembly: GCA_029206835.1. Taxonomy (NCBI): domain Eukaryota; kingdom Metazoa; phylum Chordata; class Amphibia; order Anura; family Ranidae; genus Rana; species Rana muscosa. The sequence continues at coordinate 337,830,068 of CM055125.1, read as the reverse complement.
AACATGCTGATCTGCTCACCGAGTTTGGCTCATGGATTGGGCGAAGGCTCAAAAATGACCCCCGCGGCGAACGAGGGGGACTATGTGGTGCTCTCTGGTAAGGATAATTGCATAGTATTAGACTATAACATTAATATGTGTAGAGTTGTTAGGGAACACCAGGTGACGGCGTGGAAAGGGAGGGGGGGAAAGAGGGAGAGGGGGGAGTAGGAGAGAGGGAGGGGAAGGGGGGAAAAAAGGGGGGGAATGGGGGAGGGGGGGTTTGAGAAGGAGGAAAGAAAGGGGGGGAAGGGATAGGGGAAGGGAGGAGAGGGATAGGAGAGGAAAGGGGGGGGTGAGTGGGGAGGGAAAGGCAAGGAGTGGGAGGGAAGGAGGATGTGCGTTAAGTGATGGAGTGGGAAAAGGAGGGGGGAAATGGGGGAGGGGAATCGAGAGGAGGGGAAAAGAGGGCAGGGGTGGGAGGGGGAACCCGTAACCATGTAGTGTAAAGTACCACCACAGACGCTTGATAAATGTGTCTTACCACAGTCTAGAAGAGACTGGGATTACTGGGGCGGCAGTATAAAAATAGACACAGTGTGGAGGTTCCAGAGTACAGCCGACATTGAGAGAGGGCTGACAATACAAGCACCAATGCAGGGCGCAAAGGGAGCCAAAGGCCAAGGACCACAAAAAGAAGAAAAAACAAAGCGGTGTTAAAAAACACACACATATGTTGATCACAATGTGGAGGATAGTCCACAGATAGACAAGCAGGGAGATGCTTACCTAGGTGTTGTGTCCAGTACAAGGTGCCCCAGGGAGAGAAGTCACACTCACAAAGGCGGCTCACAACAGGAGCCGTTTAAATGTGTTCCCCAACCCCGCCGTACACGGACGTTGATCGAGCGTGCGGCGTGTGACGTGGCAGGGTCAGCCCATCCACACTAGGCAGAGCATATGGAGGCTACTGCGCATGTGCGCAACAGCAGAACCCGTTGGCCGTGGGGCCAGGTCTGCTGATGCAAGTCAGGGATAGCCGTTGGCTATATAAAATAAAAGAGTGCAGCGCAAAACAGAAAATTACATATAAAAGTCCATTAAGATCAACAGAAGTCCATAGGGTGAATAGTGCACAATATAAGCATGCGATGTGGATCAAACACATTGACCAACCACCACACACAGAAAGGCCTCTCACCTCTAAGCTTCGACCTCCGAAACGGAAGGAGGAAGCAAGGGAATGGGAAATGGGACGATACCAATTAGAATTGTTAAGAATGGAAAGGCACATGTTTTGGTAAAAGTCATGTGTCATGAGAACGATATTCCCACCTTCATGAATATAGATCTACAGTAATAACTGTCATTGATATCTGTCTGGTGGTAAGAATTACAGAACACATGGGCCATTCAAACCAAACATCTACTGTATCTATCTACAGCAGGGGTCTCAAACTGGCGGCCCTCCAGCTGTTGCGAAACTACAAGTCCCATGAGGCATTGCAAGGCTGACAGTTACAAGCATGACTCCCACAGGCAGAGGCATGATGGGACTTGTAGTCTTGCAACAGCTGGAGGGCCATCAGTTTGAGACCCCTGATCTACAGTATCTATTTATCCATATCTATCTTTCCATCCATTATGTATCTATCAACATCCATCCATCACTCCCACTCTTAACAGTGCCCATCAACCCATCCTTCCCTCCCATGACAGTGTCAATCCATCCATCCCCCCCTCCCCCTTTCCTCAACAGTCTCCATCCATACCTCCCTCCCTCGACAATGTCCATCAATTCATCAACCATCCATCGCCCGACAGTGTCAACCCATGCATCCATCTCTTCCTCCCTACCATAACAATGTTCATCAATTTATCTACCATCCATTCACAGTGTCCATCTATACATCCATTCTCGCCCCCCTTGACAGTGTCCATCCATCCATTTCTCCCTACTTTGACAGTATCTATCCATCCATCACTCCATCCATCCATCCACAGTGTACATCACTCCATCGATCCCTCCGTTGGCAGCATTCATCCATCCCTCGAAAAACTCCATCCATCCATTGCTCTTTTGACAGTGTACGTTCATCCATCCATCTCTTCATCAGTCCCTCTCCCAACAGTGTCTATCCATTCATCCGTTTATCCATACCTCCCTCCTTCGAAAACGTCCATCAATTCATGAACCATCCATCCCCCGACAGTGTCAACCCATCCATTCACAATGTCCATCCATCCATCTATTCCTTCCTACCTTAAGAATGTCCATCAATTCATCTACCATCCATCTACAGTGTCCATCTTTCCATCCTTCCTCGCCCCCCTTGACAGTGTCCATCCATCTATCCATTTCTTCCTACTTCAACAGTATCTATCAATCCATCCATCCATCCATCACACGACTGTGTCCATCACTCCATGCATCCATCCATCCCTCCCTCCCTCCCTCAACATTGTCTATCCATTCATCCCTTCCTCCTTCAACAGTGCCCATCCATCCAATTCAAGCTAAGCACATTATCTATCTATCTGGAGCGACATCCACGACCTCCAAAGGCCTAATGGTGACCTCCAGAGTTATGGAAAGCTGACATCCTTCTTCACAGTATGGGTTACTAGGCATGGTGGGTGTAATGCAAGTTAAAAACATGGGCGCCAGTCACTTTTTGGAATGCAAGAAAAGAGATTTATTGTCTCTCAAATAGAACTGTGGGAGAGAGGGTTTAGGGCCAGGACACCCTTAGGCAGATGCAATAGCAATTGGCAGACTCCAAGACAAAAATAGGCAGACCGCAATACAGGTAGAGGGCCTTTAAACTGGATACAGTAACTATATTTGGTAGAACGGCTGTCTCTTATGGCAACTGAACTTTGAACAGTCAATAGAGATCCATACACGCAACTCACAGTAACCCATTACAGCTCTTCTCTCACATCTTACAGTATCCTACTGTAGATCTTCACTCACTGAGGTCTCGGTCTCTCACTAGACTTCAAAATCCCAGTCATCGCTGGATCCCCTGAGCTCATCCACAGCTAACCCGCTGTTAAGCTTCACCCCTTGCTAACCCTCTGGGTCCCTGGCTTGGTACTTTTGCTGAAGCTTTCCCACTTGTTCACCGTCCCCGGCTAATGAATAAGGCTGCTCTGGTACTTCTTCAGACTTCCATAACTAGCCTCTGATAACCGGAGTGGTTGTCCCTTAATGGCGACTGTGTCTCCTTTTATATCTGACCTTGATCCTCACTTGCCTCTGGTAACAGGAGTGGTCATCCACATGTGGCAACTGCTTCCTCCTCACCGCTGGCAACGATGCGATTCCCCATCTGGTAGAACCTTTGCAACTTGGACTTATGGCTGAAAGCCTCAACCCCACGCTGCTTCTCTCAAGCCTGGATAGGCCTCAGACAGCGTAGCAGGCATGTGCTCCCAGGATAGGGCTCAGGCTTCTGGCCTAGCAACCCGGAGCCTTGTAACACACATCCACCCAGGCAGCTAACCAGGTGGCACAGAACCCCGATCACCTGACTCCTCCCGAATAAATGGGCTCTCCCAGCAGGCCAATGGGCCAAAGAAAATGCCTGCCATTTGGCTGAAACAACCTATCCACTCCTAGTCTGAATTCAATATGCCCCCTGTCATTCCAATGCCACAGGAAACAATGCCACCTAGTGACCGAAGAGAGAGCTACATCAAATCCAGAGTTAGGGAAAAAACAATGAATCCCCTATCAATCAGCCAGGCTAGTTACCACCTAGCAAGCTAAATTTGTTAGCAACCCTGCCTACTATCAGGATGCTACATATCCATCTATCTATCCATCCCTCTCTCAACAGTGTCTATCAATCCATCCATCTATCCATCCCTCCCTTCCTCCTTTGACAGTGTCCATCACTCCATCGATCCCTTCGTTGGAAGCATCCATCCCTCGACAAACTCCATTCATCCATTGCTCCTTTGACAGTGTTCATTTGGCCATCCCTTTATCAGTCCCTCTCTCCCTCGACAATGTCTATCCATTCATCCGTTTATCCATGCCTCCCTCCCTTGACAGTGTCCATCTATTCATTCCTGCCTCAACCGTGTCCATTCATCCATCCTATTGATGTCAATGGCCTTATATTTATGATTTCTTTGTATTTGAAGGGACAGAAAGAATCATGCTATGTTCTATGATCAGGTTTAATATTTCTAATCCCACATGCTGCGCTCTCTGCTCCTGGCAGGATCTCCGGAGATACGGCTCTAGAACGAGACATCCACGGTTCTGTCAGTGAGCAAATCCAGAAGAATTTCGCCCGTACTCAGTGGAAGGTGAGATGGTCATTGTATTATGAATGGTCTGCAACTCTTTGGGGTCTGTGTGTATAAAAGGTTCACTAGACAACTGTGAAAAACATCCGCACAGCTCCAACGAAACTTGACGTATTTTGTGTTATTATAATTAGCCATCTACTGGCTACATGCCCCCACCCTCCCACTGTGCCATCCACCCCTCTGCAGTGACCGCCCCCTCCCCCAGCCTTGTGCGGAGCCTCCAGCTCCCCATAATGCCCCCAACCTCCAACAATGTCCCCTTAACCTCTCACTGTGTCACCCAGCCCACTGCAGTGCCCCCCTATCCTACTGCAGAGCCACCAGCCACCCATAGTGTCCCCAACTTCCAACAATGTTTCACACTGCCACCTCAACCTCCCACTGTGCTAACCAGCCCACTGCAGTCCCCCCCCCCCAGCCTACTGCAGAGCCTCCAACCCCCATAATGCCCTTAACCTCCCACTGTGTCACCCAGCCACTGCAGTGCCCCCCAAGCCTACTGCAGAGCCACCAGCCCACCATAGTGTCCCCAACTTCCAACAATGTCCCACACTGCCACCTCAACTGCCCACTGTGCTAACCAGCCCCCTGCAGAGCCTCCAACCCCCATAATGCCCCCAACAATGTCCCACAATACCCCCTTAACCTCCTACTGTGTCACCCAGCTCACTGCAGTAGCCTACTGCAGAGCCACCAGCCCCCAATAATGCCCTCAACTTCCAACAATGACCCACACTGCCACCTCAACCTGCCACTGTGCTCACCAGCCCCCTGCAGTGCCCCCCAGCCTACTGCAGAGCCTCCAGCCCTCCATAATGCCCCCAACCTCTAACAATGTCCCACAATGCCCCCTTAACCACCTACTGTGTCACCCAGCCCGCTGCAGTGCCCCCAGCCTACTGCAGAGCCACTAGCCCCCACAGTGCCTCTGACAATGTCCCACAGTGTACCCCAACCTCTCCAGTTCCCCCACAGTGCCCATGCAAAGACCCAGACCGTACAAAAAAAAATTCCAGTCCCCTCCAGAAATCTTTTATCCCTACGGAGCCACCAAGTCTGCTGCAGAGACCCCTAACCCCCTCAAGAACCCCCCCAGTAACTCCACACAATCCAGAACCCCTCCAACATTTCAATCCGAATTTTTAAATCCCATTATTTCCTTGTGTGAGTATATAGCATAACTTTTTTTTTGTTACTGTTGGGGCATTGAAGGCTTTTAGGGTCTCAATACATTTTTGCAAAGATCAAACTATAGCATGATAATCAGTCATGTAATGGGAGTCAAAAATGTTTGTTCCTCAATGCTTTCCTCTGTATTTTAACTTATACGGGATCTGGCTACTGGGATCCTTATGGGTGTTTCATGTCATTAGAGGCTGAAAAAAGCATACTATTTGAGAAAGACCTTGTCTGAAAGATTTGCAGAGGATGATCAAGGCACCATCAACATGGCTGATATGCAAACAGTGCATCGAAATTTGGTTTTTAGAACAGATATTAATAAGAAAATTATATAAAAGCTTTATTTATTTTTATTTATTTTTTTAGAGGGCATTTAATGCAACGTCCTTCCTGCGCCATATCACTAAAATGGGTCAAAGTGCTGAAGTAGATACTGATGATAACGCAGGGGAGACGGTCCAGGAGGAGAAAGATAAGTGGTGATTGGAGGTAAGAAATGGATCACACGAATGGATATTTTCACCTTAAAACTTCCAATGCCTCTGATGTGTTCTGCTACACTGTTGTTAGCTATTTCTGATGACTACACAACACCTCCCCCGATTTGATGGATAAGAGGAGAGTGGGTGGTGTCTGTAGTCCTGTCCTAGAGGGACAATGCTGCTTCTTAACCACTTGAAGACCAAGCCTTTTTCTGGCCCTTTTTGTTTACAAACCAGTATTTTTTGCTCGAAAATTACTTTTAACCCTTAAACATTATTGATTTTTTTATCAGAAAAAAATGGCGATTGTTGCCATTTTTAATGTCACGCGGTATTTGCGCAGCAGTTTTTCTAAAGCATTTTTTTGTAAAATATAAAAGATGATGTTACGCCAATTAAATAAATACCTAACATGTCACACTTTAAAATTGCGCACACTCGTAGAATGGTGACAAACTACGAAACTTACAAACCTCCAGGTGATGCCTTAACTACTTAAGGACCAGGCCTATTTTTCAAACTTGGTGTTTACAAATTAAAATAGTTTTATTTTTTTGCTGGAAAATTACTTGGATCCACCAAACATTATATATATATATATATATATATATATATTTTTTTTCAGACACTCTAGAGAATAAAATGGCGGACGTTGCAATACTTTGTCACACTGTATTTGCGCAGCGGTCTTAGAAGTGCACATTTTTGGGAAGAAATACACTTTTTTGAATTAAAAAAATAAGACAACAGTAAAGTTAGCCCAATTTTTTTTTTTTTTATATTGTGAAAGATAATGTTACGCCGAGTCAAAATTGCGCCCGCTCAGTGGAATAGCGACAAACTTTGACCCTTAAAAATCTCCATAGGCGACATTTAAAAATGCCTACAGGTTACTAGTTTTGCATTACAGAGGAGGTCTAGTGCTAGAATTATTGCTTTTGCACTAACGATCGCGGCGATACCTCACGTTTGGTTTGAACACCGTTTTGATATGTGGGCGCGACTTGCTTATGTGTTCGCTTCTGCACACGAGCTTGGCGGGACGGGCGATTTTTAAATTATTTTCTTTTTTTATTATTATTCATTTTTACACTGTCCATGATACAAGAGATGGCCAGAGACTGCAGACATGATACAAGAGATGATCAGAGACTGCAGACATGATACAGGAGATGGCCAGAGACTGCAGCCATGATAAAAGAGATGATCAGAGACTGCAGACATGATACAGGAGACTTTTAGAGACTGTGAACATGCTATGGGAGTTATTGGACAGTGGGGACTAGGGATGAGCTCGGTGTTCGAGTCGAACATAGGTTCGACTCGAACATCGGCTGTTCGCGCGTTCGGCGAACAACAAACGATTTGGGCCGTTAGCGCCAAATTCGAGTGACGCGAACGGCCCACAATACACTGCGCCATCGCAGTGTAATCCCGGCGCTGTGATTGGCCAAGCATACACTGTGACCCTGCATGCTTGGCCAATCACAGCGCCGGCAGCGAGGAGAGCAATGATTGGCCACAGGCAGGATGCCTGTGGCCAATTATAGCTGAGGGGGTTTAGTACACGCCCCACACTATAAAAGGCCGCCAGCGCGGCGGCCTTGTGTAGTGTGTTCTGGAGCAGGGAAAGTGAAGGATAGGCAGGGACAGTGTCAAATCTTGTCAAATCTATTCTTTGCTAAACCTTGTGTGTAGGGACAGAGAAGGATAGGCAGGGAGAGTGTCAGTGTCATATTCTTTGCTAAACCTTGTGTGTAGGGAGAGAGAAGGATAGGCAGGGAGAGTGTCAGTGTCATATACTTTGATAAACCTTGTGTGCAGGGAGAGAGAAGGATAGGCAGGGGACAGTGTCAGTGTCATATTCTTTGCTAAATCTTGTGTGCAGGGAGAGAGAAGGATAGGCAGGGAGAGTGTCAGTGTCATATACTTTGATAAACCTTGTGTGCAGGGAGAGAGAAGGATAGGCAGGGGACAGTGTCAGTGTCATTGTTGCTAAGCCTCCTGCACATTATACACCTGAAGTTAGCCCGTATTGCTGCTTTTTCCTGGTGTGTTACACCAACAGGATTTTGCAGCACTTACAGCGGGCGGAGTGTGCCTCCTGACCATATTACACCTTAACTTAGCCTGTATTGCTGCTTTTTCCTGGTGTGTTACACCAACAGGATTTTGCGGCACTTACAGCGGGCGGAGTGTGCCTCCTGACCATATTACACCTTAACTTAGCCTGTATTGCTGCTTTTTCCTGGTGTGTTACACCAACAGGATTTTGCGGCACTTACAGTGGGCGGAGTGTGCCTCCTGACCATATTACACCTTAACTTAGCCTGTATTGCTGCTTTTCCCATTTCCCTGCAGGCCATTAGAATGTCTGGAAGGCAAACAAGGAGAGGCAGACAGTCAGGAGCCAAAAAAAGAGGGCAAGCAGGCTCTGTGTCTAGAGACAACAGTGCTGGTTGTGGACGCGGTGCATCGCCATCAGCACGTGGCCATGGGACACGCTTGTCCTTCTTTTCGGCAGCTGGACGTGTTGAGCCACATCATGCCGAAGACTTGGTAGAGTGGATGACCAAGCCCTCCTCATCCTCCTCATCCTCTCTCACCCAGGCTCAGGGTACTGGCAAAGCAGCTGCCAAAGCGTCCTCTTCCCTGGTATCAATGTCATCATCAGTCACTCCTTCCCTAGACCAACCATGTCCTCCTGAGGAGTCCCCCGAACTGTTTGAGCACAGTGTTGGGTACATGCTCCAGGAGGATGCCCAGCGTTTCGAAGGGTCTGATGATGATACCCAGCTAGAGGAAGGCAGTAGCGTGAGAGCAGAGAGAGGGGATGCTCAAGAAGGACACCAATCTGGCAGTCATGTTCCAGCAGCTGCAGCATACTGCCAGATTGGCTTCAGTGATGAGGAGGGAGGGGATGATGAGGTCACTGACTCCACGTGGGTGCCTAATAGGAGAGAGGAGGAGGAGGAGGAGGAGGATGAGGAGGAGGCACATCTCCAACGAGGCAGGATGCCCTCGGGGGGCCAGCGTAAGGGCAGCACACCGACGGAATCACACCGCAGAGCTCCGCCTGTGCAGGGCGCTGCCTCTGCCCGTTATTCAAAAAGTTCTTTGGTGTGGGCCTTTTTTGAGTCGAGTGCATCAGATCGCACAGCTGCTGTTTGCAACATATGTCTCAAGCGTATATCGCGTGGCCAAAACATCACCCGCTTGGGCACCACATGCTTGACCAGACATATGTTGACCTGCCATGCAGCTCGTTGGCAAGCCTACCTTAAAGACCCACACCAAAGAACAAAGCTGACCTCTTCTTGCACCGCATCAGCTGGGATCTCCAACCCCACTATACCTTCAGTCCTCTCTGAAACCTGCTCTGAGAGGAATGAAGGTGTAGAATTAGGTGTGTCACAGCCAAGTACTTGCGGGCACTCTGCTAGCAGTACACTAACGTCCGATTCTAGCAGGCAAATTTCCCTGCTCCAGCTGCTGGACCATCGAAAGAAGTTCACTCCCAGCCATCCACATGCCCAGCGGTTGAATGCTAGCTTGGCTAAATTGCTAGCGCTTCAACTGCTGCCTTTTCAGTTGGTAGACTCGGCCCCCTTTCGTGAGTTTGTGCAATGCGCGGTTCCTCAGTGGCAGGTTCCCAAACGCCACTTTTTCTCACGGAAGGAGATTCCGGCTCTCTACCGGCATGTGGAAGGCAATGTCTTGGCCTCGCTAGACAGGGCGGTCAGTGGTAAGGTGCATATTACCGCTGACTCATGGTCCAGCAGGCATGGACAGGGACGTTACCTTTCTTTCACGGCCCATTGGGTCACTCTTTTGGCAGCTGGGAAGGATGCAGGACAAGGTGCAGTAGTGTTGGAGGTTGTTCCACCGCCACACTTCCAAAATGCTACTACTGGTTGTGACACACCTCTGTCCTCCACCCCCTCCTCTTCTTCTTCCTCCGTGGCCTCTTCCTGTGCTTTGTCCTCGGAACCAGCGGTGCTCCGTAGGCGTTTAAGGGGCTACGCAAGTACGCAGGCAAAAAGATACCATGCCGTGCTTGCGCTGGTGTGTTTGGGGGACAGGAGCCACACTGGGGCAGAGGTTCTGTCTGCTCTGCAGGGGCAGGCCGAGAGGTGGTTGACGCCACGCCAGCTTAAGCCAGGAATGGTAGTTTGCGACAATAGCACCAACCTCCTCTCCGCTCTCCGACAGGGACAACTGACCCATGTGCCCTGTGTGGCTCACGTCCTTAACCTGGTGGTGCAGCGGTTCTTGGGCAGGTACCCGGGCTTACAGGATGTCCTGAGGCAGGCCAGGAAAGTCTGTGTGCATTTCCACAGATCTTATAATGCCAGTGCTCGCCTGGCTGAGCTGCAAAAGGAGTTGAACCTGCCCAAGAACCGCCTTATATGTGATATGCCCACCAGGTGGAACTCAACGTTGGCCATGCTGCAGCGGCTGCACACGCAGCAGAGGGCCATCAATGAGTACCTGTGCGACTACGGCACCAGGACAGGGTCAGGGGAGCTCGGTTTTTTTCACCACGCCAGTGGGGCATGATCAGGGATGCATGCACTGTCCTGGCACCATTTGAGGAGGCCACGAGGATGGTGAGCAGTGACAGTGCATGCATCAGTGACACTGTACCTCTTGTCCACCTGTTGGAACATACGCTGCGTGGAATAATGGACAGGGCACTTGAGGCAGAACAGAGGCAGGAAGAGGAGGACTACCTTGCCTCTCAAGGCCCCCTTTACTCAGACAGTGTTCCTTCTGTCCCACCCATCGCACAGGAAGAAGAGGAAGAGGAGGAGGAGGAGGAGGATTGTGTCAGCATGGAGGTGGAGCCTGGCACTCAGCATCATCAGCAGCAGTCTTTTAGGGATGATTTACAGTCCCAAGAAACCAGTGGACTTGTACGTGGCTGGGAGGAGGTGGCTGCGGATCATGTCGTCCTTAGTGACCCAGAGGACTCCGGACTGAATGCCTCAGCTAACCTACGCTGCATGGCCTCCCTGATCCTGCAAGGTCTGCGGAAGGATCCTCGTTTTCTTCGGATCAAGGAGAGGGACCATTACTGGCTGGCCACTCTCCTTGATCCACGGTACAAGGGTAAGGTTGCGGACCTTATCTTACCATCGCAGAGGGAGCAGAGGATGAGACAACTCTGGGAGGCCTTGCAGAAAGGTCTGTGCAACGCGTTCCCAGAGACTGGGAGGTTACAAACTCCTGGTCCTGGACAACGAGTTGCTGAGGCTTCGGTCAGTCAAAGAAGGAGCGGTGGGGAAGGTGGCCGTCTGAGCGAAGCGTTCAGACAATTCTTTAGTCTGCAGCCCCAAGGTATGATCGGTTCCAGCAACCATCGCCAGCGTCTGATATACATGGTGCAGGAATACCTAGGGGCAAGGTCAGACTTGGACACCTTCCCCACCGAAAATCCTCTGGCTTACTGGGTCTTGAGGATGGATCACTGGCCAGAACTTGCACAGTATGCAATTGAGCTACTGGCCTGTCCTGCATCCAGCGTTCTTTCAGAACGCACATTCAGTGCTGCTGGAGGATTTGTCACGGATCACAGGGTGCGCCTGTCCACCGACTCTGTTGATCGACTGACCTTCATAAAAATGAACCAGTCTTGGATCACCACCAGCTACCAAACACCTGAAGCTGATATAACAGACTAATTTATTTTCAAATGTCACATCCCTTCAAGACTGATGCTGATGCTGAGAGACTGTCCTGTTATGTTGACTGACTATCCTTCTCCTCCTCAATGATCCGATTGACGATGATAGCTTGGAAGAACATTTTTGTTTCTGGGTGCCGCCACCAGTGGCTAAGGCCCAATTTTTCAGCCCCTGTTTAACAGGGGTGTGTTATTACAATTTTTTATGCAATGCTTTGCAGCAGGGCTCATTCCTGCACTCCAACTAGAGTATCTGGGAGTGGTTGCAGTGTCGTGGCACCAGCACCAGTGGCTAAGGCCCAATTTTTCAGCCCCTGTTTAACAGGGGTGTGTAATTACAATTTTTGATGCAATACTTTGCAACAGGGCTCATTGCTGTGCTCCAAGTACAGTATCTGTGAGGGGTTGCAGTGTTGTGGCACCAGTGCCTAAGGCTCAATTTTTCTGCCCCTGTTTAACAGGGGCATGTAATTACAATTCTTGATCTAATAATTCACAGCAGGGCCCATTCCTGCGCCCACCAAGACTAACTGTGAGGCCTTACAGTGTTGTGTCAACACCACCACCACCACCACCACCAAAGGCCCAATTTTTCAGCCCCTGTTCAACAGGGGCATGCAATTACAATTCTTGATCTAATAATTCACAGCAGGGCCCATTCATGCGCCCACCAAGAGTAACTGTGAGGGCTCACAGTGTTGTGGCAACACCAACATGTAAGGGGCAAAATTCAGCTGAGTATATACGGCAGGCCCCTACTTTCAAACATCCAACTTACAAACGACTCCTCCTTGCAAACGGAAGGATACAACAGGAAGTGAGAGGAAATCTACCCCTAGGAAGGCAAATTCTCTCCTGTAAGAGTTAATATGGGAAAAAAAGTGTCTCCTCTCCACTGATTCTTTATCACCAATTCTTGTTTCAATAAAAAACCCAAATTTTCAAAAAACATTTGTCATTAGGACGGAAAGTGAGGTGAACTGTTCTGAACAGGTGCACACTGCACAGACAGCAAAACAAATGTTACAGGGGTGATAACCCTTCCCTATGTTTTCCAAAAAGCTTAAAAATAGATTTTTTGGCTGGAGCTACACTTAAACAATGTACCTGTTCAAAATTACAAACAGATTCTACAGAAGAACAAACCTACAGTCCCTGTCTTGTATGCACCGCCTGTATACGGCTGTTCAGAGTATATAGGGCCTTTTTTATTTTGTGTGCGGGGTTCCCCTTAATATCCATACAAGACCCAAAGGGGCTGGTAATAGGCTGGGGTGGGGGGGGGGGGGGTGTGTGATGGGGTAGCTATGCCATTTTTCTTAAAGATTTTCATCCATATTACCGGGACCAGACATTACATTAAAGCCGCAAGCAGTTTTAAATGGCTTTTTTTCCTTTAGAAATGTAATTTTGTGCAGGGACAGTTCTAAACACGGGAAACACGTGGCACTTTACAGGCATACTTTAGACACCCCCCAGGTACGATATTTAAAGGAATATTTGACTCTTTTTTTTTCACTTTATGCATCATTAAAATGACTGCTCCAGAAAAACGGCAGTTTTTAAAACTTCTTTTTGCATTGATACATGTCCCCTGGTGCAGAACCCGGGTTCCCAAACCCTTTTTAGGACAATAACATGCATAATAGTCGTTATAATTAGCACTTTAGATTTCGAACGTTCGCATCCATTGTATTTAATAGGGTTCTAAAGTTCGTGCGAACTTTCGGTCCGTTCGCGGGTTCTGGTGCGAACCGAACCCGGGGGTGTTCGGCTCATCACTAGTGGGGACATGCTTCAGGAGATGCAGACTTAGAGGCACATTACATGAGATTACTAGAGATCACCCTTACAACAGGGAAATGGGGAGACACAGATGAGTGGGGCCTTACGAATAGTTCTAGAGGGCCAAATGCGGCCCCGGGGCATCAGATTGGACATCAGGGGTTTAGATATACTTTAATTAGGTCCGGCGATTTATGTGCTTGATACACGGGTTGGTCTTTTGTAGAGCCTTAATGAGTCTCTCCGAGCATGTGGGGGTTGCTGAGTATCCTTCAGACAAGTTTGATGAAACAACACAATCCACTGTAGCCTACACACAATCGGGAAATGGGTTGGCTGCAGTTCCAATACATAAACATGAATGCTTCACGAGGTTTGTTGAGATCATTCATGTGCACAAATGTGAACTAGCATGCTTTATATGCCAAGCCTTTTTTTTACTCCCTTCCTAGCCCAGAGATCATCTATCATTGATGAGACTGAAGCCTATCATTGTGGCGCTAGCATGACGCTGGCTCATAGTGTACTAATGAGCCTTCTCATTATGAACGTTGAAACAAAATATTCCTGCGCTATGGGAAACCTGATAGGATTGTGGAGCAGCCTGCACCCCCCTTATATCCCAAAAAATATAATAATGCAGATAAATATACACTATAATGTCAAAAGTATTGAGACACCTGCCTTTACACGCACATGAACTTTAATGGCATCCCAGTCTTAGTCCGTAGGGTTCAATATTGAGTTGGCCCACCCTTTACAGCTATAACAGCTTCAACTCTTCTGGGAAGGCTGCCCACAAGGTTTAGGAGTGTAGCCTCATACACACGGCCGAGTTTCTCGTCGAAAAAAACACGTCGTTTTTTTCGACGAGATCCTTGGACAAGAAACTTGTCCCGGCCGAGTGTACAGACGCTCGATTCAAAGAACCCGCGGTTCTTTGAATGGAGCGTACGCGGTGACGTCATCGACTATGACGAGCATGCGCTCGTCACATTCGATGCCGTCGCCGCCATCTTGGTATACCCTACCTATACCTAGGAAGCTACCGCGCATGCGTCAAATTCATTTCGAACATGCGCGGGCTTCCCGGAGGACAGGTAAGTGTACACACACTCACTTTTCTCGTCGAGAAACAGGCTGACGAGAATCTCGATGAGAAAATAGAGAGCAGGTTCTCTATTTTCTTGTCGAGATTACTTGTCGGTTTTCTTGACGAGAAACCATACACACGAACGAATTTCTCGGCAAGACATCTCTGCCAGCAAGTTTCTTGCTGGTTCTTGCCGAGAAACTCGGTCGTGTGCGCGGGGCCTGTGTGTATGGGAATGGTTGACCATTCTTTCAGAAGCGCATTTGTGAGGTCAGACACTGATATTGGATGAGAAGGCCTGGCTCACAGTCTCTTCTCTAATTCACCCCAAAGGTGTTCTATCAGGTTGAGGTCAGGACTCTGTGCAGGCCAGTCAAGTTCCTCCACCCCAAACTCGCTCATCCATGAATTCATGGACAAAGTAGCCCCCCTCCTCTCAGTTCCCAGATTCATTCCCTCAGGAGGGAAAAATACAATCTCCTCATGGCACCTGACTATTTAATGTGGAGCGCGATCCAAAAGGGGATCCTCCTCTTGTTTGCTCCCCCCCTCCACTGCCACATTTGGCACCTTTCGGGAGGAGCGGCTACCTGGTTTTGACAGATACCCAGTCCCGCTTTCGGCTGATCTTGCCGCGGCAAAGCCAGCAGGAATTTCGGCCCCCTGCTGCCAGTAGAGAACCAGCTGTGAAGCTGCAAGTCTTCACTGCTGGTTTCCCTTAGTGGAGATGGCGGCGGCAGCACCTGACAGCCAATTGAAAAATCAGCTGGGGTGAAGACACCGTTGGATTCGTGAACAGGTAAGTGTCCTAATAAGTATTTGTAGCTGCTGAATTTTTTTCTGAAGCAGCCTGGAGCTCCGCTTTTACAGCATTCCCGCCACCACCTGGGCACATCTCCCTAGGGATTGGCTAGACCCTGCTCAATATTCAGGCTGGTCATTTGAATTCTCCCTCCCTAAGATCCAGAAACTTCTTTCAGAGGCAGGGGGAAGCAATCAAACTCCCAGCCTGTGAATCCCTGAATAGACCAGACCAAACAATCACTGGTCCTCTGATTATAGAAGAAGCCAAAAACTAAATTCACCTTGCAGCCTAACTAGGGGGGGGGGGGGTACTACACAAATATTAGCATAAAAAACAATCTTAGACAGTTTGGTGAAGGCCCTTTTCTGTTCTAGCATGGCTGTACTCTTGCGCATAATGTCAATTCTAAAGACCAGTTTCAGTGCAGGGTATAGAGTAACTGTACAGCAGAAAACTCCTTAGTTATTTTCAATGTTATGTTACCTTACTATAATGATCATATAGATATTGTGTAAAGAATGTGAGTTTTGTCCTTTGTCAACATTGTATTGCCTTTAGGTTCTTTAATGACTTTGCTGACTTTAATTCCTCTTTCCATTACCATTAACAGCTGGAAAATGAAGACTTGACGTCTGGAGTCCCCCCATATCAGGGATCTCCATGTCAGGCACTACACCCTTGCATGAGCTTGTGGTGACACCTGTCTGCATGATGCCTACAGCGGCCAATGGCTGTTCTTCCCTTAGCCCACCACAGCCCCACTTCAACCCCTCCGTTCCTCCAGCTGGCCACGGTTCATTGAGAAGTTCTTGAGATGGAGTACAAAAGGCTGCTTCCATATGGTTCGTCCACCACTACCTCCTCATTCAAAGGGCCATAAACAGACATGGACTTAGAAGATCGCTCACTGGTTGTGTTGTGTTGAAGTCCTCTGTCGTAATGAGTAATGTTGAGGATGGCCATGGGACCCAGAACCTGAGGATAATACGTTGGCCCATTAGATTTACACATCATTGTCCTTTTTCACACACGAACATATTTTTCCACATGATTTTCTTAAAACTTTTACATTTATTTAGATGTGAATATTATGTTCTTTAATGCTATTGTTTAGTTTTTATTGCCATCAAATTAATGGGGCATTATGAGATCTTGTGCAAGTATGAGCCATATCAGTTGTCCCAAAGATTAAATTCAAATTTTGTCTAAACTCCACCGCTTATTTGGACCTTCTTACGTTATTACCTTCTGCAACTCCATGTCCATACTTAAGTTGTTTTTACGCCAACCATCCCATCAGTCAAAAAAAAAAGTATATCCTCTAAGTTTGGAGGTTGCAGAAGATGATGTATCCCGCTACGGGAAGTTCTTTGTCACAAGGGCAAGCGAAAGTTATGTTCTGAAGTGGCTGACTGGAAGGTGGAAGAAAAGACGCCACGAGAATGGAGGATTGGGACCTGGAAGGCTGGGAAGACCCTGAGCTGAATTGTATTTGGATTTGGATGTATTGGCTGTTTATCTTCTAGTGGAAATATGTCTCACTTTCATTGTGAACCCTTGGATCTTTGTGCCAAATCACGGACCTTGTGCTCCTCCTGTTGTCAATATGATGTAACAATGCTGCTGAAGCTCAGTTGGAGGAGACACTGTTATAAAAAGAAAAAAAAGAACATATGATCACAGTCACGGGATAGTTTGTGGACTCACCGACACTCATCAAATTCCCCTTTCCCTTGTGGAGATGTGCCAAAATATTGAAAGTGTGCTTAGGCTTCTGGTGTCATTATGAAACAAAACTAGTTATCAGTGTATTAGGACCGTGGTTTATTTTCTCAAAGAGTGTACTCTTGTGATTTAACTGTATTACATTAAATACAATTGCTGACCAGAAGATCTTGCATGGATATGTCTTTAGTTTGTTCTTAATCCTCTTAAATTCTAAACCTCCAAGCTAACCTGTCAAGTTGAGTGAAACAGGATGGCGCTGGTTGCGTCAACGGCGTTACTATAAAAGGACTGTCTATAGGAATGCCACCATATATCAGTGCACATATGTTGGACCTTTGTTATTATTTAAGAATAACAAAAGATAAGAAAATCCACTAAGCATTAAGAGTAATGGCTAGAAAATGAAATATACCGTATGTATAGTGCAGTTTAACCTCATTAGGATGGTGTACTTTTTCTGAATTTTGAAAACAGAAGCTGAATTCAGGTTTAAAAGCACCTCAAGACAAAATGGTAACCCATATGCCATTTGTCAGAAACAGTGGGGGGTTTTACACACACTCAGCAGCTTGGATTTACAGCTGCTCCATCCCTTGTGTAAACCCCCAGTATGTTCACCCCCCCCCCAATTCCCCCCCAAACACACACACAGATGTAGTTTAGCCCGCCCGCAAGAGTAGCACAGTGCAGCAGGGCCGGTTCTACCATAAGGAGGCTTAAGCATCCGCCTTAGGATGCCAGGATAGGGCTGGGCGGCAGTGGCGGCTGGTGCTCAATATTTTTGGGGGGGGGGCAGGGGCGGCAAACCAATGCCACCCGCCACATCCTAAGACTCCCTGGCCATCGGGTCTCAGGACCCGCTTCCTGATTGGCCAGGAGAAGTATCAGGAAGACAATAGCGAAAATTGACTATTGTCACACAACTGGGTGGGCTCACCCTTAATTGAAGACAATTAGAGCCTCAGGCTTTAATCATGTGCTTAAAAAAAAACATAGAAATCCATGCGTCCGGCATGCAGATTAGGGGCCGGGCGCATGGATTAGGGGGGCGGCACCACTGTGCCTCGTATGGATGACCTGCCACTGGCAGGTGGTAAAATCCCTATCCCCAGCCACTTGCTGGGCATTCAGATTTTTATTTTTTTATATTTAATCAGGTAATTTTTTATTAGACATTTTCACTTACAAAGACAGATATACAACAAGGTAGGAGCAACCTAAAGATGATATAAAATAGGATGCAAAAAACAAAATAAATCAAAGCAAAATATAAGGAAATATAGCACTTCACAGACTCAAGAGTAAGTCAGGGTCAAACACCTAAAATAATTAGAGTACATTTGTACATGAGAGCAGACTCATAGGTTATGGAATACCTTCAGCAATTTTATTTAGTTTAGCGGTGACGTCACAATAAGATCCGCGCTCCAAAGGGGTAGCCACACCCCTGGAGCCATGCCTATCAGCCCCAGACTCCTCTCAATCGCCAAACCGATTGCCACCAGAAGCAGTCATGTGTGTTTTAATTACTATCCTCCAATGCCGTATAGTGAGTTATTAGAATCCACCCAATAGGACCATATTTGGTTCCTATTGGGTGGACCCAATAGGACTATTGGGTGGGTCCTATTGGGTTCACCCTAGAGCAGGGTGTCAGGTCACCTGAGTCGCCAGATGACAGATGCACACCATAGGTCAGGAGTGCACCACAAGTTAGTGAACCCTATAGCTGACTGCTGCGGATGGAACACTGGGTGGTAAGGATGGCAGATCCACTGGAGCACAACAGGGATCCCACAGGGAGATAGAGCCCAAGATTCCATAGGGCGCGGAGTCTAAGATCCAGTAGGTGTTCACCAGAGCCTCTAGTGGTGAGGATGGCCTAAGCTGCAGCTGGATCCAGGTCGCGACCCCCAGAGTCCCTTAGATCACACTCCGTGGGTTATAGAGTATAGAGGGGAAGCAGCAGCTCAGGATACAAGAGATAGTGAGGAGATAAGCCAAGGTCAGGGCGACAAGCAGACAAGGATAAACAAAGGACAAGCCAAAGGTCAAGGTCACAAGCAGACAGGGATAGTGGAGAATAAGCCAATATCGTTAACACAGAGACAGACGTAGCACACGGCAAGCAGGAACCCAAACACACAATGCTTAACAAACAACGTTGATCAGCAAGGCAGACTTGCAGTGCACAGGTTAATATAGAGTTCTCTGATAGGGCCTGGGGTGGAGCTATGCTGGGAGGAGAGATTATAAAAGCAGCCAGGTGAGAGTGTCTGGCCTCTAAGGTGAACACTTGGGGAGGAAGGTAAGCTGACAGACAAACATTACTGCATAGCCATGACAAAGGGATATGCAATTAGCAGACCTCCAGATGTTGCAAAACTTCAAGTCCCATCATGCCTCTGCCTTTGGGTGTCATGCTTGTGGATGTCAGAGTCTTGCTATGCCCCATGGGACTTGTAGTTCTGCAACAGCTGGAGGTCCGCTAATTGCAAATCCTGCCTAGAGAATAAAATGTTGGTAGTTCTCATTTTTTATGCTTGCACAATATACCGTATTTATCGGCGTATAACACGCACTTTTTTCCCCTTAAAATCAGGGGAAAATCGTGGGTGCGTGTTATACGCTGATACTCACTCATCCTGGCGATCTCCGCTGACTGAGCGGAGCGCAGCGATCGCCGCCGAGATACACATAGCCGAGTGTACTCGGCTTTTCTCGGCTCCGCTCACAGTCACGCCCAGTCCCGCCATTGGACCTGTGTTATGTCCATCATAGGGCGGGACTCGGCGTGACTGTGAGCGCAGCCGAGAAGAGCCGACTAGAGCCGAGTAGACTCGGCTATGTGTATCTCGGCTCCGCCCAGTCCCTGCGTTCTCTGCGGCGGCGTCCCGCTCTGCCCAGTCTCTGCGGCGATCTCGGCGGCGCCATTTTTTAAATGCGGGCAAGGCTGCGCTGTGCACTGAGGCAAGGCTGCGCTGGGCACTGAGGCAAGGCTGCGCTGGGCACTGAGGCAAGGCTGCGCTGGGCACTGAGGCAAGGCTGCGCTGGGCACTGAGGCAAGGCTGCGCTGGGCACTGAGGCAAGGCTGCGCTGGGCACTGAGGCAAGGCTGCACTGGGCACTGCTGGCAAGACTGCACTGGACACTGGGGCAAGGCTGCAATGGACACTGCTGGCAAGGCTGCAATGGACACTGGTAAGGCTGCATTTAAATGTAAGTTTAAATGTACGTTTTTTTTCCTTAAACTTCCCTCCTGGGCACATAAATGCTATTTTTTGGGGGTAAAATATATAATGTTCAGGGGTAAATTGATTTTTAAAACATGTAAACAAAAAATTAGAAAATTAAAAAAATGGCACCAGAACTGCCGTTGGGAAAGGGGTGATGGCAAAATACACCTTCGCTTAAGACAAAAATCCTTGCACTGGCCCTGCTGTGCAGAGAGAGCAGAGGACATGGGGAGCCCACGTTCCTCTGAGACCTCATAGGCGTCATCAGGGGAGCCACTGTCCAATTGGACACTGCTGCCCCGGTTGGCTCCCACAGTTTTCTTTAGTGTGGGCAGTGCTAATAAATAGCACTGCCCTCCTCTTAGGTTGACACGCGTTTTGCGAGTGGTTAGATCAGAGACAGAACCCCGCTGGGTAGGGGCAGAGCGTTCAGCATAGAGACAAGTTCCTGTAGAGGAGAGACAGATTAAGGACTGACACTGTGTCTTGGATAGTAGCCCTTCCTGTTCCAGGTGCCTGTAGCAGCCTGCCTTCCAGTCACCTCCTCTGTTGGGTATTAACCTAGTGCACGGACCTCTGCTGTGTGATTTAATGTAAGTGCTCTGGTCATTGTAGTCCTGCCTGCAACCTCTGTTGTACTTCTTCAGTACTTGTTCCGCAATGCCTGGTCTCTGTGTGAGTTCTCTTCCCCGGTAGGCACTGGGCACTGCTGATCCCCGCTTACACATCCCTTCCATGTTTCCTGAACTCCAATCTGCAGACCAGGACTGGCATGATGGGTACTGCTGGGTGGGGGGGGGGGGGGGGTTAGAGAGGAGATCTTCATTGATCTACCCTACCTAGTAAGAATCCGCGAATGATGCATAGTACATAACTTTTGGCTTCTCCTGTCACTTTTCAAGACAGCTGTGGCCAGAAAAGAAGAAAATAGAGCACAATCTGCACTCCATTAGCGTCAATGAAGGGGACCCTGTCACATCAATATAGTATCACATAGGTGACTTTTGGTCCTATATGTAATGAAAAATAAAGTTTAGTGAAAATAAAAAAATGATAAACAATTAAGGGTTATACCCAAGCACTTAAAAGCCCCCAAAAATGGTGACCTCCTTCCCACCCATAAATACATACATATTTGTCAGGAATGTCACGTCTACCCCAACGTATGTAGTGAGACACTATAGCTGGCTACTGTGCGCTTCACCTATAGCAGCCCCCTTTCCCTTGACAAGCAGGCCTACCAGTACTTGGTTGCCCCAGGACTTTATACACAATGCTATAGTGCCTGGCCACCATGCCTGGGCAAATGTGAACTGACCAAAGCAAACAGGTACTTGAAGTTTAGCAGATAGCGTGGTTCAAAGACAGTTTTGGTAAAGGCAGGCTGAGTTCAGGGGATAATCCAGTCCAATCAGGGTCATACACAGGGGATCCAACAGCAAGCAAGGCAGACTAACAGGAGATCAATGCAGGCAAGTCTGTCTCTATCACAAGCAAGGGATAGAGTGTTTGGTTTACTTATATCAGTTGATTGAGCATATCAATCACCTAACAGGTGAACACAGACAGGGAGGAAAAGCAATAGCCAACACCCGGGTGCTGGAATGAGGAACAGGGGCACTAAGTGATCATGACACATATCAAATGCAAACGCACACACACCAGGGGCACCTATGAAGGAAACAGTTGATCGTGCTACACATGTTACATATTTCTGCACAAGTCAAAGGGCCATTATTCACAGTCAACCACAGACACCATTCCGGTGTAGTGATTAAGATTTCCATTTCTGTTGGGTCTGGCATCCATCACCTAGACCGTAAATGAAGAGATGCCCACCCAATGGGGACACAGACAGCAGTACAATCCTGACAGAGGTTCTAATTCTTCCCTTATCTGATAGAGCCTAATCAAGAGGTTACTAGGGGTTCCTTGACCTGTGGCTGATTGACTTACCATTTGAAGGTGCCTGCATATTTCCAGGGCCAATGCAATGCTGTCTTTAAGCCTGACCTTACCAATATAAGTGGTATTCCTTCCACTGAGCACCAATGTAAGTGTAGCGGGATCCTCAATTTAGGGGTAGTGTTTGAGTGGTAGTTATGCTCAAACACCTAAATTGTTAGGACATTATCAACCATTTTTGTCTGCAGGAAGAGTATCGGTGTATTGTTACCTGTGGCCTGCAGGTGGCGCTGCCACAGTGGTCCAGGGTTGAACTGCTGATACAGTGCTGTGCCTTGTGTGTCCCCTCTCGGCAACCATACAGTGTTTTTTTTTATATATAAGGACTTTTGTATACACTTTTCATAGCACAGTGTTTATCAATATATGTTTCTCAATTTGTTTGTATGTTAAATTAAGTGGTTGCGCGCTTGTTTTTTCACTCTCAGTGGGAGTGGTTGGTCTGCTGTGTATGCTGGGAGAGGATATAAAAGGGGCAGATGCTGCCTGTTCAGGGTTCGTGTGTGGTCGGGAGTCCTACTCCCAGGGAGTGTGTGTTCCTGTCTGCCCTGGGCACCTTTGGCCCAGGGGCGGAGGTCGGTGAATCAGTCCCAGGCACCTTTAGTCCTGGGGCTGCAACTGAAGGCCTTGGGCCCAGCACCTTCCGCTGGGGCCCGTCAAGGATCGAGGAATCTCAGGGTGCCGCCTTGCGAGGGGACCCACATCTTAGACGAGGAGGCTGGGGAAAGACAGTTCCGAGGGACTGGTGAGAAGTCACAGTGAAGGAAGGGGCCCGGTAACTCTCTGGAGGGATGTCTTCTCCTTACAAAGAGGCCAAGCTTTAAAGAAACCAAGTTCACCAGGTCTGTGGCAGAGACCAGGGTACCTGTTTGTATAGTGATTGAGTGGTTAGATTGAGTACCATTTTGGCTTCTAATCCCTATCTAATGGGCTAAGTCTGCTTGAGAAGCCAAGCAGTGAAGTGTATTACGTTTGTGCCTGGACCTCTCCCACACCTTATGCTGTCCTGTTCTCCCTCCAACCTTTCCTATCAGAGACTGTCGTTCAAGAGAAATAAACTCTACGTTGGAGTTACAGCTGGTGTGGACATTGAAGTCATTGGGGGAAATAGAGTTTTGTCTTTATTGGCTATAGAGATAAGAACCATTCTGTGGGAGTATCAGGCTGTGGAGACCCATTACAACACCGCTCAACCTCCTCACACAGGAGGGTACGGGCATATAGAGCTGGGTGTGCCCTTTCCTCCTGCAAGGAGCCAAAAGACAAGGAGGAGAGGGTGGTAAGCGCTATATAATGCCGCGTACACACGACCGTTTTTAATGACGAGAAAAATTACATTTTTTAAAATGGTCATTAAAGTGGAGCTCCACCCTAATTTTTCACTTTTGGTAATCGGAACCCTCCCCCCCTCCGGTGTCACAATTGACACCTTTCAGGGGGGAGGGGGGTGAAGATACCTGTCTAAGACAGGTATTTTCACCCACATCCGGGAGTCCTCTCTCCGGGAATCTGCGGGAGTGACGTCACTTCCCCCAGACTTCCCGTAGTGTTCTGGGAGACACTCGGCTCCCAGAACACAGGAGGACGAATCAGAACGGCGCAGCGCGACTCGCGCATGCGCCGTAGGGAACCGGGCATGAAGCCGCTTCCTGGTTCCCTCAGTGAGGATGGCGGAGGGAGCAGCAGAGCGATGAGCTATCGCTCGTCCTCTGCTGCGGACGTCGCTGGACTCCAGGACAGGTAAGTGTCCAAATATTAAAAGCCAGCAGCTGCTGTAGCTGCTGGCTTTTAATATTTTTTTTCCCGGCGGAGCTCCGCTTTAAAAATGATCGTGTGTGGGCTTCAGAGCATTTTTCACGACGTGAAAAACGGCCATGAAAAAATTGGAACATGCTCTAATTTTTCCACGTCGTTTTTTACATCGTCGTTTTTCTCATCATGAAAAACGGGCGTGTGTGGGCTTTAACGACGTGAAAAAAATACGCATGCTCAGAATCAAGTATGAGACGGGAGCGCTCGTTCTGGTAAAACTAGCGTTCGTAATGGAGATAGCACATTGGTCACGCTGTAACGGACTGAAAAGCACGAGGCTGAAAAGCGCGAATCGTCGCTCAACAAACTTTACTAACATGAAGGGTGGCACCATCCGAATGGAACTTCCCCTTTTATAGTGCCATCGTACGTGTTGTACTATACGTCACAGCGCTTTACACAAGCATTTTTTTTCCACGATAGTGTGTAGGCAAGGCAGGCTTGAGAAGAATCACGTCGAGAAAAATGCTGTTTTTTTCAATTACATTAAAAACAGTCGTGTGTACGCTGCATGAGGAATGTTCTTTCCACTGAGCGCCAATGTAACAGACATTCTTCTCAATCACCATGGATGTAAGGAGCGCATTCTTCCCACTGATCACCACTGTAAGGATTGCATTCTTCCTTCTTACCACCAATGTAGTGAGTATTTTTCTAATTGACCCTTGATGAATTGGTTTTAGTTAGGGTTCCATGAGACCTGAATGGTAGGGGTTCATCTTGGGTAAGAAGTTTGAGACAAGCTGCTTTTATGGCTGTCATTATCCCTTATAGGGGATTTCCTCGCTGTTCCTGTTCTGACACCTATCATATAGACAGGAAGTAAATAGAAATCTCACATGACCACACAGGCAGCAATTAAAGCCTAATAGAGTTTCCTACCCCTCACTGTTGTATCCAAAATTAAGGGAAAAAATGTCTGGAGTTGGGCTTTAATCCAAGGTTCAGGATCTGGAAAAGGTATGCTTGTGTTTCTTCATTCCAGCTACATTTCCCAGGAGGAAAGTAGAAAACATCCATCCCTTTTGGCAGCAGTTTCTATGCTGCAGTTATCATAATACCTCTTCTCATTACTATTTTCAGATTTACAATTAAACCGAGTCAGTCGGCCAGAGAACAAATGCTAGTTCCACTATGTAAAGCTGTCTCCACCTTTTTAACCTGTACAACCCTTGAAAAAAATGTTTACATCTTGGGGATTCCCTGAATTCATTTTCATATCTACAGTTCACGGTATTTTAGCATCAATAATGTGCTTTGGTGTTCAATAGCTAAAGGACACTTGCATTAATTTTCATGGGGAAACATATCACATGCCATACTACATACATACTACATACCTAAGAGACCAGAGCTGCTCCACTCATCCCACACTGCTGTCTTTTGCTAGAGACCAGAAGCCTAAAGATACGATCAAGTGCACATGAATCTGCTCCAATGGTGGCCAGTGGCATGACCCCGGGGACCTCTCGCAGAACCCTGATGTACACAGTTGTCATAGGAAGGCACAAATCTTTTCTAAATGCACTGTAAGCCAAAGCAAATTCTTAAAGTACACCTAAAGTCACTTCAATCGGGGCGTGTCCAACTTCCGGTATGTGAGGTAGCTTTTCCTTGGAGCTCCGACCGCACTATCATCCTGCACTATCCTGCAAACTCACAGACCTGCTCATTTCGCCGCCACTATACCGGACCCGCTCGGTGAACACATCGGGACCCCAGCCATGGTGAAATATGGACCGAGTGTGGGCCCTACGCCCGCAGAGAAGCTGGCGCGGTTTGCACACGAGGCGTCCCAAAATGGCGCCCGCTCTGCAGGGGAACAGCGCGCTCCGTCTGCTTCTGCTGGCCGCCGGTGTACTGAGGGGGAGATGGACTGGCCTGAACCTACAGACCCCTTTGCGAATCCCCTGCCCTCTCCCCAATCGGAACCGGAGGAGAGTGGCTCCGGTACACAGGTGGGTGAACCTACACTAATGCAGATCATGGACACCATTAAAAGCTGCCATGCAGCGCTGACTACCCAGATAGAGACCATCAGGGTGGACTTTGCTCTCCTTAAAGAGGATGTGCACAAAGTGAGGCAGAGGGTTACACAGACAGAGCAACGCATAAGTGCAGTGGAAGATGACGTGCACCCCTTGATGGTCCAGGTGAGAGACATGGCGGCGGACCACAAGTCCCAGGAGGCCAAGCTGGGGGACATTGAGGACAGGCTCAGGAGAAACAACCTCCGATTCCTGGGGTTCCCGGAAGGTGCAGAGGGAAAGAACCCAGAGGAGTTTCTACTATCCTGGCTCCAGCAAACCTTTGGCGCAGATAGCTTCTCCCACCTGTTTGCCATTGAACGGGTGCATAGGGTCCCCCTGAGGGCTCCTCCACTGGGTAGATATCCTAGACCTCTGCTGGCCCGGTTCCTCTACTTCAGGGATAAGGAAACAATCCTCCGTAACGCACGCACCATGCCTGATTTGCTGTTTGACAACACCCGCATATCCATCTTCCCTGATTTCTCTGCGGCCACGCAGAAGCAGAGGGCAGCATTTCAAAGTGTGAAGCAGCGCCTGAGGGAGCGCAGCCTGCCTTACAGTATGCTATACCCAGCAAAGCTGCGAGTCATTCATAAGGGCAAGGCACAATTCTTCATGTCACCCAGGGAGGCTAATCACTGGCTAGAGTCCCTGGGATCTGGATAGGACAGCTGCCTTTCCCCTGTTATGTAAGTAAATTACATGGCCTGGGGGGGATCCCCCAAGGCTACTGAAGCCATACTGATGGAGACTGAGCGGGTACACTCTTCTTATGAGATGATACTTTGTCTTCCATGTTTAAACATCTCCGTTCTGACTGATCCTGTCGTTATTCAGTTCTGTGAGACTATTTGACTGTGTTCTACAATCAATGCGGTTTCTTTAATGCTCTGTTACCTATCACGTACTTACCCATAAAATCTTCCTGCCCGGCTAGCACAGGAGATATACCCCCCTCTAGGAGACTTTAATATCCGGCTGGATAAAGAGGGGTTCCCCCTGTTGGGGTGACACTAATGTTTATGTTTGGGGAAAAAGCCTGTAGAATGTTGGGGACTGCGGGCAGGGAGGGGGGTGGGGAGTTTATGGTCCAATGTTCTGGATCATTAGTCCTACAGAAGGGAACATTGTTTTTCCTGGTTGTCATTTTTTCAAACTTAAGTTGTTTTTTTTTTGTTTCTTCCTCCTTTTTTTTTTTCATTTTTGGGGACTCATGCTATCATTATTCCACCTTCACCTGTGGACATTTTCTGTACTGTGTACCATTTCTTGTTCACTGTATATTTTTCATTGACGGGGAGGATCCCTCCGCCATTGTCCTGGTTCACCAGGTCCCATAATGTAATCGCCTCCCGTAATGGCGGATAAGCTTAGTACAAGCTTAGTACTTTCAAACTCCTCTGCTGGAATGTAAGAGGTCTCAATTCAAAAGTTAAGAGGGCACTGGTCTTTAATTATATTCAGAGGCACAAACCCCAAATCATTTTCCTTCAGGAAACTCATTTGGTGGGCTCTAGGGTCATGGCCTTACAGAAGGCGTTTGTAAAACGGGCCTTTCTCTCCACATACTCCAATTATGCTAGAGGAGTGTCTATATTAATAACCAAGTCACTAATTTATACCCTGGAAAAGATCGTGACTGACCCCTTTGGTAGATATGTCATAGTGATTCTTAATATAGATAAAACCCCCCATACATTTGTGGCAGTTTACTATTGCATTATGGGATACGATAATGGCGAAGGTGCTCCTGGTGGCAGAGGGGCCTATTATTATGGCGGGTGATGTTAATGCTGTACTTTCGTCTGATATGGATAGATTTAAAACGGTCTCTGGCTGCGCTTCTCCATTGGCTGGTTGCGTGGATCACTATGGTCTGGTGGAGGTGTGGCGCTGGAAACACGCTGATGTGAGGGAGTTTTTATGCTTCTCCTCCACATATAATACCCTATCTAGATTGGATATGTGCTTTGTAACGGGGGAGGTCTTACAGAGGGTGGCTGATGTGCGATACCTACCAAGGGCTATTTCGGATCACTCCCCCTTGCTGGTGTCGGTCACCATGGGTAGGTCTCAGTGTCCTAAGCCTTGGAGACTGAGCCCCAAGTGGCTGGAGGAAGAGTGTTTTGAACGGGCAACCGCCAAGGAAATATCTCAGTTTTGGTTGGAAAATAGAGGGGAGGTAGCGCTTAGGACTACCTGGGATGCATTTAAGGCCACCCTTCGGGGATCTATCTCGGGGCTAATTAAACAATTTAGAGCTGATAGGGAATGGAAGGTGAAGGACTGTGAACAAGTTGCTGCGGAGGCGGAGGTGGAGTATATCGCTAATCCTACTCCGCGCAACTTCAGGGAATGGAGAGATAAGGCCAGGCAGCTGGATCTGGTGGTAGTGGAGAAAACCCAGAAGAAGCTGTTATACCAATCACAACGTATCCTTGAGTTCGGTGACAAAAATAGCAAAATGTTGGCATATTTGGCTCACTCGCAACAGGCTTCGGGCCCCTATCCCTAGGATATATAACAAAAGTCGCCTTCTATGTACCGAACAGAAGGATATGGCTGATGCTTTTCTGGAGTTCTACTCCGACCTTTATAAGACTAGGGTGGATTATCGTGAAGAGGAGGTCTGTCAGTTTCTAGCGCCAGTCCCTCTGAAGGTATTGTCAAGAGAGGTGGCAGAAGACTTGGACCTTCCTTTCAGTACTGATGAAGTCCTGTCTGCAATGCTCTCTATGAATCCAAACAAAACCCCCGGGTTAGATGGGTACCCTGCTGAGTGGTATACTACTTATAAGGAGTTTATGGCATCCACTCTGTTGGAGGTATATAATGACGCCATGAACGAGGGGATACTTCCTGACTCAATGTGGGAGGCATTGATTGTGCTGATCCCGAAGCCCCATAAGGACCATGAGCAGTGTGAGTCCTATAGGCCCATTTCCCTCATTAACGTCGATGCCTAAATTTTAGCCAAACTTCTAGCCCGGCGTCTGAATAGAGTGATAGGGACCATTGTCCACCCTGACCAGACAGGCTTCATCCCAACAAGATCCACGGCTATAAACCTGAGGAGACTCTTTACGGTACTACAATCTGTAGGTCCCGTTCCAGATACCCGGATTGTGGTGTCGTTAGACGCCCATAAAGCCTTCGACTCTATTGAGTGGCCCTACTTGTGGGCAGTCCTTGAAAGATTTGGCTTCGGACCTAAATTTATTGACTGGGTAAAGCTGTTGTACTCTAGACCACTAGCACGATTAAGGGTTAACAACACCGTGACGGAGACCTTTGAGATAGCTAGGGGCACTCGGCAGGGGTGTCCGCTGTCACCCCTGTTGTTTGCTCTGGCTATAGAGCCATTGGCGGTCCAGTTGAGGGGAGATGTAGAGGTAAAGGGCTGTTGGATAAACTCTAAGGAGGAAAAAACCTCCTTATATGCAGATGATATGCTGTTATACCTGGCGGAGGCGGAGGGTTCCCTGAACGCAGCATTAACTAGGATTGAGAGGTTCGGTAGATACTCTGGTTTTAAAGTCAACTGGGATAAGTCAGTGATTTTCCCTGTCGACTCTGACTATACCCCGAATCTCCCAGAGGAAGTCCCTCTGAAAGTCGTTTCCAAATTCCGGTACCTGGGGGTGGAGGTGCAGTCGCAGTTGAAAGTGTATATTAAAAATAACTTACGCCCAATGATGGTGCGCCTGAAGGATAACTTACAGACCTGGTCCAAGCTGCCCCTCGGCCTCCTAGGTCGTATTCATTTATTTAAAATGATCTACCTACCTAGATTTCTGTATGTGCTGTGGCATGCACCGATATACGTTTCCAAAAAATTGTTCACGGAAATCAATTCCATCCTGGTCTCTTTCCTCTGGGGCAATAGACCACCACGGGTATCCTTGGATACTCCGTTTTTACTGGTCCAGAGCGGTGGACTGGCACTACCAAATCTGCAGTGCTACTACCTGGCAGCACAATTGACGCATATCCATTGGTGTTTTTTCCCTGAGATGGAGGTGGCTTCGGTGGAAACTCAGGCGGCCCTGATGCATTCGTTTGAGGCACTAATTAATGTACTTTACAGGAATGGCCCATACCCGCCTCAGGGTGCAGAAGTTATTAAACTTTCCTATAAAATTTTTCACATATGTAATAAAAGAACGGGAGGTGGCCCACTAACCCTATCTCCTAATGCACCTTTGTGGTATAACCCTCAGCTAACAGAGATCTGTAAAATCCCTGATGGGGCGTGCTGGGCTCAGTACGGTCTCAAGTATTTGCATCAACTGTTCAGGAACCTGACTTTTAGGACATTCAGGGATCTTCAGATTGAAGATAAATGCCCCAACGCTTACTTTTATAGATATCTTCAGCTGCGCCATGCTGTAACGGCCCAATTTGGCCTGCGGGAGGTTCAGCTGAGGAACTCAGAGCTAGAGAAACTGCTACTTGAGAAAGACCATTCAAAGTTAATGTCGAGATATTATTTCTCTTTAATGACCTCCCCATCCCCTAGGATGAAAAAGGCGCAGTGGAAAGGTGATATCCCAGCTCTCACTGAGGAATCTTGGGCTGCAGTCACTGCATCTTTATTGCCGTCGGTGATCTCGGCCAGATCTCAATCTCCTGAGTGCAACAGATGTAGGGTGGAGATAGGTGACTTCTTTCATATGGTGTGTCCACAGGTGAGGGGCTTCTGGTTGAGTGTTATGTCATTCCTGGAAGAAAGACTGGCTCTCCCGAATATCTGTGACCCGGCCAGATGTATATTGGGTGTCTTTGGGGATGAGGAATTGTCAGACTCTAAAAAGACTCTTTTGAGAACACTTTTCTTTCATGCTAAAAAGGCACTGGCTTTGAAGTGGAAGGATGTTAGGCCTCCGTCGCTTCAATGCTGGATTGACTTGGTTAATGGAGCCCTCCCACAATATATTAGTTAACTTACATCTCTAGGGGGTGTCTGAAAAAATTTAATAAAGTATGGGCTGGATGGATCAATTCGGTGTCAGGAGAGATAGAGGTATGAGAGGGTCTGGACAGACCCTAAGGGGATCGTGATCATCTTCAGAGGGACAGGCTGGGTGGTGACGTGGAAATATTGCTCATACAGTTTGGCCTCTAAAGGTGGGAAAATATATGTCAAGATGTACTTATGGTCTTGGGTCCCCCCCATGTTATGTTATGATTCTGCTCTGTTTTGTTTTGTTTTGGTTCTCCCTCCTTTTTTTTTTATGCTAATGTTTGCATATTCCTTCGCTATATGAGCATATGTAGGGGTATGTGCAGGGAGTTAGGGGGGGTTGGCCCCGCAAACTGATGACTAACCGATATCTATCTGTTAGGTGTATTAGCTATATGTTTCTTATATTATAAGTATTGGTTGCTGTTTTGACGTCTGAGAAATAATTTCCTATGTACTGATTATGCTTTGTGGAATGTAACCTGTGTAATTATTTTTTTTCGGAAAAAAAAAGGAATAAAATTTACCCTTTTAAAAAAAAAAGGCACTTCAATCACAGTCTGGACAAGTCCCAAATCCATTGACTATGAGATGCACAAGCCTCAAAAGAAAACAATCTTCTTTTACCTTCTAAGACTGGGCCAAATCCTCCTTCATTTGTGTCTCACACTCCCCCCCCCCCCCCCCAGACACTGCAGCTCACAGTGGGAGGGTTTCAGCCAACGCTGTATCCTGGCCTAGGCCAACAAGGCCCAGGCCTAGGGAAGCACTTTGCAGGGGGGCAGCACAGAAAGAGTCCCCCCCGGCTTGCACTACACTGTTAGCCCAGTCCGCCCCATATGACTGGTGCTACACTGAGAGGCAAATTAGTCTAGCGCCCCCATAAAGCGGCCACACTCCTTCTAGTATGCGGGCGGCCAGCATTCCGCCACTGTGTGTGTGTGTGTGTGGGGGGGGGGGCGCTGCTTATAATTTTGACTGTCCTATCATCCTGGATCACAAAACATCCTCACTGTGCTATATATTTTCTGCTGCACCATTGGCATGGTTATTTCTTCTTAGTCCTCTCCATAAAATTATCATAAATTTGTGCTTAAAAACAGAACTATATGCAATTTTTTTTTCCATTTTGGATAGAGTAAGGGAGGGTTATAGCCCCTGTCAGTTTATTTTTTACCATCCCTGTCCCATTGCAGAGATTTCCCTTCACTTCCTGCCCCATAGCCAAACAGGAAGTGAGAGGAAATCTATGCAAATTAAGGGAATCCATTTCCCCCCCCCCGGCCCTCAGAACTAGTGTCCCCACTGGAAAATTTCAGGGTGGGTCTTAAACAGAAAGGGGTGTGGCCTTGACAGGAAGGGGTGGGTCATATTTAAATTAGGGGTGCACGATTTTAGTCAGGCCTAGGGCAGCACAAAACCTAAATACACTACTGGTTTCAGCAACAGAGACAGTGCTGTCAATTCAGCAAGCAGTGGACAGGACTTGGTGTAGCCAGATGCTGGTTGACAAGCTACAGGCCTTTGATAATGCTGATAGCCGCAACCCACTGTAGGGAAAGCAGACATATTCTATATGAGAGTGGCAAGTCTGCTCTGAATTCAGGAACAGTGCAGCATGGTCACCACCCCATTACAGGTAGCTAAATTCAGGAGCAGTGCAGCATTGTTACCACCTCATCACAGGTAGCTGAACTCAGGAGCAGTGCAGCATGGTCACAACCCCATCACAGGTAGCTGAACTCAGGAGCAGTGCAGCATTGTTACCACCCCATCACCGGTAGCTGAATTCAGGAGGAGCAGTGCAGCATTGTTACCACCCCATCACAGGAAGCTGAATTCAGGAGAAGTGCAGCATTGTTACCACCCCATCACAGGAAGCTGAATTCAGGAGCAGTGCAGCATTGTTACCACCCCATCACAGGTAGATGATTTCAGGAGAAATACAGCATTGCTACCACCCCATCACAGGAAGCTGCATCACTGGCAGAATCAACAGCATATGGGCAGGGCCCCATTGACTTGAATGGCTGAGTTTGACAAGTAGAACCTCAACATGCCATGTTAAACTTGCCACTGCATGTCAAAATCTTCCTGCGGCTGTATTTTAGACTTTAGGTGGGCTGTAAAACCACAGCTCAGTTGCCTGATTTTACCTCCCCATGTGAAAGAGGCCTGAGATAAGTAAACATGATTTACTCCTTTAGAAAGTCAAGGTCACGCGGCGCGATGCAGGAAGGACTGGCTTGCGCTCAGCTCCGCCAGACCCGGTCCTTTCGGGCAAGATCCACAGGGCCATACAGCACCAATCTCGGCGATTTTAGTCAACACCCCTGTAGGAAGGCATTGTGCATGCCATCAGCCAAGAAGGCGCGGAATCGGCGCTCACAGCGGTGCTTAATGAACTTTCTCTTGAAAGTGGAGCAGAAAGGCAGCAAGATGACCCAAAATGTCGCCGGCGTGGCCCTGCACGCGGTATCTGTGGAGGCTTCACCCGTCCCCCCTACCATGCAGGGGAACAGTGAATACAATCTCCCCCTCTCTAAAGCGGACTTAGATGCGAGCCTCACAGCTATTTATGAAAAGCTGGTTGATAAGATAGAGAGGGAAGTGCATAGCTCCACAGCAGCCCTCTCACATGAGATTGCCAGTATAGGTAACCGCACAGATCTACTTGAGACCAAGCATGACAAACTTTCTCTGGCCCATAATGATCTTAGAAAGGACTATGAAAATTTAGCAGACAACTTTGCTTTCATGCAGGCACAGGTTGAGGACCTGGACAACAGAAATCGTCGCCACAACATCAGATTGCGAGGGGTCCCAGAATCGGTCACAGACCTAATTTTTGCAGTCACTAATATCTTTCATAGCCTCTTGCCAGATAAACCTCTGTCAGCTTTTACCTGTGACAGGATCCACAGAGCCCTCCGTCCTAAACCCACACCTGACAAACCCCCCAGGGACATAATTATGTGTATTCATACCTCCCAACAGGCACGGATTCCGCGGGTTTCTCCCGCACAGGCCCCTCCTTCCCGCATACCCGCGAGAGCTGTGTTTTTCCTGCACAGCCGTCACAGCAGGGAAAAATTCAAATGTCCTGCGCCCCCCCCCCCCTCAGCTACTTTCGTTCTATGGACGAAAAAAAAATTCGACGTCCCGCAGCACCCCACCAAAACCCCCCCCCCCCGCTCAATAACTGTCGTTCAGAAGACGAAAAAAAAATTCAATGTCCCGCGGCATACCCCCCCCCCCCCCCCGCTCAACAACTTTCGTTCAGAAGACGAAAAAAAAATTCAATGTCCCGCGGCACCCCCCCACTCAACAACTTTCGATTGCAGGGGAGAGGGGAGATCATCAATGTCCCGCCGCAGTGGGACTTTATCAAGTTGGGAGGTATGTGTATGAAGGACTTCCTTGTCAAAGAGGATATCATGCATGCATCCAGAAACACCCCTAATATCTCTCTGGAGGGGAAAAGATTGCAAATTTACCCAGACATCTCTCCAGCCACACTGGATAGGAGGCGCAGGATGAAAGAGGTTACCAATATCCTGCAAGAATCAGATACCGCTGGGGCTTCCCCTTTAAACTCCCTATACCACACAATGGCACAACTTATACAGTGTACAACATTATTGAGGGCAAGGAACTTTTAGTGAAACTGGGACTGTTGCAACAGGAATCTCCCAACCGCCCTCCCGCCACCCCTAGATCCTCTCCTATATGGTCTACCCCCTCCACCCGCCGTAACCAGAGAGACCAAAGAAGGCTACACCACGCTTTCCAACACCAAGCAGCTTGAACGATCTCCTTAAATATGTTTTCCTTTTTTTTTTTTTTTCTATCCTTTAGCAGATCTTGACCTCACTAACTAATTTTTCCTTTTGATTCTGCGGATCTGGTATCCATCAGATCTCTTCAGACTCCTATCTCCTCAGAAATACCATTTGCATCGTATGCTTTCTCAAGTCTGGACAGAATCTGATCCACTGCCTCACAGTTATCCTCGTTCATTGCAACAGGTACTCTGTTCCAGTTATTGATGTTAATTGCTCCGGACATTTAAGTTGGAGCTCTGTATTTTCTTTTTTTTTTTTTTTGAGGATGCCACAGTAACCCATTTAACTTACCCACTGAGGGCTCCCCTTTTTTTTTTTTTCTCTTTTTCTGAAACTGCCTCTGGCCTACTCATTATAATCAATAACGCTACCTGATTTTATGTCCTAACACCATGCACAATAATGTTACTCTTATTTCATTTGTATATTCTATATGCCTGAAGCATCCGTGGTCGCTAGTTTGACCCCACACCTGCTACTGTGGTCTGCTGCTGCACCATTTTTATGGTGAGGCACCTGGCCCGGTCTGCGGGACGAGAACATTTTGGTCCTCCAGATTTTCCTTTTGAATTTCGTGACAAGTTTCCCCTTGTCCCCATATTTCTACTTGTTATTTTGAATTTTTTAGAACACACAGCCAATATGGCTAATTATTGGGCTTACAAAAAAATTGGAAATTACTATTCACTAAGATACTAACAATTTAGCTACTTGAGTTTAGCACAGTTCTGTTGTTTTATTCTGTTTTCATTATATGGTACACACATGTTTTTTCTACCTCAACTGAAATTACTAGATGCTCTCTCTCTCATGATGCAGCTCTATTTAATGCACTACGGCATAGCTTCCCCAACTTTGGTCCCATACACAATGCTGTTGACCTCCACAGTCCCCCTCCCCTGCTACACATTTTTATTTTCAAAAATGAAGGGTCTTCGAATAATCTCCCACAACGTCCAGGGCTTCAATTCACCTCGCAAGCGCAAAAAAGCATTTAATCATTATAAAAGACTGGGTGCAGATATCATCCTGCTGCAAGAAACCCATTTTGCATCCTCCAACTCCCCTAGCTATTTTGATAGATCTTACAACCAATATCACTATACCACATTCACTAATAAGACTCACGGAGTTGCGATCTTTGTACGCAACTCCATTATTTTTGATATACAATCTGTTTTTAAGGATGCTGAGAGTCGATACATCATTCTTAAAGGAACCATTAATAACCGAGCAATTACCATTGCTTCAGTGTATGCCCCAAATGACTCACAGTCAACTTTTTTCTCACATTTTTTTGAGACCCTGGAACGTTATAACTCCCCCCATATGGTCTTGGGGGGAGACTTTAATCTCGCTGCTCACCCTGCCCTTGATAGAAGTAGTGTCACCCCTTCTTCAAAGGCCTTTTCTAAGTCCATCAACCGATCCATCAGTAAACTACAACTTGTTGACTCCTGGAGGGCCCACAACACAGGCTTAAAAGCATACACCCACTACTCCCATCCCCATGACTGTTACGCCAGGTTGGACTATATCTTCTGTACCCATATCATCCTAGCAAATTCCTCCCAAGCCCACATACACCCATGTCCATGGTCTGACCATAACATAACATCACTCGAAACTTCTTCTATAGGCCTTTCCCCTTCCCCTTTCAATTGGCGTCTCAACGATTCTCTCCTAACTAATACCTCCAACATCCAAGTAATGTCCACCCACATAGAGAATTACTTTATTGACAACACTAATGCTGAAACCCTTCCCACCACCCTGTGGGTGGCACATAAGGCTGTCATACGTGGCCACCTAATCAATTTGGCCGCTTCCAGAAACAAGGAGAGACTAACAGACATTAAATGCCTAACAAAAGATCTAGAGCGCCTATACAATAAATTACAACACTCTCCCTCTCAAGAGCTTACCTCTCAGATAAAATCTAAAAGAGAAGCTCTTGACCTCATCCTTTCAGCTAACACTTAAAGATCTCTTAGATTCTCGAAAGCAAAATTTCTGCTACACTGTAACTCACCTTCGGCTGTCTTTGCCAGAAAACTCAACCAAGATAACAGGCCCACACACATATACAAACTCAGAGATCATAGAAGTAACCTAACTACACACCCCAAAGAGGTACTAAAAATATTCACTTCTTTCTATAAGGAGCTGTTGTCCAGCCCTAAGGGCCACCCTGACATGACCTCCATGGCTTGGCTGGATAGCCTTCAACTTCCCTCACTAAACCAACAACAGATTGACTCTCTTAAGAAACCCTATACTGAGGCTGAAATTATCACAATAATCAAATCTCTTAAAAATTCCACGGCCCCTGGCCCAGATGGGTACTCATCCCTCTATTACAAAAAAATTGCCCCTTTACTAGCACCTAGCCTTTCCAGGCTATTTAACTATATCCTGGAGAGCAATTATTTTCCTGATGAAATGCTCCTTACCAACCTATCCCTCATCCCCAAACCTCACAAAGACCACTCCCTCCTCCAAAACTCCCGTCCCATATCGGTCCTTAACAACGACCTTAAAATATTTGGTAGGATACTTGCTGACAGACTTGCAAAAGTCATCTCACCCCTGGTGCATCCAGACCAAACTGGTTTTATCCCTGGCCGTCAAATAGTAGACAACATTAGGTTGGTTACCAATATCACCCAAGATGCCAATTTGCACACGCCTTCTCAGCCTGGACATACATAAGGCTTTTGACAGTGTAAACTGGTCATATTTAAACCATCTCCTCCCCAAATTTGGGATCCCAGAAGACTTCCTACAAGGTTTTAATGCCTTATATCATTCCCCTCAAACTCGTATCAAAATCCCAGGAAATAGCTCAGAATTCTTCCCCCTCGGCAGAGGAACTAGACAGGGTTGCCCACTATCCCCCCTTCTTTTCGCGTTAGCGATAGAACCCCTTGCCCACGCCATTAGGAACAACTCCGACATTAAGGGATACTCAATCATCCAAGATGAATTCAAAATCAGCCTTTATGCAGATGATGCTCTCATCTTCCTTACTGAACCCCTCACTTCTATCCCCATCCTCCTTAAAGTTCTAAATACATTCCATAATGTCTCTGGCCTTAAGATTAATGTCAAAAAATGCTCCGCATTGCCAATCAATCTTCCCAAAAACTTGCAGAACCTTCTACAAAACAACTTCCAGTTCATCTGGTGCCCTCTTTCCTTTAAATACCTGGGCATACATATTACATCATGCCATAAATCCTTATATAAAACTAACTACCTTCCCCTATTTACTCAAATCAACTCCATCCTTAAAACATGGTCCTCCTACCATATTTCAATCCTCGGCAGGATATGTGCTATAAAAATTAACATTATCCCCAAACTGCTATACTATTTCCGTGCCCTTCCCATTAACATCTCAAAAACGAAATTAGACTCTGTCCAGAGGATACTCAATAAATTTATTTGGGCCGAGAAAAAAACAAGATTTATCTATGCTCTACTACATAGGCTACAATCTAAAGGTGGTCTGGGGCTTCCAAACCTTTGGCACTATTTTTTAGCTGCAAGACTCAATCAGTTATGCCAGTGGTTCTCCCTTGGCCAGGACATACCCTGGAAAAGATTTGAGTCTACATCTATTCTCCCCTTTCACCTCCAGGGGGTTCTGTGGTCAAACTCTGTTCTGTATCGCAGCCTCCTTAAGCATAACACGATAGTAGCCCATTTTCTACAACTTTGGCTTAAAATTAGAAGCACATATGACTTCTCCTCCGCCACCCCCCGCTGGCCTCCTTCCTTTTTTTTTTAACTTTATATTCTTTATTGTTTTTCCATGTTACAGAAGATACATACACATAATATACTTTAAGATAATGTTCTACAGTTAATCCCCCCCTCCCCCCCCCGCACCCTAGCCAATCTCTTTTCACATTCCAAAGAGCAGAGAAAGACAAAACCAAAAAAAAATACATTCTGCCACACTCTTATATTATTACCGAGAAAGAACTACCGTATTTATCGGCGTATAACACGCACCGGCGTATAACACGCACCCCAAGTTTAGGAGGGAATTTTAGGGAAAAAAACTTTTAGGAGGGAAGTTTAAGGAAAAAAAAACCTTACATTTAAATGCAGCCTTACCAGTGTCCGTTGCAGCCTTGTCAGCAGTGTCCATTGCAGCCTTGCCCCAGTGTCCAGTGCAGCCTTTGCCCAGTGTCCAGTGCAGCCTTTGCCCAGTGTCCAGTGCAGCCTTTGCCCAGTGCAGCTTTACCAAGTGTCCAGTGCAGCCTTTGCCCAGTGCAGCCTTTGCCCAGTGTAGCTTTGCCCAGTGTCCAGTGCAGCTTTACCCAGTGCCCAGTGCAGCCTTTGCCCAGTGCAGCCTTTGCCCAGTGTAGCTTTGCCCAGTGTCCAGTGCAGCTTTACCCAGTGTCCAGTGCAGCCTTTGCCCAGTGCAGCCTTTGCCCAGTGTCCAGTGCAGCTTTGTCCAGTGCAGCCTTTGTCCAGTGCAGCTTTGCCCAGTGTCCAGTGCAGCCTTTGCTAAGTGCAGCCTTTGCCCAGTGTCCAGTGCAGCCTTGCCCCAGTTTTCAAAATTGGCGCCGCCGAGATCGCCGCAGAGACTGGGCGGAGCGGGGCGAACGCCGCCGAGAACGCAGGGACTGGGCGGAGCCGAGATACACATAGCCGAGTGTACTCGGCTATACTCGGCTTTTCTCGGCTTCGCTCACAGTCACGCCGAGTCCCGCCCTATGATGGACATATCACAGGTCCAATGGCGGGACTGGGCGTGACTGTGAGCAGAGCCGAGAAAAGCCGAGTATAGCCGAGTACACTCGGCTATGTGTATCTCGGCGGAGATCGCCGGGATCAGTGGGTATCGGCGTATAACACGCACCCACGATTTTCCCCTGATTTTAAGGGGAAAAAAGTGCGTGTTATACGCCGATAAATACGGTATATTGTTTTTACTTTATTTAGTTTTCTCTCTCCCCCTGCTTCCGTTCCCCTTTTCCCTTCCTTCCTCTTGGTCTTCTGACACGTTTAACTTCTCTGCCCAAGGTCCATAGCTTCTCTTTCTGCCCCTCCTCCGTCTGCTCTTCCTATCTCATCTGGTTACCACCTTTAGATCCCTCCCTTCACTCCTTTTCCTTGCTGCGCCCGTTAGGGCGGGCACCCCATTTTCCTCAACCAGGGATCCCACATTATTTTAAATTTTTTGTAGTTACCCCGTTTGGTCAAAACTACTTTTTCCTTCCACATTGTTGCGTTTATTGCATTGACCCACTCTGCTAATGTCGGTGCTTTCTGTGCTTGCCAGTTTTGTGCTATTACCTTCCTGGCCTGAAACAGGCATCTCAGCACTACTTCCGGAATATCTTTTTGTCCGTGTCTCTCCTCTATACCCAGTAGGCACACCCTGGCCTCCGGTTCCAGAGCTGTCCCAAAAGTCGTATTTGTGATGTGCAGTACCTTAGCCCAATACCTTTGTAACTTCGGGCACTTCCACATCATGTGTATATGAGGTCCCCTGTATCTTGGCATCTGGGGCACTTGTCATCTACTCTCCTTCCAAACATGTGTAGCCTCTTTGGGGTGTAATAAGCTCTGTGCACTAGGAACAGGTGTGACACTCTCTGTGATGGGGAGAGTGATACCACTGTCCCCCGTTCCAGTATCCGTTCCCATTGTACAGTGGTTATAGGGCCTATATCCTCTTCCCATTTTGCTTTATTCTTACCCAACCTCTTCTTAGTTATAAAACCCCCCTTAATTTGTGAGTATAATTCTGATATGAGGCCTTTTGATGTTCCTGTCTTAATTAACCGTTGGAGGTGGGGAATTCTTTGCCAGCACACCGGGTGTGTTTTAAATTGGGCTTGAAGTGCGTGTCTTATCTGCAGATAGGTATAAAACAAAGAGTTTGGAATGGCATACTCTCTGCTTAATTCTGAGAATGCTTTTAATGTGTCACCTTCAAATAACTGCGTCAACCTGGTTATACCTCTCTTTTCCCATTCCTTTAACTTTCCCATAGCTTGGATTTCTGGTAGGTATTTATTTTCCCAGAGAGGTGTATATTCGGTTAACCCTTTATACCCCATAGCTTTACCTTCCCTCCATGTTCTTATGGCCGCCTTCAGTGTTGGATTCTTAGCAGGAAAAGAATCAGCCTCCAGGTTTTCTATTATGGTATTGTGTGGGGCCCCCATTAGCATCATTTTCCCACTGGCCCCTCCTCCTCCCTCTATTATACATCCCCTCAGGTGCTGTAACTGGGCCGCTATAAAATAACTATAAGGGTGTGGGATAGCCAGCCCTCCTTCTTTTATTGACAGCTGTAATACTTGGAGACTAATTCTTGCCCTGCCCTTCTTCCAGATTAATTCCCTGAAGAGGGTCTCTATATACTTCATAACACCCCAGTATGGATTGGGAAGGCCTGGTTCAAAAAAATAAAGTAGCTGTGGCATCCAGATCATCTTAATAAGATTACTTCTTCCCGCTACTGACAGAGGAAGACGTTCCCAGATGTCGGCCTTTTGCTTAAACTTAGCTAATAGTGGCTTTAAATTATTGTCAATGTATTGATCTGGGTCTCGTGTCACCACTATCCCCAGGTAATCCATTTTTTCCGCCACCTTTAATAGAGGGATGCCTTCACAGACGGTGTTATCTACTGGGTCCACTGGCAGAAGTACAGACTTCTCCCAGTTTATCACCAGGCCCGAAAATCAACCAAATACTTCCACCGTCTGTATCGCCATTTTTAGTGACTTTGAGGAGTCCCCCAAAAAAAGCAAGATATCATCCGCAAAGAGTGCGATTTTCTCCTCCCCCGTTTTCCTCTGAAATCCCTGTATTGCCTTTTGGGATCTAATCGCTATTGCTAAGGGCTCTATTGCTACCGCGAAGAGAAGGGGGGACAGAGGACATCCCTGCCTTCTCCCCCTCTCTAACCTAAAGCTCTTTGAGTATTCATTATTAATTTTTATTTTTGCACTTGGGGAGTTATAAAGCATTTTTACCCATTTAATGAAGATAGAATGGGATTACCTCTGGCACGTATTAGAGAAATTTGGATTTGGTTCTAAGCTATCAAAAGCCTTGGCAGCATCCAGGGATAAAATAGCTCTTCCACTTCTATTCTCAGTTGGCGTCTGTACGTTTAGATACAATCTTCTAATATTAGTGCTAGTAGCCCTATTAGGGATGAATCCGGATTGATCCGGGTGTATTAATTTCTGGATATATTTATTCATCCTGGCTGCCAG
The DNA here is from genome assembly GCA_029206835.1 of Rana muscosa. Classification (NCBI taxonomy): domain Eukaryota; kingdom Metazoa; phylum Chordata; class Amphibia; order Anura; family Ranidae; genus Rana; species Rana muscosa. The sequence goes on along the minus strand of CM055125.1, from coordinate 337,787,899 downwards.
CACTTTAGCCAATATCTTAACGTCTGAACACAGCAATGAAATTGGTCTATAGGATGAAGTGTCTAATTGATCTTTCCCCTCTTTTTGGAGTACTATTATGGTAGCCTCTGACATTGAGGCCGGCAGCTTCCCCCCTTCTACCGCCCAGTTCAACACCCTTAACAGTTCCGGGAGGAGCACCTCCCCATACTGTTTATAAATTTCCACCGGTAAGCCATCTGGCCCGGGGGACTTTTGATTGGACATTTCCGCTACTGCTAATTGGAGTTCCTCTAGGGTTATCGGGGACTCTATGGCTCTTCTATATTCCTCAGTTAAGGCCGGTGTTTCTATCCCCCCCAGAAATTCATCCATTTGTAATGTCTCATCTGCCCTCTTTGACTTATATAAGTCCTGATAATAAGCCTCAAATATTTCCAAAATTTCAGATGACTGAGAGGTTATCTCTCCCCCTACCTTCCTTATTGTGAGAATACTCGAGGGGGCTGAATTAGTTTTAGCCAATAGGGCCAGTATATGGCCTACACTCTCCCCTTCCGCAAAGGTACTCTGTTTTTGAAATAGATGTTTATTCTCTACTTTCCTTACCACTACCATTTTGTACTCCTGTTGTTTCTCAAGCCATTTCCTTTGTTTCATCAACGTCGGATCCTCCACATATTGTTCTTCTGCTTCTCTCACCTCTTTCCTAATCTTCTCTTCCCATTCCCTAGATTTTTTTTTAATTTTGGCTATTTGTTGAATCAGTATTCCCCTAAGGAAGGCTTTTAGGGTGTCCCATATCACTCCCACCGGTGCTGTCCCTTCGTTGAAGCCCACCATCTCACTCAATTTTATATTTATCTCCTTTGGTTTTCCCATTAGTTCTAACCAGAAGGGACTTATTTTCCAATTACTTGGAGGGCACTTTTTCCCTGTATTTATAGTCAGCACCAGTGGTGAGTGATCTGACACCCCTCTTGGGCAATAAACAATTTTACTAACCCGTTGCAGGCTCATCTCGTTTCCTAGGGCCATATCTATTCTAGATAATGTGGAGTATGAGCTTGAGAAACAGGAGTACTGCCTCTCATCTGGGTTTCCCATTCTCCAAATGTCGCACCATCCGACCTCTTTTAAAAACTGGGTTAAACGTCCCTCTCCCCTCCCAATCATCCTTATCCCCGGTGGAAATCTGTCTACTGTCCTGTCCAATACTGCGTTAAAGTCCCCGACTGCTATTATGTAGCTTTCTTCTTTATTTAGCGCGAATTCCGCAAATTTATACAAGATCTCCATATTGAAAGGTGGCGGAACATAGATATTTGCCAATACGTATGGTTCATTTTCTATCAAACAATGCAAAAAAATAAGGCGCCCCAATTCATCCAACCTGACCTCTCTACAAATAAATGACACCCCTTTTTTCACCAGTATACTCACCCCCCTAGAGTAAGAAGAGTAAACTGAATGATACTGGCATTGATATTTCCTATTGAACAATTTCACCTTTGTTTCTCTTGTTAAATGGGTCTCTTGGATGCAAATTACCTCCGCCCCGTACCATTCAAGTGTGGAGAATATTACAGCTCTTTTTATCGGGTCACCCAACCCCCGGACATTCCAGGAGCCCATGTTAAATGTTTTGGGCCGCATATCAATACAATCGCATAATAACTACAAAAACAAAGGAAAAACAAACATACGAGAGCAAAAGACCCATCTGGGCCCCACAAAGTTCAACCTTGGGCAAAAGAGAGCTCCATGATCCATTGTGCCAAAAAAAAAAAAAAAGAGAAAGGAGGAGGTGCTAAACCAGAGTAAACTTCGGGAGAGATCCTCAATATGCCCGTCATAAAAAGAGAAGAAAACAGAGCAAAAAGCAGAGAAAAAATGAAAAAATAAGCAGATACAGAGAAAACCAATTACTCTGCTATTCCCTCTTTGTCCCTGATCTGTTACTAAATGAATTTCCTTTTTATATAAAAAGCAACCCATCTTCTAATTTAAACTGTGATATTCATAATTTTGTAGGCCAAGCAGGGGAGCCTTTCTTCCTATCATGAAAAAATAAATGGGAAAAAAAAGAGAAAAAAAAAAAGTTAATAGTGTAAAAAAAATAAAAAAAAAGTAAGGGAGGAGTTGCTTCTTTTAAATGTGTCTTTGCTAAAATGTGGGTTACCCCAAACTACCTTCATCTCATATTTCCCTCTCTCCTTTGTTTGAAGTGTGACATTTGTGAATTTGTGCAGTTTTACCCCCCCCTTCTGTCTCCTATCCCACCCCCCACCTACCCTCCCTCCCTCCACTCCCCCTCCCTCCTCCCCCAGCCTGTCTAGGCATACCCTAGGGGCTGTGCTTGTGACCACTACCTGCCATCCCTCCCTTTCATGCCACTCCAGATTCATATCCTCTTGTGACCTTTCCCCTTCTCTCCCACTATTCCTCCCCCCCCTTACCCCCCCCCCCCAAAAAAAAGAAAAAAAATGATTTTGTGCATCGGAGAGCATATTTGGTGTTTCCTATTCATGCATTCATGTGTTTGGTGCTCAACTATCAGGGCTCATTCCCTAATTTATAAAATCCAAACAAAATAGTTCCCCCCCCCACACCCCCCCCAGAGGAGCCTTTTTTCGGCAACAGCAAAAAAAAAGAAAAAAAAAAAAAGAAAGGTGAAATGTTAGTTCATAGTGTATTCTAATCTTCCCAAGTTTGAAACCTTATCTAGGCTCTCCCATCAGTATAGTGTCTATAGATTTGTTTTATTTTCTTCCAGCCACTGTGCTGCTTTCTCCGGTGAGTCAAAGAATTGAGGGCCCTCCAAAGTCATTATCCTTAAACGTGCGGGGTACAATAGTGCATATGTAACTTTGTTTTTTAAAAGGTTACGTTTGACTGATGTGAACTCGGCTCTGCGTTTACTTAATTCCGGCGAGAAATCTGGGTATAATGAGATTCTTGACCCTTTATAGAAGATGTCCCCCTTCTCTCTTGCTTTTTGCAATGCAGTTGTCTTGTCAGTGTAATTAAGAAATTTCACTAATAAGGGCCTGGGGTATCCATCTTTTAGATGAGCTCTAAATGGAACTCTATGGGCTCTTTCTATCGCAAAGAGAGGTGAAAAGACATTCTCCCAAAACGTATCTCTGAACCAGTCCTCTAGAAAGCTAATAGGGTGGGTGCCCTCACTGCGTTCCGGGAGGCCCACCACCCGTATATTATTTCTACGTAGCCTATTTTCAATTTCATCAAGTTTTGATGCCTGCCACCCCATTTGTTCTTTCATTACTTTAATCTCTTTTTTCAATGGGTACACCTCATCTTCCACTTGGCTCATTCTCTCCTCTACAGCTGTTGTCCTTAACACCGTCCTCTGCAGTTCTTGGCCCATGGATACTAATTGCTCCTCTATCCCTTTTATCTGTTTAGATACACTGTCCAATGACCCTCTACATGCATTCACGGCCCAAAGTACTTCTTTTAGCGTTGGCTCTTCCTCCCCTGGTAGAACAGCATCCGGAGCTACTACAGGGATTGCCATTGGAATTGTTGCAGGTACAGCCATGACTCCCAAAGTCTCTTCCACAGAGCCCTTTTTACTCCCTGTTTTTGGGCCTGTTGTACCCTGGCCTAGGCTTTTTCTATCTGCCGCTGTTCCTGTTTGGTTTCTTCCCTGTGCTTGCTGGTGTTGTGTCCCTCTACCTGGTGAGTTTGCCAAAGTATGGGCAAACCTCTCCAATTTAGCTGCTGTAGCTGCCGCCGTTAATTGCATTGCTTTCTCTTTCTCTTTTGCCGAACGTGTTGTTTGAGACCCCCCACTCTCCAGATTGAGCTGATCTTTCTTTGATGACATCCTTTATCCTATCTCCTTGGCCCTCTACTAATGGCTACTGTTTAAATATATGATGTAGCTGGGATAGAAATAAAGGCCTAGGCTAAAGGTAATTGGGAACAGAGTAAGATTTATTTGCTTGCAGGTCCCAGTTTAATTCAGTTCCAACAGTGAGACTCAGTACCGTCCTTTGTTTCTGTCACTCTTACACCGGCTATTAACAGGGGGATCAGCTTTGGGACGGTTTCACTTAGCACACTTCATAAGCCTTAATGCTCAGTTCATAGTGTTCAATTCATAATATCTCAGGTGCATAAGTGTATATGATAACCTCCACAACTGCCCCCCCCCCTCCAGCAATCTTCAGCAATTTGACTTTTGCTAGCGTGACTGCTGCCGCTACTGCACTTTTTTTAAATGCTCCTGAGCGCTGACTCACTGCTCAAATCTGCTAACATCTGTATATGTTGCACATACCGGTGTGGAGTAAGTCTCAGGGTCCCCCTCTGCTTTCCACCGCGTAAGTAGCCGTGCAGGTAGCCTCTGTTCCCGGCGTGCTGATCTCCTTTCCTCCTCTCCTCTCGATTCGTAGCTCCCGCCACACAGTTCCCACTCTCGTGGGATCGCACAAGATAACGCGGGATTACGGAGGTGAAGCTGCTATTGGTGCACAGGGCTCAGCGTTGAGAGCGCGTCCACATCACCCTCCGCATCCTCCGCAAGGTATGGGGAGAAAAGGACGCTGTAATTGTGTCCAACAGTGGGGCATCTAACACCAGTCTCCTTGCATTACTATTGTCCGGGGGGGGGGGGTAGAACAGGGGAGCAGAACGGTCGGAGGTCACGCAAACATCCTCACTCCTTGCTCCACACACACACCCGCCCCCTCCATCAACGTCCGGTCACGCCCCCCCCGCTGGCCTCCTTCCTAGGTGATAGTAGACTCGATTTGGCCTACAACAGCAGACCACTATTCTCACTCTGGATAGAGAATAACCTAACCACTTTAAAATCCCTTCAAACCAAATGGGAATTCACTCCTTTCACTTCACTCCAAATAAAATATAACCTCCCTGCCTCTGAACATGAACGCTATCTACTAATTAGAGCATTCTATGCAGAGCATTTTTCACTAACTACTCGCCTTTCAAATACCATGTTTGAAAAGATATGCTTGTCCTCTCCTAGAGACAGGGGTCTGATAACGAGATTTTATCAGTTCCTTAGTAACTCATCATTACAAGAAAAATCAGCTCCAATGCTCCACTGGGAAACTGAATTAAATTGTTCTTTTCCAGAGAAGTCTTGGTGCTCTATGTCTAATAACCTCCGTAAATGCAACAAAGCTATCTCTTTTAGGGAAACCTCTATGAAATTATTCACTAGATGGTATTTATCTCCCTCTAGACTCCACACATTCTATCCCTCAGTCTCCCCCAACTGTTTTAGGGGCTGTCTGGAACAGGGTACTATCCTGCACACTTTTTGGGACTGTCCTCTCCTAGCTCAAATTTGGCAAAAGGCTGTTGATAGATTCGAACAGTCCTCAAAACACAGGATCACCCTTACACCTCAAACATGTTTACTATATTCCAATATACCTGATATCCCTAAACCCTGCCTTAGACTGTTCCATTCTCTATGTAGCTCTATACAATGGACGATAGCCCTCAATTGGAGGTCCACCAATCTAATCTGGTCGCAGGTACTTTCTAGAATGGACACGATTAAACTATCTGAATTTTTTTTCCACACCTTAAATGATAGCCTTCAAGTTTACAAATTAAAATGGTTCTACTGGAATATCACTCAACCTTGAATCCAAGTTTCCTCATCATGTCGGAACTATTTCACCCACCTCCAATCTGCCTCTCCTCTATGCCAATGCTTATATCAGTAAATGCTTAATCATAATTTCTTGATTAGATATGTTTAAACCATGTTATTGTACCTTTTTGTGTTAAGACAAAACACTTGTACCACAGCTATCTTACTGTTGATCCTTTGTATCAAGTATACTTTGTAACTGCCTTACGTTTCTTCCTATAAACTTTTGTAAACAAAAAAAGAAAGTCAAGGTCTCTTTAGACAACCATATACAAGAAATCAGCAAATAATGGACATATCTTTCAGCGTCATGTCTGTTTACATCTGTTGTGAATGGAATGGTTGTTTTTGTCCTTAAAACTGGAAATCTCCTCTAAGCAGTATTTTTAAAGACGTTTTTTTCTACTTTGAGTTATGTCCTAAATTTTAGCTTGAAACTAATGTTAGCCATGACATAATGGCGTGTGGGATGAAGCCAGGAGATTCCCACCGTCAGATGAGTGTTCGAATTGGAGCCAAGCAATATGACTCATATCACCCCGTCATCACCGGGAAATGGGGAACAAGCTATTAATAAAAAAAAAAATGACAAAAGCATAGGGGATAAACAATGTTTGCCATTTATTACGTCTGGTGTATTTATGGCAGCAGGGAACAGCTCCGTCTTCTCGGCTGGCAGTTTGACAATTCCATCTTCTGCTAGATGAGCTGATCTGAGAGTCTTTGTTGATGTTTGTTAGGGTTGTTAAAGCCGAACTTCATGGAGATATAAAAAAACACAAACTGTGTTCTGTGTTCATTAACTGTCTCTCGAGATAAAAAAAAATGTAATTGCAGACACCCTGTAAAAGAACATTTAACACTTACCTTTCCAGGCAGAGGATGAATAAAGTCTTGGCTGTGTTCAAAAGCCTGCTGCTACCCATTGCTTTCAGAAGAGACCGATGCCAGGTCCCCCGCAGTGCTCTGTGGTTCCTTGCTCCGGCCACTGTATCACAGAATACATCTACAGGAGGCACTAGATTTCCCATAACTAGGGTTGCCACTTTTTCTTCAAGCCAAACTCTAACATTTTAGCGGCGCACAGCAATTTTTTTTCTCTTTTTTTAATATACTCTATAGCAGTGGTCTCCAAACTGCGGCCCAAGGGCCAGATGTGGCCCTTTTCTTGTCTTTATCCAGCCCTTGGAGCACTATTCCTCTCACTGATATTAAACACTATTCTGCCAACTGAAACCAAGAATAGGGCACCATTTCTCCTACTGAGACCAACACAATACAATTCCTGCCAATGATACCAACAATGGGGCACTATTCCTCCCCCTAATACCAATTGTGGTGATGTTTACTACCATTGATGCCAGGAAAATGTCCACTCCTGCCACAATCCGGTCCCCATAAAGTCTGCAGGACAATAAACTGGCCCTTTTTTTTAGAAAGTTTGGAGACCCCTACTCTATAGTATAACAGACATGGGACAGCTTTGGGCACTCTAAAAAGAATAGTAATGCAGCGTGCATAGTGCCCCCTCACCCTCCTGTCAGACTCTGTTCCAAACTACATTCATGTCTGAAAAAATGTGTCCGGGTTTCAGGGGGACTTAAAGCCGGACACATGATTCAAAACCCAGACTGTCTGGGTGAATCCCGGACAGGTCGCAACCCTACCAATAATCGGTGTCTAAAGCTATGTTTAGCTGCCTTTTTCATCATTAGTAGTGATGAGCCGAACACCCCCGGGTTCGGTTCGCACCAGAACCCGCGAACGGACCGAAAGTTCGAACGAACATTAGAACCCTATTAAATACAATGGATGCGAACGTTCGAATTCTAAAGTGCTAATTATAACAACTATTATGCATGTTATTGTCCTAAAAAGGGTTTGGGAACCCGGGTTCTGCACCAGGGGACATGTATCAATGCAAAAATAAGTTTTAAAAACGGTCGTTTTCCGGGAGCAGTCATTTTAATGATGCATAAAGTGAAAAAAAAAAAGTCAAATATTCCTTTAAATATCGTACCTGGGGGGTGTCTAAAGTATGCCTGTGAAGTGCCACGTGTTTCCCGTGTTTAGAACTGTCCCTGCACAAAATGACACTTCTAAAGGAAAAAAAAGCCATTTAAAACTGCTTGCGGCTTTAATGTAATGTCTGGTCCCGGTAATATGGATGAAAATCTTTAAGAAAAATGGCATAGCTACCCCATGACCCCCCCCCCTACCCCAGCCCATTACCAGCCCCTTTGGGTCTTGTATGGATATTAAGGGGAACCCCGCACATAAAATAAAAAAGGCCCTATATACTCTGAACAGCCGTATACAGGCGGTGCATACAAGACAGGGACTGTAGGTTTGTTCTTATGTAGAATCTGTTTGTAATTTTGAACAGGTACATTGTTGAAGTGTAGCTCCAGACCAAAAATCTATTTTTAAACTTTTTGGAAAACATAGGTAAGGGTTATCACCCCTGTAACATTTGTTTTGCTGTCTGTGCCCCTGTTCAGAACATTTCACCTCACTTTCCGTCCTAATAACAACTGTTTTTGAAATGTGGTGTTTTTCTTGAAACAAGGATTGCTGATAAAGCATCAGTACAGAGGAGACACCTTTCTCCCATATTTATTCTTACAGGAGAGAATTTTCCTTCCTAGTGGTAGATTTCCTCTCACTTCCTGTTGTCTTCTTGCGTTTGCAAGTAGGAGTCGTTTGTAAGTTGGATGTTTGAAAGTAGGGACCTGCCGTATATACTCTGCAGAAATAGGCCCCTTAGTTGTTGGTGTTGGCACAACACTGTAAGCACTCACAGTTACTCTTGGTTGGTGCTGGAACGCCCTGCTGTCAACTATTATATCAGGAATTTTAATTACATATAATTGTTGAACAGTGGTAGTAAAAATTGGGCCTTTGATGGTGGTGCTGGTGCCACAACACTGTAAGCCCTGACAGTTACTCTTGGTGGGTGCAGCAATGGGCCCTGCTGTGAATTATTAGATCAAGAATTGTAATTACATGCCCCTGTTGAACAGGGGCTGAAAAATTGGGCCTTAGGCACTGGTGGCACAACACTGCAACCCTTCACAGATACTGTACTTGGAGCACAGCAATGAGCCCTGTTGCAAAGTATTGCTTCAAAAATTGTAATGACACGCCCCTGTTAAACAGGGGCTGAAAAATTGGGCCTTAGGCACTGGTGGCACAACACTGCAACTCCTCACAGATACTGTACTTGGAGCACAGCAATGAGCCCTGTTGCAAAGTATTGCTTCAAAAATTGTAATTACACGCCACTGTTAAACAGGGGCTGAAAAATTGGGCGTTAGGCACTGGTGGCGGCACCCATAAACAAAAATGATCTTCCAAGCTATCATCATCAATCGTATCATTGAGGACTCGGAGGAGGAGGATAGGCAGTCAACATAACAGCACAGGCACTCAGCATCAGCATCAGTCTTGAAGGGATGTGACATTTTAAAATCAATTAGTCTGTTATATCAGCATCAGGTGTGTGGTAGCTGGTGGTGATCCAAGACTGGTTCATCTTGATGAAAGTCAGTCGATCAACCGAGTCGGTGGACAGGCGCACCCTGTGATCCGTGACAAATCCTCCAGCAGCACTGAATGTGCGTTCCGAAAGAACGCTGGATGCAGGACAGGCCAGTAGCTCAATTGCATACTGTGCAAGCTCTGGCCAGTGATCCATCCTCAAGACCCAGTAAGCCAGAGGATTTTCGGTGGGGAAGGTGTCCAAGTCTGACCTTGCCCCTAGATATTCCTGCACCATGTTTATCAGACGCTGGCGATGGTTGCTGGAACCGATCATACTTTGGGGCTGCGGACTAAAGAATTGTCTGAACGCATCGGTCAGACGGCCACCTTCCCCACCGCTCCTTCTTTGACTGGCCGAAGCCTCAGCAACTCGTTGTCCAGGACCAGGAGTTTGCAACCTCCCAGTCTCTGGGAACGCGTTGCACAGACCTTTCTGCAAGGCCTCCCGGAGTTGTCTCATCCTCTGCTCCCTCTGCGACGGTAACATAAGGTCCGCAACCTTACCCTTGTACCGTGGATCAAGGAGAGTGGCCAGCCAGTAATGGTCCCTCTCCTTGATCCGAAGAATACGAGGATCCTTCCGCAGACTTTGCAGGATCAGGGAGGCCATGCAGCGTAGGTTTGCTGAGGCATTCGCTCCGGAGTCCTCTGGGTCACTAAGGACGACATGATCCGCAGCCACCTCCTCCCAGCCACGTACAAGTCCACTGGTTTCTTGGGACTGTAAATCATCCCTAAAAGACTGCTGCTGATGATGCTGAGTGCCAGCCTCCACCTCCATGCTGACACAATCCTCCTCCTCCTCCTCCTCCTCCTCCTCCTCCTCCTCCTCTTCCTGTGCGATGGGTGGGACAGAAGGAACACTGTCTGGGTAAAGGGGGCCTTGAGAGGCAAGGAAGTCCTCCTCTTCCTGCCTCTGTTCTGCCTCAAGTGCCCTGTCCATTATTCCACGCAGCGTGTGCTCCAACAGGTGGACAAGAGGTACAGTGTCACTGATGCATGCACTGTCACTGCTCACCATCCTCGTGGCCTCCTCAAATGGTGCCAGGACAGTGCATGCATCCCTGATCATGCCCCACTGGCGTGGAGAAAAAAAACCAAGCTCCCCTGACCCTGTCCTGGTGCCGTAGTCGCACAGGTACTCATTGATGGCCCTCTGCTGCGTGTGCAGCCGCTGCAGCATGGCCAACGTTGAGTTCCACCTGGTGGGCATGTCACATATAAGGCGGTTCTTGGGCAGGTTCAACTCCTTTTGCAGCTCAGCCAGGCGAGCACTGGCATTATAAGATCTGCGGAAATGCACACAGACTTTCCTGGCCTGCCTCAGGACATCCTGTAAGCCCGGGTACCTGCCCAAGAACCGCTGCACCACCAGGTTAAGGACGTGAGCCACACAGGGCACATGGGTCAGTTGTCCCTGTCGGAGGGCGGAGAGGAGGTTGGTGCCATTGTCGCAAACCACCATTCCTGGCTTAAGCTGGCGTGGCGTCAACCACCTCTCGGCCTGGCCCTGCAGAGCAGACAGGACCTCTGCCCCAGTGTGGCTTCTGTCCCCCAAACACACCAGCGCAAGCACGGCATGGCATCTTTTTGCCTGCGTACTTGCGTAGCCCCGTGAACGGCTACGGAGCACCGCTGGTTCATAGGACAAACCACAGGAAGAGGCCATGGAGGAAGAAGAAGAGGAGGGGGTGGAGGAGAGAGGTGTGTCACAACCAGTAGTAGCATTTTGGAGGCGTGGCGGTGGGACAACCTCCAACACTACTGCACCTTGTCCTGAATCCTTCCCAGCTGCCAAAAGAGTGACCCAATGGGCCGTGAAAGAAAGGTAACGTCCCTGTCCATGCCTGCTGGACCATGAGTCAGCGGTAATATGCACCTTACCGCTGACCGCCCTGTCCAGCGAGGCCAAGACATTGCCTTCCACATGCCGGTAGAGAGCCGGAATAGCCTTCCGTGAGAAAAAGTGGCGTTTGGGAACCTGCCACTGAGGAACCGCACATTGCACAAACTCACGGAAGGGGGCCGAGTCTACCAACTGAAAAGGCAGCAGTTGAAGCGCTAGCAATTTAGCCAAGCTAGCATTCAACCGCTGGGCATGTGGATGGCTGGGAGTGAACTTCTTTCGACGGTCCAGCAGCTGGGGCAGGGAAATTTGCCTGCTAGAATCGGACGTCGGTGTACTGCTAGCAGAGTGGGCGCAAGTACTTGGCTGTGACACACCTAATTCTACACCTTCATTCCTCTCAGTGCATGTTTCAGAGAGGACTGAAGTTATAGTGGGGTTGGAGATCCCAGCTGATGCGGTGCAAGGAGAGGTCCGCTTTGTTCTTTGGTGTGGGTCTTTGAGGTAGGCTTGCCAACGAGCTGCATGGCAGGTCAACATATGTCTGGTCAGGCATGTGGTACCCAAGCGGCTGATGTTTTGGCCACGCGATATACGCTTGAGACATATGTTGCAAACAGCAGCTGTGCGATCTGATGCACTAGCCTCAAAAAAGGCCCACACCAAAGAACTTTTTGAATGACGGGCAGAGGCAGCGCCCTGCACAGGCGGAGCTCTGCGGTGTGATTCCGTCGGTGTACTGCCCTTACGCTGGCCACCAAAGGGCATCCTGCCTCGTTGGAGATGTGCCTCCTCCTCATCCTCCTCCTCCTCCTCTCTCCTATTAGGCACCCACGTGGAGTCATTGACCTCATCATCCCCTCCCTCCTCATCACTGGAGCCAATCTGGCAGTATGCTGCAGCTGCTGGAACATGACTGCCAGATTGGTGTCCTTCTTGAGCATCCCCTCTGTCTGCTCTCACGCTACTGCCTTCCTCTAGCTGGGTTTCATCATCAGACCCTTCGAAACGCTGGGCATCCTCCTGGAGCATGTACCCAACACTGTGCTGAAACAGTTCGGGGGACTCCTCAGGAGGAGGACATGGTGGGTCTAGGGAAGGAGTGACTGATGATTTGTCTGACATTGATACCAGGGAAGACGACGCTTTGGCAGCTGCTTTTCCAGTACCCTGAGCCTGGGTGAGAGAGGATGAGGAGGAGGAGGAGGGCTTGGTCATCCACTCTACCAAGTCTTCGGCATGATGTGGCTCAACATGTCCAGCTGCCGAAAAGAAGGACAAGCGTGTCCCATGGCCATGTGCTGATGACAATGCACCGCGTCCACGACCAGCACTGTTGCCCCCAGACACAGAGCCTGCTTGCCCTCTTTTATTGCCTCCTGACTGTCTGCCTCTCCTTGTTTGCCTTCCAGACATTCTAATAGATGGCCTGCAGGGAGATGGGAAAAAAGCAATAAGGGCTACCTTCAGGTGTCCTTCTCTGTCCCTTGAAACAAGGACTTTCACAGTGAAAGAAACTGACACTGTCCCTACCTAGAGTTTTCTATCCCTAGAATAAATGTTTTTTTTAATCACAATATAGCACAAGGACAATTCACTCAATGTCTCTCCAGGTCCCTGGAAACAAGGACTTGCAGAGTGAAAGAAACTGACACTGTCCCTACCTAGAGTTTTCTGTCCCTAGAATAAATGTTTTTTTTAATCACAATATAGCACAAGGAAAATTAACTCACTGTCCTTACAGGTCCCTGGAAACAAGGACTTGCAGAGTGAAAGAAACTGACACTGTCCCTACCTAGAGTTTTCTGTCCCTAGAATAAATGTTTTTTTTAAGCACAATATAGCACAAGGACAATTAACTCACTGTCCTTACAGGTCCCTGGAAACAAGGACTTGCAGAGTGAAAGAAAAAAAACACTCTCCCTACCTACAGTTTTCTGTCCCTAGAAAAAATGTTTTTTTTAATCACAATATAGCACAAGGAAAATTAACTCACTGTCCTTACAGGTCCCTGGAAACAAGGACTTGCAGAGTGAAAGAAACTGACACTGTCCCTACCTAGAGTTTTCTGTCCCTAGAATAAATGTTTTTTTTAATCACAATATAGCACAAGGAAAATTAACTCACTGTCCTTACAGGTCCCTGGAAACAAGGACTTGCAGAGTGAAAGAAACTGACACTGTCCCTACCTAGAGTTTTCTGTCCCTAGAATAAATGTTTTTTTTAAGCACAATATAGCACAAGGACAATTAACTCACTGTCCTTACAGGTCCCTGGAAACAAGGACTTGCAGAGTGAAAGAAAAAAAACACTCTCCCTACCTACAGTTTTCTGTCCCTAGAAAAAATGTTTTTTTTAATCACAATATAGCACAAGGAAAATTAACTCACTGTCCTTACAGGTCCCTGGAAACAAGGACTTGCAGAGTGAAAGAAACTGACACTGTCCCTACCTAGAGTTTTCTGTCCCTAGAATAAATGTTTTTTTTAATCACAATATAGCACAAGGAAAATTAACTCACTGTCCTTACAGGTCCCTGGAAACAAGGACTTGCAGAGTGAAAGAAACTGACACTGTCCCTACCTAGAGTTTTCTGTCCCTAGAATAAATGTTTTTTTTAAGCACAATATAGCACAAGGACAATTAACTCACTGTCCTTACAGGTCCCTGGAAACAAGGACTTGCAGAGTGAAAGAAACTGACACTGTCCCTACCTAGAGTTTTCTGTCCCTAGAATAAATGTTTTTTTTAATCACAATATAGCACAAGGAAAATTAACTCACTGTCCTTACAGGTCCCTGGAAACAAGGACTTGCAGAGTGAAAGAAACTGACACTGTCCCTACCTAGAGTTTTCTGTCCCTAGAATAAATGTTTTTTTTAATCACAATATAGCACAAGGACAATTAACTCACTGTCCTTACAGGTCCCTGGAAACAAGGACTTGCAGAGTGAAAGAAACTGACACTGTCCCTACCTAGAGTTTTCTGTCCCTAGAATAAATGTTTTTTTTAAGCACACTATAGCAGAAGCACAAAACACACTGACACTCTCCCTACCTATCCTTCTCTTTCCCTAAACTAAAGGAATCCAGGTTAAGCAAGAAAGAAATAACAGTCACTGTCCCTGCCTATGCTACTCTATCCCTGCTCCGGAACACACTACACTAGGCCGCCGTGCTGGCGGCCTTTTATAGTGTGGGGCGTGTACTAAACACCCTCAGCAATAATTGGCCACAGGCATCCTGCCTGTGGCCAATCATTGCTCTCCTCGCTGCCGGCGCTGTGATTGGCCAAGCATGCGGGGTCACAGTGCATGCTTGGCCAATCACAGCGCCTGGATGACACTGCGATGGCGTAGTGCATTGTGGGCCGTTCGCGTCACTCGAATTTGGCGCGAACGGCCCAAATCGTTCGATCTTCGTCGAACGATCGAACAGCCAATGTTCGAGTCGAACGTATGTTCGACTCGAACACGAAGCTCATCCCTAATCATTAGGATGGATTGCTTTGGCAAGGCTGCTCTCACACAACAAGAGTACCTTCAGACAGGAGAGATAAGATAGGATCCAGATAGCAGAACACAGTAATGGCACCAGCCAGTGGTAGTAAAGTTTAGAGAGATTGTATGATTAGCGATATATAGAAAAACCCACGTGTTTCAGGGGCTTGCACATTTCTCTACCTTAGGGTCTGAGTCAGCTTCATATCATATTCACTTCAGCAATGCCTGGACTCAAGACAGCTCAAAGTGCATCTTGAAAAGTCCTTTTTACCATAATGAGCAGTATGGGTACGAAGTTTGTCTAAAAAGTGTATGAATGGTATCAGAAAACAAACAAAACAGAAGATACAAACAAACTACCTTTTTTGTTGGCCTTCAAAATAATCGCCATCCTTCACAACACACTTTTGGCAACGTTCATAAAGCTTCTGGAAACTGTCAGCAAAGACCTCTTTAGTAGGGTTGAGCGAACCCCAACTGTAAAGTTCGGGTCCGTACCGAACATTCGAGTTTTTGGGCACTGGACCCGAACCCGAACAATTGCGTGTATGTTTGGGTTCGGGTCCGGTGTTCGGTGATGTAATGGCGCATTTAGAAAAGCTTCAGGGGGCAGCCAATCACCTTTTTGTTTTGCTGGTGTGCCCTTAGAAGCCATCAAAGCCATGCCTACTAATGGCATGGCTGTGATTGGCCAGTGCAGCATGTGACCCAGCTCAGTGCAGCATGTGACCCAGCTTCTATATAAGCTAGAGGCACACAGCACAGCACGTCACTCTACTTTAGACAGGATAGGGAGAGGTTCCTGGCTGCTGTTGCATATTAGGGAGAGATTGAAATACATGAGTTAGTCCTGATTCTGCAATCTGAGAGAAAAGATAGAGTGTAGGGGAAGGTTCCTGATGGTACTTTCAGGGAGAGAGATTTATATAGGAGCCCAGATTCAGAGATCTAATAACTCAGCGATCTGCATAGGTTTACCTGTTTGTGTTGCAGTGCACAGTCTTTTTACACTGCCATGAGCCCAGTGTCAGAGAAAATCTAACTTTTATCTGCAAGCTCAGTGCACCAGCACTGCATATGTTACGTTGAGAGATACACCGTTTCCATACTGTGGGTGTATTGTGCTCTTGCAAAAAGACCCATTTAGGGCAAAAAAAATAAAAAAATTGCAGTGTTTTCTGCATATATGCAAGTGTGAGATTTACAAATTTATATATTTTTCTTGTATTGTGCTATTCCAAATTTTTTTTTTAAGGGCAAAACCTTTTTTTTTAATAGCATGTAGCACTACCCCCAGTTAAGAGAGTCGCTGGGTTTTGTTTCGGGCCCTGTATACAGCACCACCAACCCCCGGCAATCTACTCAACCCACACTGGCACAGTTAGTCTAGGGAATGTTACCTCGTAACGGTCTATACCTGATTATACACAATTTGGCAGTATTGATAGATAACTACTATCTGCAAGGATAACACTGATACCAAGGTAATAAAATATAACTGGATTTACTTTGATATAAAGGTTCAAGGTTAAACACATCACATAGCATACATGCAGAGCCCTGCAGCGATAAACATATTCATCAGTGATAGTGCAGAGTGGTCATCCGCCATGTGCAACTATCTTCTTTCCTTATGCGCAATATGGCGCAGCAAACAAAGATTTAACCCCCCAGGTCAGGCCTGACTCAGATTAAACTTAGTCCCTTATGAGAACAATTCTTCGCATGCAACTGGAACGGTGGTGCACTTTCAGGAAACAATATTTGTAATCCAATGGTAGTAAATGAACAAGGTGGGCCAAGGCAGTCACTAGGCCCAACAAAGTAAAGGTTAATGAAGTGAGCAAGTGCTCGCTCACCACTCTGGACGCGATCCCAGTCCGGGCTTCCACCACTGTGTATCCGCACACAGTGTCTCCTACGGTCGGGTCCCCAGTCCAGCGGATGTCAGCAAACTCGAGCAGGAACAGGTGCCACCCAGGCTCTGCAGTGGGGTGGAAGGCTCTTTGGTAGGTATGCAAGGCCCAGGCTTCAGGCCTTACACAGCAGTGGATCCGCCAGGGAGTCCTGTTGCTTGCAGCGCGGTGTCCAAAGAGAACAAGCTTTGCCTCGCCCCCTCCTCTTATAGCCCCACCCATAAGTCTCTGCGGTGGCGCAATGCACCCTGGGTGCCGAATGGGGTTCTGGGTAACGTAGTCCAGGGGCCTCAAAGGAGATCCCGCTATACTCCCCCCACTTAACATTTATCTTTGGGGACCAAAGAGTTTAACACATACTACGCACAACATGAGACAAAGATGCGTAAGATGTCGGCAGAGGAAGTTCCCACCAAAAACGAGGGGGTGGACTTCCTTGCCCACAGGTCACACTGTCATTCGTGGCCTGCCTAGCTGTGCCAGCGGGTGAGTTGGGGTTGCCCCCCACTAAATAAACAGTGGAGGGATCAGAGTCTTTCACACTCCTCCTGGCAGTGACCACAGTGTCTTCCGAGCTCTTCCCCATCTGTGGGTAAGTCAATTTTCGGGGAGGCCTTATAGCCCTTCTCATCCTTTGTTCTCTTGGGATTTCTGGTTCGGATAATACAGGTTCCTCTTATGGAACCGACTTGGGAGTTTCCACTGGTTCTGGGACACTCGACTCAGGAACAGGGAGATACATAGAATCTCTTGGATCCTCTTCTAAGAGTAAGTCACAGGCATCTTCCCAAGAGTCCGACAAAGGACTGGACGGGATGAACTCAGTAGCTTCTGCATTCAGTGTACTGTCTATGGTGCCTTCAGTAAGTGGAAGATCTATAGCAGAAGTTTCTGGGGCCTGGGAAGGCCATAGCCAATCAAGTTCTTCTCTCTCATCCTCACTTAATTCAGAGACATCTGATTCTTCAATCTGAGGAGTCTGGAACCGAGTGCTTGGCCTGGGAGTATGCAGGATGGAAGTTGACTCAGGGGAATCCCCGTAGGGGGTATCCGAACTGCTTCGGCAAGTGGGAGTAGATGGTTCCGATGCCAAGTCTTTAAGGGCCCCACCTTTCCTTCTGGTTTTAGTCTGTAAACAGGTAGGCCCGGCAGTTTCTTGCAAATAACATAGGGTTCAGGTCTCCATCTGTCTGCAAGCTTGTGCTTTCCAGGGACCCCCAAGTTCCGTAGTAGCACTCTGTCCCCAGGTTGTAGATCCTGAATCCGGACTTTCAAATCAAAGTTTTTCTTGTTGCGGGCTCCCCTTTAATCCGAGGCTGCTTGTGCCTGCTTATAGGCCAATTTTAAACTGTGTCTGAGCCTATCTACATATCCCTTGTGGGAAGTGGCCGAGCAGTGGTCTATGGAGGTACCAAAGGCCAGATCTACCGGTAGTCTTGCTTCTCTTCCGAACATAAGTCGATAGGGTGAGTACCCTGCAGCGTCACTTGTGGTACTGTTGTATGCATGCACAATTGCTGCTATATGCTTGCTCCAATGCTGCTTCTTTTCACTACTCAAAGTCCCCAGCATGTTGAGCAGGGTTCGGTTGAACCTCTCCGGCTGAACATCACCTTGTGGATGGTAGGGGGTGGTTCGGGTCTTCTTGATCCCTAAGGAATCCAGGAGCTTCCGAATCAGCCGACTTTCAAAGTCCCTTCCTTGATCCGAGTGGAGCCGTTGTGGTAGCCCGTAGTGTACAAAGTATTTCTCCATGAGAACTTTAGCTACAGTGGAAGCCTTCTGGTCTTTGGTTGGAAAGGCCTGGGCATACCGGTGAAATGGTCGGTTATCATCAGAACATTTCCTAGTCCACTCAAGTCGGGTTCGAGGCAGAGAAAATCAATGCATACCAAATCCAGGGGGGCTTTGACTTTGCAGATGGCCCATTGGGGCAGCTTGGTGGGGTAAAGTCTTCCTCTGGATGCAGCGTGCACATGAGTGACAGCATTCCTCGACTTCGGCCCTCATGCAGGGCAAATAGAACCGGTTCCTAACGAGCTGGAAGGTCCTTTCCGCTCCCAAGTGGCCATGATTGTCGTGCAGGGCGACCAGGACGGTCTCTCGATGTTTCTTTGGTAGAAACAGTTGCCATTTGTCTTCTAGGTCATCAGAGGGACCCCTTCGGTAGACCACTCCCTGATGCACCTGCAGCCTGTCCCATTCCTTCCTCCGCAGACGAGCTTCCTTTGAAGGGTGGCGTAAGAGTTTATCTGGATCCTGACTCTCCAGGGCTTCCAGGACCAATCTCCCCATGGGGTCTTCCAATTGGTCGCACCTCAACTCCCTTTTTGACAGTTTTGGCAAGTCAGCCTCCTCCAGCTGGGTTACCCCACAGTATTGTTTGGGGACCCCTACTACAGTGACTCCTATCTCTTCTGCTCTTGAACCGCCACTGGCCTGGAGTTCAGCCCCCTGACAGAGGGCCCGCACCCCGTCGGGTGCCACTTGGGTCCAGTCTTCTGTACTGCTGGTGGGAGCATGGGATCTTCTTAACAAGGCGTCCGCATCTCGATTTCCAGCCCCAGGTCTATATTTCAGGCTAAAGTTGAAAGCAGACAGGGCCGCCAGCCATCTGTGTCCCGTGGCATCCAGCTTTGCCGTGGTGAAAAGATAAGTAAGGGGGTTGTTGTCAGTTTTCACGGTGAATTCTGCCCCATACAAATAGTCTTTGAGCTTGTCGACTACAGCCCATTTGAGGGCCAGGAACTCCAACTTGTGAGTGGGGTAGTTCTTCTCTGAGGGGGTTAGACTCCTGCTCACATATGCACTGGGTCGCAGTTGCTCTTCGTGCTCCTGATAGAGCACTCCTCCCAAGCCATCATGACTGGCATCCACATGGAGTTCATACGGTTTCTTTGGGTCTGCATAAGCCAGGACAGGGGCAGTGGTTAGGCTTTTCTTCAACATCTGGAAGGCCTCTTCACACTTCTCGTTCCACTGGTCTTTGACTGACTCCCCCGGCTTCCTGGGGCCCGAGTCATCCTCTTCCCCTTTCATCTTGAGCAGCTCATTCAGAGCTACGGCCGGCACACCAGACGTAATACAGGCGAATTTTTGAACTGCACAATTGTAAGTGTATCTTTATTTTAATGGAATAAATTTTAGAAAGTTTAACGCACTATGTGGAGTGTGTTCCATTCTTTTTATATACATGTGCCCATTGATGGAAATCGGAGGACGCCATCCTAGGAATCCTATGTGTTGTGTGCTGCGGTGATTCGTGGGAGATACATTTTGATTTCTGCCTAAATTAACCCTCTGTCAGGGGGGGCATATACAGCTGGTAAGGAGAAATCCTGCTATTTGGTGGTGGAAAGTCACAGATGTATGCGGACACAACAACTTATATGATTTTTCACGGAGCACTGGTGCCACTTATAAGGATTTATTTAAGGATCTTTGTGATGGACTAATTTACACTATATGGACTATACTCATTTGATATAGATCACAACACATCATTTAATCTTTTTTGTATACATTTGATTCTATTGTTTATTTTAGTAGATCTTATGTTCTTTTGGTCATTTCATTTCCCCCAATTTTTTCTAATTTCACCTTGTATGGTAGTTCACAATTTAAATCGCAGCTCCCAATATACACTAAGCTATTAGATTGAGCATCTGGGGCTTTTCTCTCAAATTAGTTTGTTTAGCACAGTTTTATTCCTTTTTCTCAGCTCATTTAGAGGTTTGGCAATCCGGGCAAACCCTTCCACGAACCTCCTGTAATAGGAACAGAATCCCAAAAAGGATCTGGGTTCTGTCACAGTGGTGGGCCTTAGCCAGGAGGTGACTGCCTCCAACTTTTCGGGGTCTGTAGCTACCCCTTCTTCGGACACTATGTGTCCCAGATAGTAAACGGATGACTGATAGAACTGCCATTTTTTGGGTGAAAGCTTGAGTCCCTCCTCACTGAGTCTTCTCATAACTTTCTCCAGTCTCTCCTCATGCTCTTCCAGGGTTTTCCCAAAGACAATGATGTCATCTAAGTATACAAGGACTTCGATGAGGTTCATGTTTCCCACAGTCAGGGCCGGACTGGCCTACCGGGATATCGGGAGATTTCCCGGTAGGCCGCCTGCCCTGGGGCCGCTTTGAGGTGAGCTGTGGCTGTGGGTGGCTGCAGCGCTCCCCTCCCTCCTGTCACACACAGCGGTCGGAGTTCTGTGTGAAAAGTTTGGCCGCGCTGTGACAAAAGTTCCGCCCTCCTCCTAGACCAGCTCATGTGATAGTAGCTGTGTTCTGTCTATCATAAGAGCTGGTCTAGGAGGAGGGCGGGACTTTTGTCACAGCGCGGGCTGCTGAAGGCAGGTCGGCAATGCAGCATAGTCCCCGGCCCGGGAGACAGAGGTAGGTCCCGATCCCTCGCCTGTTGCAGACAGGCCACTTCCCTGAGCGGCGGCAGGAACTTTAAACCGTGGGTCAGAGCACCAGCAAAGCCCTGTCCCCTCCCTAAGACTCGTCCCCTCTCTCCCTGCACACAGACTCTCCCACCTATGTGTCTACACGGCCACCTTCACCTGCTTCCCATCACTGGAGCGCCCACATAGGCAGTAGCGGTGCTGCGCATGGAGGAAAGGGGCGGGGGCAATATTTACTTGCCAAAGGTGGAAGATCTGTTGTGACAGCAAGTCGTTCACAGAGTGGCTTGCTAGTTGTTAGTTACATGACAACTATGAGATATTTTGATTTTTTTTTATTATTATTTTTTTATGTGTGTATTTATTTTTGTATGTATTTATTTATGTGTGACTTTTATTTTTATTTATGTATGTATGTATTTATTTATTTTTATATGTATTTACTTGTATTTATTTATGTGTGTATTTTATTTTTATTTATGTGTAGCGGGGTGTCCTTTAAGGGCCCCGGGACTACGTTACCCAGAACCCCGTTCGGCACCCAGAGTGCAATTAGCCACCGCAGAGACTCATGGGAGGGGCTATTTAAGAGGGAGGCGAGGCGGAGCTCAGCCACTTTGGACACCGCACTGCAAGCAACAGTTTTTTCCTGTGCGGATCTGCTGCAGTGCAAGGCCTGAAGCCTGGGGCCTTCTGCAACTTCCGAAGAGCCTTCCACCCCACTGCGGAGCCTGCGTGGCCCCAGTCTTGTTGAGTGAGGACATTAGTTGGATCGGGGACCCGATCATTGCAGACGCTGTGTGCAGAGACACAGCAGGTGGAAGTCCCGGACTGGGATCGCGTCCGGAGTGGTGAGCGAGCACGTGCTCAAGCCAATAGAATGTACCGTGTTTAGGCCTATAGACTGCCTTGGCCCACCTATCGTTGTTTGTTGTTCCATTAGGAGACCAGTAGCAGGACAGAGTTAAAGGGTCTCCAGTATAGTGTTCCTTGAGACTGCCCACTTGTGGATTACAAATACTATTTCATCAAGTGCACCACCGAAAGTTTGCATGTGAAGAAGTAACAAGTGAAAAGACTGAGATTTCTTCTATGTCAGGCCTGACTAGGGAGGGGAGATAGAATATTGTTTAGTGTGCCACAGGACGCGTACACCATAATAGCTGCGCACGGTGGGTTACCGCGCTGGGCCATTGTTGTGTGCTATACCAAATACTGCAGGGCTCTGTAAGCAAGTTGCATGTGTTCTCTTCTGCCTATGCTTTTGATATAAAAGTAAAGCTGTAGCATTTGATCTCTCGCCCCAGTGTGTTGTCTTACTGCAAAAGAGATTGCCCCTTGCAATATTACTGAATGTGATATAAGTTTAACCCTAGACTAACTGTGCCAGAGTGGGTCGAGTAAGATTGCCGGGGGTTGGTGGTGCTGTATGCAGGGCCCGAAATCAAACCAGCGGCTCTCTTAACTGGGGGTAGCGCTACATATTTATTTTGCTAAGGACAAACGCAACTGTCTGTGTAGTACACCGATGAAAGGAAATTGGGGTGTCCGCATACACACTTTAACCGATTCCCGCCCAGCCCATAGTCAAATGACGGCTGCAGGAACCTTTCGTCCCTCCGGGCGACCGTCATATGATGTGATTCCCGCAGTGTGGAGCGCGCGCGCGCTCGCCGCATCACTAGGTACCCGATGCGCGTGCCCGGTGGCCGCGATGTCCGCCGGGCACCCGCGATTGCTCGTCACAGAGCCAGGGACGTGGATCTCTGTGTGTAAACGCAGAGATCCACGTCCTGTCAGGGAGAGGAGACCGATGGTATGTCCCTTGTACATAGGGACAACCATCGGTCACCTCCCCCAGTCAGTCCCCTCCCCCCACAGTAAGAATCACTCCCTAGGGAACACATTTAACCCCTTGATCGCCCCCTAGTGTTAACCCCTTCCCTGCCAGTGACATTTATACAGTAATCAGTGCATATTTATAGCACTGTTCGCTGTATAAATGTGAATGGTTCCAAAATAGTGTCAAAAGTGTCCGATCTGTCCGTCGCAATATCGCAGTCCTGACAAAAATTGCAGACAACCACCATTACTAGTAAAAAAATAAAAATCTATCCCCTATTTTGTAGGCGCTATAACTTTTGCGCAAACCAATCAATATACGCTTATTGCAATTTTTTTTTACCAAAAATATGTAGAAGAATACGTATTGGCCTAAGCTGTGAAAAAAAATATAAAAAAATAAATAAAAAAATTGGGATATTTATTATAGCAAAAAGTAAAAAATATTGTTTTTTTTTTTTTTTTAAATTGTCAGTATTTTTTGTTTATAGCGCAAAAAATAAAACCCGCAGACATGATCAAATACCACCAAAAGAAAGCTCTATTTGTGGGAAAAAAAGGACGTCAATTTTGTTTTGGGAGCCACGTCGCAATTGTCATTCAAAGCGTGACAGTGCTGAAAGCTGAAAATTGGCCTGGGCAGGAAGGGGGTGAAAATGCCCGGTATTGAAGTGGATATTAAACAATCAATTTATTTACTGTACAGGGTTTTTATAATTTCATCAACAGTTTGCGCAGCACGTTACACCAATGAGGGTAGACAGGACAGTTATTATACAATTCAATATAGGAGGAATCAGAGGGCCCTGCTTGTTATAGAGCTTACAATCTAAAAGGTAGGGTCAGGTGATACAAAAAGGTAATAACTGGGGAACGAACTGATGGAGAAAATAGAATTGAGCGATCGTGCGACTCTTTTCCCAAACAAAATGTATGCCCCTTTTTTCGCACAAATAGAGCTTTCTTTTGATGGTATTTGATCACCACAACGGTTTTTATTTTTTGCGCTATAGGCAAAAAAAGATGATCAATTTTGAAAAAAAAAACATATTTTTTTACTTTCTGCTATAAAACATACCAATTAAAAAATGTCTTCATCAATTTAGGCCAATATGTATTCTGCTACATATTTTTGGTAAACAAAACTACAAAAAGCATAAATTGATTGGTTTGCGCATAAGTTATAGTGTCTACAAACTATGGGATATTTTATTTTTTTTGCCAATTTTTTTTGCTGCAATTGTGGGCACGGTAAGGCTGCAATTATGGGCACGGTAAGGCTGCAATTGTGGGCATGGTAAGGCTGCAATTGTGGGCATGGTAAGGCTGCAATTGTGGGCACGGTAAGGCTGAAATTGTGGGCACGGTAAGGCTGCAATGATGAGCTGGTTAAGGCTGCAATTGTGGGCACGGTAAGGCTGCAATTGTGGGCACGGTAAGGCTGCAATTGTTGGCATGGTAAGGCTGCAATTATGGGCATGGTAAGGCTGCAATGATGAGCACGTTAAGGCTGCAATTGTGGGCATGGTAAGGCTGCAATGATGAGCACGTTAAGGCTGCAATTGTGGGCATGGTAAGGCTGCAATGATGAGCATGTTAAGGCTGCAATGATGGGCATGGTGAGGCTGCAATGATGGGCACTGTGAAGCTGCACAGATGGGCACAGTGAGACTGCATTCATGGGCAAAGTGAGGCTGCATTTGATGGGCACTCTGACATCTTGACATCTTCTGTACCATGCCCACAGCCTCTGACATCTCCTGTATCATGTCCGCAACCTCTGACCATCTTGTCTTATATCATGTCTGCAGTCTCTGAGGGAGTCTGGAGAGGAGTCAAGAATGGGAGCGCCGCCGGGATGGGGGTCATGGGAGAAGTCAGACTTGTGTGAACTGTGGAGAGGAGACTATAGGAAAACCAGAGCCACCAAGCTGGAGCCCACTGATTGAGCCCTGCAAGGTGCACCTGAGAGGAGGTCAGTGACAGCACCACCAGGCCAGTCTGAGGGGGGTCACTGATGTAAGGGGGGAGTGAATACAATAATGTAAGGGGGCACTGATATAAAGGTTTCCCCCCATATATCAGTACCCCCCCCCTTACCTTAGTGTATTCTTTCTGCGGAAGGTCGTCTCTGGTCATCAGTCCCCCCACATTCCCAGAGTCCCAGGTGTCCCCCTTGATAGTTGCTTCACTTTTAACTGGAATTTGCTGTACATATATATATATATATATATATATATATATATATATATATATATATATATATAATATATATATATATATATATATATATATAGCCCTATGTGCTTTTATATTTGTCTTATCTATATATAATACGCTCTTCAAATTAGTTTTAAAATGCATGGTTTTCCCTTTTATGAAAATAATGACGTTATGCTGTTGGGCTGGTATAATAATGCTATGGGGCTGGTATGACATTTTTTCCAGGGCTGGTTTTTATTCCCAGTCCGGCCCTGCCCACAGTCTTTTCCATAAGACGTTGAAAGGTGGCTGGAGCTCCAGACAGACCTTGGGGTATCCTGTCAAACTCAAAGAACCCCACAGGAGTTATGAAAGCTGTCTTCTCCTTATCTTCTGGATGCATGGGGATCTGATAGTACCCACTCCTGAGATCCATTACACTGAACCACCTTGCTCCGGACAAGCTCTGTAAGGCATCCTCTATCCTCGGGGTGGTATACTGGTCGGGTATGGTTCTCCTGTTGAGGGTCCTGTAGTCTATACATAGCCTCAATGACCCATTCTTCTTCCTGACCACTACTATCGGAGAGGCATAGGGGCTTCTGGACTCCCGGATAACACCGGTTCGCTTGAGCTCGGCGAGTTGCTCCCGCAAGTCTTCGAGGTCTGCCAACGGGACTCGCCGGACCCTCTTCTTGAAGGGTTTGTCTTCTTGGAGGCGGATTCGGTGGGTGGTACTCTTTGCACACCCCACATCGAACTCATCTTGAGAAAAGATCCTTCTCCACTTGGTCAACTGGGCCTTGGCTCTCTCTTTCCAAGCCCTTGGCAGGTTCGGGTTCTCCATGCAGAGCTTCTCCCAAATAGTCCCTTCTCCCTCTGTCTTCTTCACATCCGACAGGACAACCGGGGTAGCAGGGCTCACCTGGCCCAGCAACATCCTGGCTGGGATTTCCATGGGGCCGTCCGTAGTATTCCTGACACTCACAGGTACTTTACAGTGTGCCTTCAAGGCCCTCAACGGGACCAATTCTGGGACCACTTTTAAGCCCGAGTGTTCTTCCCTTGGGTCAGGTTCCAACATGACAAAAGGCCCAGGCTGCTCCCAAGTGAGCTTCACAGTGGCTCTGAGACAGGTTACTTTGCTGGGCTGCAGTACTATTCCTCTTCTTCCCAGCCTCCAGACCTTTACTACCCCCTCTTCCGGGGCCTTCTGCTCTAAGACCAGTCGCCGGTAGGCTGTCTTTAGCATTGGGTGGATCTTGGTGACCGTGGGGTCCTTCTTTCATACTAGAGGGGCCAAGAGTCTCCGAACCAGGTTCGTGTTGGTCCCTATTATTATGGAGCTCTTGTTAGCTCCAGGCGGTCGGGGTCATACCACAGCCAGGGTGTCGAACACTTCAGCCTTCCCGGCTACAGATGGGTCAAAGGTCAGTTTTATGGACAGATAGCCATCATAAGGGAAGCTCCTGGTCCCAATCCCCCATATTTCCAACTCTTCAATCTTCTGGGTGGGTAGGAAACTTAGATGCTTGTCATAAAAGTCCCTGTATAACAGGGTCACTTGTGCCCCAGTATCCAATATGGCTCTAGTGTAGACTCCCTACACTTGGACAGGTACTATGAGGGAGGGGCCTACCAGCTTCTCTGGATACCACTTGGAAGGGGTCTCTTTCTTTTGATCTTTGCATTTCCCTTTTGGACTCTCTTTCTTCCATTTCTCCTTGGACTTTAGTCTCTCTTGGGCTTGGTATGCATTGATCTCCCTCCTCTTAATGGGTGTAGCTACCCGCTGAGGGACACTATTCTCTTTCTTTGGTGTATATTCCCGCTGGGGAACACTGTGTTTCTTCTGAGGGGTGTTGTCCTCTCTCTTTCTACACTTCTCATTCAGTTTGGAGCTCACTGGAGTCGATGGGCACCCGGTTGACTCCTTCACCGGGGCCCTCTGAAGTTTCCCGCCGGCTTGCTGTTATTCATCTTTTTTTTCTTTGGACTGGAACACACTTTGGCGACATGGCCAGCCCCTCCACAGTTGAAACAAATCGCATCCCCCCAATCTTGCAGGGATGCAGGCGCTGAGGTGTTTGGAAACAGCTCCTTCTTCGGACTTTCCCTCTCTGGTACCCCTTGATCCTTGGCCATCAGGGAGGTCAGCATCCCCAATACTTGGGACATCTGTGACTTCAAGGTATCCACCTCTGAGTCTCTCTCGAGGGTCACGTACATTGTTTAAGTGTAGCTCCAGCCAAAAAATCTATTTTTAAGCTTTTTGGAAAACATAGGGAATGGTTATCACCCCTGTAACATTTGTTTTGCTGTCTGTGCCCCTAGTTCTGAACATTTCACCTCACTTTCTGTCCCAATGACAAATGTTTTTGAAAAGTGGGGTTTTTATTGAAACAAGGATTGGTGATAAAGCATCAGTAGAGAGGAGACACCTTTTCCCCATATTAACTTACAGGAGAGAATTTCCCTTCCTAGGGGTAGATTTCCTCTCACTTCCTGTTGTCTCCTTCCGTTTGCAAGTAGGAGTCGTTTGTAAGTTGGATGTTTGAAAGTAGGGGCCTGCCGTATATACTCTGCTGAAATTTGCCCCTTGCATGTTGGTGTTGCCACAACACTGTGAGCCCTCACAGTTACTCTTGGTGGGCGCTGGAACGCCCTGCTGTGAACTATTATATCAGGAATTGTATTTACATGCCATTGTTGAACAGTGGTAGGAAAAATTGGGCCTTTGGTGGTGGTGCTGGTGCCACAACACTGTAAGCCCTCACAGTTACTCTTGGTGGGCGCATGAATGGGCCCTGCTGTGAATTATTAGATCAAGAATTGTAATTGCATGCCCCTGTTGAACAGGGGCTGAAAAATTGGGCCTTTGGTGGTGGTGGTGGTGGGGGTGGTGTTGTCACAACACTGTAAGCCCTCACAGTTACTCTTAGTGTGCGCATGAATGGGCCCTGCTGTGAATTATTAGATCAAGAATTGTAATTACATGCCCCTGTTAAACAGGGGCAGAAAAATTGGGCCTTAGGCACTGGTGCCACAACACTGCAACCCCTCACAGATACTGAACTTGGAGCACAGAAATGAGCCCTGTTGCAAAGTATTGCATCAAAAATTGTAATTACATGGCCCTGTTAAACAGGGGCAGAAAAATTGGGCCCTAGGCCTCGTACACACGACCGAGTTTCTCGGCAAGAACCAGCAAGAAACTTGCTGGCAGAGATGTCTTGCCGAGAAATTCGTTCGTGTGTATGGTTTCTCGTCGAGAAAACCGACAAGTAACCTCGACGAGAAAATAGAGAACCTGCTCTCTATTTTCTCGTCGAGATTCTCGTCGGCATGTTTCTCGACGAGAAAAGTGAGTGTGTGTACACTTACCTGTCCTCCCGGAAGCCCGCGCATGTTCAAAATGAATTAGACCAATGCGCGGTAGCTTCCTAGGCATACGTAGGGTATACCAAGATGGCGGCAACGGCATCGAATGTGACGAGCGCATGCTCGTCGTAGTCGATGACGTCACCGCGTACGCTCCATTCAAAGAACCGCGGGTTCTTTGAAACGAGCGTGTGTACACTCGGCCGGGACAAGTTTCTTGTCCAAGAATCTCGTCGAAAAAAACGACATGTTTTTTTCAACGAGAATCTCGGCCGTGTGTACGAGGCCTTTGGCACTGGTGCCACAACACTGCAACCCCTCACAGATACTGAACTTGGAGCACAGAAATGAGCCCTGTTGCAAAGTATTGCATCAAAAATTGTAATTACACGCCCCTGTTAAACAGGGGCAGAAAAATTGGGCCTTAGCCACTGGTGGCGGCATCCAGAAACAAAAAAGTTCTTCCAAGCTATCATCAAGAATCGGATCATTGAGGAGGAGGAGGATAGTCAGTCAACATAACAGGACAGTCACTCAGCATCAGTCTTGAAGGGATGTGACATTTGAAAATAAATTATTCTGTTATATCAGCTTCAGGTGCTTGGTAGCTGGTGGTGATCCAAGACTGGTTCATCTTTATGAAGGTCAGTCGATCAACCGAGTCAGTGGACAGGCGCACCCTGTGATCCGTGACAAAGCCTCCAGCAGCACTGAATGTGCGTTCTGAAAGAACGCTGGATGCAGGAAAGGCCAGTAGCTCAATTGCATACTGTGCAAGCTCTGGCCAGTGATCCATCCTCAACACCCAGTAAGCCGGAGGATTTTCTGTGGGAAAGGTGTCCAAGTCTGACCTTGCCCCTAGGTATTCCTGCACCATGTATATCAGACGCTGGCGATGGTTGCTGGAACCGATCATACCTTGGGGCTGCGGACTAAAAAATTGTATGAACGCATCGGTCAGACGGCCACCTTCTCCACCGCTCTTTCTGCTACTGACCGAAGCCTCAGCAACTCGTTGTCCAGGACCAGGAGTTTGTAACCTCCCAGTCTCTGGGAACGTGTTGCACAGACCCTTCTGCAAGGCCTCCCGGAGATGTCTCACCCTCTGCTCCCTCTGCGACGGCAAGATAAGGTCCGCAACCTTACCCTTGTACCGTGGATCAAGGAGAGTGGCCAGCCAGTAATGGTCCCTCTCCTTGATCCAAAGAATACGAGGATCCTTCCGCAGACTTTGCAGGATCAGGGAGACCATGCAGCGTAGGTTAGCTGAGGCATTCGGTCCGAAGTCCTCTGGGTCACTAAGGACGACATGATCCGCAGCCACCTCCTCCCAGCCACGTACAAGTCCACGGGTTTGTTGGGACTGTAAATCATCCCTAAAAGACTGCTGCTGTTGATGCTGAGTTCCATGCTCCACCTCTATGCTGACACAATCCTCCTCCTCCTCCTTCTCCTCGTCCTCTTCCTGTGTGATGGGTGGGACAGAAGTAACACTGTCTGGGTAAAGGGGGCCTTGAGAGGCAAGGAAGTCCTCCTCTTCCTGCCTCTGTTCTGCCTCAAGTGCCCTGTCCATTATTCCACGCTGCGTATGCTCCAACAGGTGGACAAGAGGTACAGTGTCACTGATGCATGCACTGTCACTGCTCACCATCCTCGTGGCCTCCTCAAATGGTGCCAGGACAGTGCATGCATCCCTGATCATGCCCCACTGGCTTGGTGAAAAAAAACCGAGCTCCCCTGACCCTGTCCTGGTGCCGTAGTTGCACAGGTACTCATTGATGGCAATCTGCTGTGTGTGCAGCCGCTGCAGCATGGCCAACGTTGAGTTCCACCTGGTGGGCATGTCACATATAAGGCGGTTCTTGGGCAGGTTCAACTCATTTTGCAGCTCAGCCAGCCGAGCACTGGCATTATATGATCTGCGGAAATGCACACAGACTTTCCTGGCCTGCCTCAGGACATCCTGTAAGCCCGGGTACCTGCCCAAGAACCGCTGCACCACCAGGTTAAGGACGTGAGCCACACAGGGCACATGGGTCAGTTGTCCCTGTCGGAGGGCAGAGAGGAGGTTGGTGCCATTGTCGCAAACCTGGCTTAAGCTGGCATGGCGTCAACCACCTCTCGGCCTGCCCCTGCAGAGCAGACAGTGTGGCTCCTGTCCCCCAAACACACCAGCGCAAGCACGGCATGGCATCTTTTTGCCTGCGTATTTGCGTAGCCCCTTGAACGCCTACGGAGCACTGCTGGTTCCGAGGACAAAGCACAGGAAGAGGCCATGGAGGAAGAAGAAGAGGAGGGGGTGGAGGAGAGAGGTGTGTCACAACACCCAGTAGTAGCATTTTGGATGCGTGGCAGCGGAACAACCTCCAACACTACTGCACCTTGTCCTGCATCCTTCCCAGCTGCCAAAAGAGTGATACAATGGGCCGTGAAAGAAGGGTACCGTCTCTGTCCATGCCTGCTGGACCATGAGTCAGCGGTAATATGCACCTTACCGCTGACTGCCCTGTCCAGCGAGGCATGGACATTGCCTTCCACATGCCGGTAGAGAGACGGAATCGCCTTCCGTGAGAAAAAGTGGCGTTTGGGAACCTGCCACTGAGGAACCGCACATTGCACAAACTCACGGAAGGGGGCCGAGTCTACCAACTGAAAAGGCAGCAGTTGAATTTCTAGAAATTTAGCCAAGCTAGCATTCAACCGCTGGGCATGTGGATGGCTGGGAGTGAACTTCTTTCGACGGTCGAGCAGCTGGGGCAGGGAAATTTGCCTGCTAGAATCGGACGTCTGTGTACTGCTAGCAGAGTGCCCGCAAGTACTTGGCTGTGACACACCTAATTCTACACATTCATTCCTCTCAGTGCAGGTTTCAGAGAGAACTGATGAAGGTACAGTGGGGTTGGAGATGAGGAGCAAGGAGAGGTCCGCTTTGTTCTTTGGTGTGGGTCTTTAAGATACGCTTGCCAACGAGCTGCATGGCAGGTCAACATATGTCTGGTCAAGCATGTGGTGCCCAAGCGGCTGATGTTTTGGCCACGCGAGATACGCTTCAGACATATGTTGCAAACAGCAGCGGTGCAATCTGATGCACTCGACTCAAAAAAGGCCCACACCAAAGAACTTTTGGAATAACGGGCAGAGGCAGCGCCCTGCACAGGCGGAGCTCTGCGGTGTGATTCAGTCGGTGTCCTGCCCTTACGCTGGCCCCCCGAGGGCATCCTGCCTTGTTGGAGATGTGCCTCCTCCTCATCCTCCTCCTCTCTCCTATCAGGCACCCATGTGAGTCAGTGACCTCATCATCCCCTCCCTCCTCATCACTGGAGCCAATCTGGCAGTATGCTGCAGCTGCTGGAACATGACTGCCAGATTGCTGTCCTTCTTGAGCATCCCCTCTCTCTGCTCTCACGCTACTGCCTTCCTCTAGCTGGGTATCATCATCAGACCCTTCGAAACGCTGGGCATCTTCCTGGAGCATGTACCCAACACTGTGCTCAAACAGTTCGAGGGACTCCTCAGTAGGGATGAGCTTCGTGTTCGAGTCGAACATACGTTCGACTCGAACATCGGCTGTTCGATCGTTCGACGAAGATCGAATGATTTGGGCCGTTCGCGCCAAATTCGAGTGACGCGAACGGCCCACAATGCACTACGCCATCGCAGTGTCATCCAGGCGCTGTGATTGGCCAAGAATGCACTGTGACCCCGCATGCTTGGCCAATCACAGCGCCGGCAGCGAGGAGAGCAATGATTGGCCACAGGCAGGATGCCTGTGGCCATCTATTGCTGAGGGTGTTTAGTACACGCCCCACACTATAAAAGGCCGCCAGCACGGCGGCCTAGTGTAGTGTGTTCCGGAGCAGGGAAAGAGAAGCATAGGCAGGGACAGTGACATTTATTTTTTCTTGCTTAACCTGGATTCCTTTAGTTTAGGGAAAGAGAAGGATAGGTAGGGAGAGTGTCAGTGTGTTTTACTGTGCGAATCCTTGTTTCTAGGGACAGGGAAGGACAGTGAGGGAATTCTCCTTGTGCTATAGTGTGCTTTAAAAAAACATTTTTTCTAGGGACAGAAAACTATAGGTAGGGAGAGTGTCAGTGTGTTTTACTGTGCGAATCCTTGTTTCTAGGGACAGGGAAGGACAGTGAGGGAAATTCTCCTTGTGCTATAGTGTGCTTTAAAAAAACATTTTTTCTAGGGACAGAAAACTATAGGTAGGGAGAGTGTCAGTGTGTTTTACTGTGCGAATCCTTGTTTCTAGGGACAGGGAAGGACAGTGAGGGAATTCTCCTTGTGCTATAGTGTGCTTTAAAAAAACATTTTTTCTAGGGACAGAAAACTATAGGTAGGGAGAGTGTCAGTGTGTTTTACTGTGCGAATCCTTGTTTCTAGGGACAGGGAAGGACAGTGAGGGAAATTCTCCTTGTGCTATAGTGTGCTTTAAAAAAACATTTTTTCTAGGGACAGAAAACTATAGGTAGGGAGAGTGTCAGTGTGTTTTACTGTGCGAATCCTTGTTTCTAGGGACAGGGAAGGACAGTGAGGGAAATTCTCCTTGTGCTATAGTGTGCTTTAAAAAAACATTTTTTCTAGGGACAGAAAACTATAGGTAGGGAGAGTGTCAGTGTGTTTTACTGTGCGAATCCTTGTTTCTAGGGACAGGGAAGGAAAGTGAGGGAAATTCTCCTTGTGCTATAGTGTGCTTTAAAAAAACATTTTTTCTAGGGACAGAAAACTATAGGTAGGGAGAGTGTCAGTGTGTTTTACTGTGCGAATCCTTGTTTCTAGGGACAGGGAAGGACAGTGAGGGAAATTCTCCTTGTGCTATAGTGTGCTTTAAAAAAAAATTTTTCTAGGGACAGAAAACTATAGGTAGGAAGAGTGTCAGTTTCTTTCACTGTGATAATCCTTGTTTCTAGGGACAGGGAAGGAAAGTGAGGGAAATTCTCCTTGTGCTATAGTGTGCTTTAAAAAAACATTTTTTCTAGGGACAGAAAACTATAGGTAGGAAGAGTGTCAGTTTCTTTCACTGTGATAATCCTTGTTTCTAGGGACAGGGAAGGAAAGTGAGGGAAATTCTCCTTGTGCTATAGTGTGCTTTAAAAAAACATTTTTTCTAGGGACAGAAAACTATAGGTAGGAAGAGTGTCAGTTTCTTTCACTGTGATAATCCTTGTTTCTAGGGACAGGGAAGGAAAGTGAGGGAAATTCTCCTTGTGCTATAGTGTGCTTTTAAAAAACATTTTTTCTAGGGACAGAAAACTATAGGTAGGAAGAGTGTCAGTTTCTTTCACTGTGATAATCCTTGTTTCTAGGGACAGGGAAGGAAAGTGAGGGAAATTCTCCTTGTGCTATAGTGTGTTTTAAAAAAACATTTTTTCTAGGGACAGAAAACTATAGGTAGGAAGAGTGTCAGTTTCTTTCACTGTGATAATCCTTGTTTCTAGGGACAGGGAAGGAAAGTGAGGGAAATTCTCCTTGTGCTATAGTGTGCTTTAAAAAAACATTTTTTCTAGGGACAGAAAACTATAGGTAGGAAGAGTGTCAGTTTCTTTCACTGTGATAATCCTTGTTTCTAGGGACAGGGAAGGAAAGTGAGGGAAATTCTCCTTGTGCTATAGTGTGCTTTAAAAAAACATTTTTTCTAGGGACAGAAAACTATAGGTAGGAAGAGTGTCAGTTTCTTTCACTGTGATAATCCTTGTTTCTAGGGACAGGGAAGGAAAGTGAGGGAAATTCTCCTTGTGCTATAGTGTGCTTTAAAAAAACATTTTTTCTAGGGACAGAAAACTATAGGTAGGAAGAGTGTCAGTTTCTTTCACTGTGATAATCCTTGTTTCTAGGGACAGGGAAGGAAAGTGAGGGAAATTCTCCTTGTGCTATAGTGTGCTTTAAAAAAACATTTTTTCTAGGGACAGAAAACTATAGGTAGGAAGAGTGTCAGTTTCTTTCACTGTGATAATCCTTGTTTCTAGGGACAGGGAAGGACAGTGAGGGAAATTCTCCTTGTGCTATAGAGTGCTTTAAAAAAACATTTTTTCTAGGGACAGAAAACTATAGGTAGGAAGAGTGTCAGTTTCTTTCACTGTGATAATCCTTGTTTCTAGGGACAGGGAAGGAAAGTGAGGGAAATTCTCCTTGTGCTATAGTGTGCTTTTAAAAAACATTTTTTCTAGGGACAGAAAACTATAGGTAGGAAGAGTGTCAGTTTCTTTCACTGTGATAATCCTTGTTTCTAGGGACAGGGAAGGACAGTGAGGGAAATTCTCCTTGGGCTATAGTGTGCTAAAGCATTCCTCATCAACCATCTTTGAAATCCTTGTTTTTTGGACAGTCAGGGAAATTGTCGTTGTACTATTCTGTGCAAAAGCAATCATCCTCAACCATATTTAGAAATCCTTAAGTAAAGGGACAGAGAAGGACACCTAAAGGTAGCCCTTATTGCTTTTTTCCCATCTCCCTGCAGGCCATCTATTAGAATGTCTGGAAGGCAAACAAGGAGAGGCAGACAGTCAGGAGGCAATAAAAGAGGGCAAGCAGGCTCTGTGTCTGGGAGCAACAGTGCTGGTCGTGGACACGGTGCATTGTCATCAGCACATGGCCATGGGACACGCTTGTCCTTCTTTTCGGCAGCTGGACATGTTGAGCCACATCATGCCGAAGACTTGGTAGAGTGGATGACCAAGCCCTCCTCCTCCTCCTCCTCCTCCTCTCTCACCCAGGCTCAGGGTACTGGAAAAGCAGCTGCCAAAGCGTCCTCTTCCCTGGTATCAATGTCAGACTCATCATCAGTCACTCCTTCCCTAGACCCACCATGTCCTCCTCCTGAGGAGTCCCCCGAACTGTTTGAGCACAGTGTTGGGTACATGCTCCAGGAGGATGCCCAGCGTTTCGAAGGGTCTGATGATGAAACCCAGCTACAGGAAGGCAGTAGCGTGAGAGCAGACAGAGGGGATGCTCAAGAAGGACACCAATCTGGCAGTCATGTTCCAGCAGCTGCAGCATACTGCCAGATTGGCTCCAGTGATGAGGAGGGAGGGGATGATGAGGTCACTGACTCCACGTGGGTGCCTAATAGGAGAGAGGAGGAGGAGGAGGATGAGGAGGAGGCACATCTCCAACGAGGCAGGATGCCCTTTGGTGGCCAGCGTAAGGGCAGTACACCGACGGAATCACACCGCAGAGCTCCGCCTGTGCAGGGCGCTGCCTCTGCCCGTCATTCAAAAAGTTCTTTGGTGTGGGCCTTTTTTGAGGCTAGTGCATCAGATCGCACAGCTGCTGTTTGCAACATATGTCTCAAGCGTATATCGCGTGGCCAAAACATCAGCCGCTTGGGTACCACATGCCTGACCAGACATATGTTGACCTGCCATGCAGCTCGTTGGCAAGCCTACCTCAAAGACCCACACCAAAGAACAAAGCGGACCTCTCCTTGCACCGCATCAGCTGGGATCTCCAACCCCACTATAACTTCAGTCCTCTCTGAAACATGCACTGAGAGGAATGAAGGTGTAGAATTAGGTGTGTCACAGCCAAGTACTTGCGGCCACTCTGCTAGCAGTACACCGACGTCCGATTCTAGCAGGCAAATTTCCCTGCCCCAGCTGCTGGACCGTCGAAAGAAGTTCACTCCCAGCCATCCACATGCCCAGCGGTTGAATGCTAGCTTGGCTAAATTGCTAGCGCTTCAACTGCTGCCTTTTCAGTTGGTAGACTCGGCCCCCTTCCGTGAGTTTGTGCAATGTGCGGTTCCTCAGTGGCAGGTTCCCAAACGCCACTTTTTCTCACGGAAGGCTATTCCGGCTCTCTACCGGCATGTGGAAGGCAATGTCTTGGCCTCGCTGGACAAGGGCGGTCAGCGGTAAGGTGCATATTACCGCTGACTCATGGTCCAGCAGGCATGGACAGGGACGTTACCTTTCTTTCACGGCCCATTGGGTCACTCTTTTGGCAGCTGGGAAGGATGCAGGACAAGGTGCAGTAGTGTTGGAGGTTGTTCCACCGCCACGCCTCCAAAATGCTACTACTGGTTGTGACACACCTCTCTCCTCCACCCCCTCCTCTTCTTCTTCCTCCATGGCCTCTTCCTGTGGTTTGTCCTCGGAACCAGCGGTGCTCCGTAGGCGTTCAAGGGGCTACGCAAGTACGCAGGCAAAAAGATGCCATGCCGTGCTTGCGCTGGTGTGTTTGGGGGACAGAAGCCACACTGGGGCAGAGGTCCTGTCTGCTCTGCAGGGCCAGGCCGAGAGGTGGTTGACGCCACGCCAGCTTAAGCCAGGAATGGTGGTTTGCGACAATGGCACCAACCTCCTCTCCGCCCTCCGACAGGGACAACTGACCCATGTGCCCTGTGTGGCTCACGTCCTTAACCTGGTGGTGCAGCGGTTCTTGGGCAGGTACCCGGGCTTACAGGATGTCCTGAGGCAGGCCAGGAAAGTCTGTGTGCATTTCCGCAGATCTTATAATGCCAGTGCTCGCCTGGCTGAGCTGCAAAAGGAGTTGAACCTGCCCAAGAACCGCCTTATATGTGACATGCCCACCAGGTGGAACTCAACGTTGGCCATGCTGCAGCGGCTGCACAAGCAGCAGAGGGCCATCAATGAGTACCTGTGCGACTACGGCACCAGGACAGGGTCAGGGGAGCTTGGTTTTTTTCTCCACGCCAGTGGGGCATGATCAGGGATGCATGCACTGTCCTGGCACCATTTGAGGAGGCCACGAGGATGGTGAGCAGTGACAGTGCATGCATCAGTGACACTGTACCTCTTGTCCACCTGTTGGAGCACATGCTGCGTGGAATAATGGACAGGGCACTTGAGGCAGAACAGAGGCAGGAAGAGGAGGACTTCCTTGCCTCTCAAGGCCCCCTTTACCCAGACAGTGTTCCTTCTGTCCCACCCATCGCACAGGAAGAGGAGGAGGAGGAGGAGGAGGAGGATTGTGTCAGCATGGAGGTGGAGGCTGGCACTCAGCATCATCAGCAGCAGTCTTTTAGGGATGATTTACAGTCCCAAGAAACCAGTGGACTTGTACGTGGCTGGGAGGAGGTGGCTGCGGATCATGTCGTCCTTAGTGACCCAGAGGACTCCGGAGCGAATGCCTCAGCAAACCTACGCTGCATGGCCTCCCTGATCCTGCAAAGTCTGCGGAAGGATCCTCGTATTCTTCGGATCAAGGAGAGGGACCATTACTGGCTGGCCACTCTCCTTGATCCACGGTACAAGGGTAAGGTTGCGGACCTTATGTTACCGTCGCAGAGGGAGCAGAGGATGAGACAACTCCGGGAGGCCTTGCAGAAAGGTCTGTGCAACGCGTTCCCAGAGACTGGGAGGTTACAAACTCCTGGTCCTGGACAACGAGTTGCTGAGGCTTCGGCCAGTCAAAGAAGGAGCGGTGGGGAAGGTGGCCGTCTGACCGATGCGTTCAGACAATTCTTTAGTCCGCAGCCCCAAAGTATGATCGGTTCCAGCAACCATCGCCAGCGTCTGATAAACATGGTGCAGGAATATCTAGGGGCAAGGTCAGACTTGGACACCTTCCCCACCGAAAATCCTCTGGCTTACTGGGTCTTGAGGATGGATCACTGGCCAGAGCTTGCACAGTATGCAATTGAGCTACTGGCCTGTCCTGCATCCAGCGTTCTTTCGGAACGCACATTCAGTGCTGCTGGAGGATTTGTCACGGATCACAGGGTGCGCCTGTCCACCGACTCGGTTGATCGACTGACTTTCATCAAAATGAACCAGTCTTGGATCACCACCAGCTACCACACACCTGATGCTGATATAACAGACTAATTGATTTTAACATGTCACATCCCTTCAAGACTGATGCTGAGTGCCTGTGCTGTTATGTTGACTGGCTATCCTCCTCCTCCGAGTCCTCAATGATACGATTGATGATGATAGCTTGGAAGATCATTTTTGTTTATGGGTGCCGCCACCAGTGGCTAAGGCCCAATTTTTCAGCCCCTGTTTTACAGGGGCGTGTAATTACAATTTTTTTAGCAATAATTTGCCATAGGGCTCATTGCTGTGCTCCAAGTACAGTATCTGTGAGGGGTTGGAGTGTTGTGGCACCAGTGCCTAAGGCCCAATTTTTCAGCCCCTGTTTAACAGGGGCGTGTCATTACAATTTTTGAAGCAATACTTTGCAACAGGGCTCATTGCTGTGCTCCAAGTACAGTATCTGTGAGGGGTTGTAGTGTTGTGCCACCAGTGCCTAA
Source organism: Rana muscosa (assembly GCA_029206835.1). Lineage (NCBI taxonomy): Eukaryota > Metazoa > Chordata > Amphibia > Anura > Ranidae > Rana > Rana muscosa. Next base: position 337,749,403 of record CM055125.1, on the reverse strand, counting down.
GTCCCAATTTTTCAGCCCCTGTTCAACAGGGGCATGCAATTACAATTCTTGATCTAATAATTCACAGCAGGGCCCATTCCTGCACCCACCAAGAGTAACTCTGAGGGCTTACAGTGTTGTGGCAACGCCACCACCACCACCACCACCACCACCACCACCACGAAAGGCCCAATTTTTCAGCCCCTGTTCAAAAGGGGCATGTAATTACAATTCTTGATCTAATAATTCACAGCAGGGCCCATTCCTGCACCCACCAAGAGTAACTCTGAGGGCTTACAGTGTTGTGGCAACGCCACCACCACCACCACCACGAAAGGCCTAATTTTTCAGCCCCTGTTCAAAAGGGGCATGTAATTACAATTCTTGATCTAATAATTCACAGCAGGGCCCATTGCTGCACCCACCAAGAGTAACTCTGAGGGCTTACAGTGTTGTGGCAACGCCACCACCACCAGCACCACGAAAGGCCCAATTTTTCAGCCCCTGTTGAAAAGGGGCATGTAATTACAATTCTTGATCTAATAATTCACAGCAGGGCCCATTGCTGCACCCACCAAGAGTAACTCTGAGGGCTTACAGTGTTGTGGCAACGCCACCACCACCACCACCACGAAAGGCCCAATTTTTCAGCCCCTGTTCAAAAGGGGCATGTAATTACAATTCTTGATCTAATAATTCACAGCAGGGCCCATTCCTGCACCCACCAAGAGTAACTGTCAGGGCTTACAGTGTTGTGGCACCAGCACCACCATCAAAGGCCCAATTTTTACTACCACTGTTCAACAATTATATGTAATTAAAATTCCTGATATAATAGTTGACAGCAGGGCGTTCCAGCACCAACCAAGAGTAACTGTGAGTGCTTACAGTGTTGTGCCAACACCAACAACTAAGGGGCCTATTTCTGCAGAGTATATACGGCAGGTCCCTACTTTCAAACATCCAACTTACAAACGACTCCTACTTGCAAACGCAAGAAGACAACAGGAAGTGAGAGGAAATCTACCCCATGGAAGGAAAATTCTCTCCTGTAAGAATTAATATGGGAGAAAGGTGTCTCCTCTGTACTGATGCTTTATCACCAATCCTTGTTTCAAGAAAAACACCACATTTCAAAAACAGTTGTCATTGGGACGGAAAGTGAGGTGAAATGTTCTGAACAGGGGCACAGACAGCAAAACAAATGTTACAGGGGTGATAACCCTTACCTATGTTTTCCAAAAAGTTTAAAAATAGATTTTTGGGCTGGAGCTACACTTAAACAATGTACCTGTTCAAAATTACAAACAGATTCTACATAAGAACAAACCTACAGTCCCTGTCTTGTATGCACCGCCTGTATACGGCTGTTCAGAGTATATAGGGCCTTTTTTATTTTATGTGCGGGGTTCCCCTTAATATCCATACAAGACCCAAAGGGGCTGGTAATGGGCTGGGGTAGGGGGGGGGGTCATGGGGTAGCTATGCCATTTTTCTTAAAGATTTTCATCCATATTACCGGGACCAGACATTACATTAAAGCCGCAAGCAGTTTTAAATGGCTTTTTTTTCCTTTAGAAGTGTCATTTTGTGCAGGGACAGTTCTAAACACGGGAAACACGTGGCACTTCACAGGCATACTTTAGACACCCCCCAGGTACGATATTTAAAGGAATATTTGACTTTTTTTTTTTCACTTTATGCATCATTAAAATGACTGCTCCCGAAAAACGACCGTTTTTAAAACTTCTTTTTGCATTGATACATGTCCCCTGGTGCAGAACCCGGGTTCCCAAACCCTTTTTAGGACAATAACATGCATAATAGTTGTTATAATTAGCACTTTAGAATTCGAACGTTCGCATCCATTGTATTTAATAGGGTTCTAATGTTCGTACGAACTTTCGGTCCGTTCGCGGGTTCTGGTGCGAACCGAACCCGGGGGTGTTCGGCTCATCACTACTCCTCAGGAGGACACGGTGGGTCTAGGGAAGGAGTGACTGATGATGACATTGATACGAGGGAAGAGGATGCTTTGGCAGCTGCTTTGCCAGTACCCTGAGCCTGGGTGAGAGAGGATGAGGAGGATGAGGAGGGCTTGGTCATCCACTCTACCAAGTCTTCGGCATGATGCGGCTCAACACGTCCAGCTGCCGAAAATAAGGACAAGCGTGTCCCATGGCTACGTGCTGATGACGATGCACCGCGTCCACGACCAGCACTGTTGTCTCTAGACACAGAGCCTGCTTGCCCTCTTTTATTGGCTCCTGCCTGTCTGCCTCTCCTTGTTTGCCTTCCAGACATTCTAATGGCCTGCAGGGAGATGGGAAAACCAGCAATAAGGGCTAGCTTCAGGTGTATACTGTGCAGGAGACACACTACGCCCGCTGTAAGTGCTGCAGATGCCTGCCTGTGTTACACAACAGGGAAACACAGCAATAAGGGCTAGCTTCAGGTGTATATTTTGCAGGAAGCACACTACGCCCGCTGTAAGTGCTGCAGATGCCTGCCTGTGTTACACAACAGAAAAACACAGCAATAAGGGCTAGCTTCAGGTGTATCCTGTGCAGGAGGCTTAGCAAAAATGACACTGACACTGTCCCCTGCCTATCCTTCTCTCTCCCTGCACACAAGGTTTAGCAAATAATATCACTGACACTGTCCCTGCCTATCCTTCTCTCTCCTTGCACACAAGGTTTAGCAAATAATATCACTGACACTGTCCCTGCCTATCCTTTTCTCTCCCTGCACACAAGTTAAATGAACAAATAGCACTGACACTGTCCCTGCCTATCCTTCTCTCTCCCTGAACCGGAACACACTACACAAGGCCGCCGCGCTGGCGGCCTTTTATAGTGTGGGGTGTGTACTAAATCCCCCTGAGCTATATTTGGCCACAGGCATCCTGCCTGTGGCCAATTATGGCTCTCCTCACTGCCAGCGCTGTGATTGGCCAAGCATGCGGGGTCACAGTGCATGCTTGGCCAATCACAGCGCCTGGATTGCACTGCGATGGCGTAGTGCATTGTGGGCCGTTCGTGTCACTCGAATTTGGCGCGAACGGCCCAAATAGTTCGATCTTCGTCGAACGATCGAACAGCCGATGTTCGAGTCGAACGTATGTTCGACTCGAACACCGAGCTCATCCCTAGTAATAAAATATAACTGGATTTACTTTTATATAAAGGTTCAAGGTTAAACACATCACATAGCATACATGCAGAGCCCTGCAGCGATAAACATATTTATCAGTGATAGTGCAGAGTGGTCACCCGCCACGTGCAACTATCTTCTTTCCTTATGCGCAATATGGCGCAGCAAACAAAGATTTAACCCCCCCAGATCAGGCCTGACTCAGATTAAACTCAGTCCCTTATGAGAACAATTCTTCGCATGCAACTGGAACGGTGGTGCACTTTCAGGAAACAATATTTGTAATCCAATGGTAATAAATGAACAAGGTGGGCCAAGGCAGTCACTAGGCCCAACAAAGTAAAGGTTAATGAAGTGAGCAAGTGCTCGCTCACCACTCCGGAAGTGATCCCAGTCCGGCCTTCCACCACTGTGTATCCGCACACAGTGTCTCCAACGGCCGGTTCCCCGGTCCAGCGGATGTCAGCAAACTCAAACAGGAACAGGTGCCACCCAGGCTCTGCAGTGGGGTGGAAGGCTCTTTGGTAGGTATGCAAGGCCCAGGCTTCAGGCCTTACACAGCAGCGGATCCGCACAGGGAGTCCTGTTGCTTGCAGCGTGGTGTCCAATGAGAACGAGCTTCACCTCGCCCCCTCCTCTTATAGCCCCACCCATGAGTCTCTGCGGTGGCCCAATGCACCCTGGGTGCCGAACGGGGTTCTGGGTAACGTAGTCCAGGGGCCTCACAGGAGACCCCGCTTCAAGCATTTTCTGTATTGCTGTAGGTGTGAGATACACCGTTTCCATACTGTGGGTGTATTGTGCTCTTTCAAAAAGACCCATTTAGGGCAAAAAAAATATTTTGCAGTGCTTTCTGCATATCTGGAGCTGTGTGAACTAAACAATTTCTATATATTTTTCTTCTACGGTGCTATCCTAAAAAAATAAAAAAAATTTGAATAGCATTTTCTGCAGTTCTGTAGCTGTGAGATACAGCGTTTACGTACTGTCAGTGTGTTGTGCTCTTCCAAAAACACCCATTTAGGGCAAGATCCTAAATTTGGAAAATATGAGGAGAACGTCAAAGGGACGTGGTGGCCCCGGTCGTGGTGCTGCTGGTGGAGCTCCTGTTGCAGGGAGAGGACGTGGTCGATCTGTGTCAGCTACACGCACAAGTGAAACACCTTCCTCAGGTGCGAGTAGGCGACCGAGCCTGCAGCTGTATTTTGTCGCGCCTAATGAGGCTGTACGAATGTTGAGGCCAGGACAAGTACAGGTAGATTGGGTTGCTGACAGTGCCTCGGGTTCCTTCACATTGTCTCCCACCCACTCTTCTGATGAAAGATCAGAGTTGGCACCTGAAGCCCATGTCCATCAGTCTTTCACCTCACCCCCTTGCAAATCAGCCAAGCAGTCTGAGCCCCAAATCATGCAGCAGTCTCTTCTGCTTTTCGATGACTCTGTTAGCAGGGTTTCCCAGGGCCATCCACCTAGCCCTGCCCCAGAAGTGGAAGAGATTGAGTGCACCGATGCCTAACCACTTATGTTTCATGATGAGTACATGGGAGGACCATCGCAGCACGTCTTGGATGATGACGAAACACAGGTGCCAACTGCTGCTGCTTTTGCAATCGTGCACACAGACATGGAGGGCAGGGGTGAAGACTGGGTGGAAGATGATGTGGAGGACGATGAGGTCCTCGACCCCACATGGAATCAACGTTATGCAGGAGAGCAGTGTAGTTCGGAGGAAGAGGCGGTGGTCGCACAGAGCCACCAGCACAGCAGAAGAGGGAGCAGGGTGCAAAAGCAGAGCGGCCGTCCCCTAGACAGTACGTCTGCTACTGCCCAACGCAGCAAGGGACCGAGCACACCAAAGCCAGGTCCAAGGAGTTCCCTAGCATGGCAATTCTTCACACAATGTGCTGATGACAAGACACGAGTGGTTTGCACGCTGTGCAATCAGAGCCTGAAGCGAGGCATAAACGTTCTCAACCTGAGCACAACCTGCATGACCAGGCATCTAAGTGCAAAGCACGAGCTGCAGTGGAGTAGACACCTCCAAAACGAAGAAAGGTCTCTGGCTCCTCCTCCTTCCTCTTCTGCTACAGTCTCGGCCTCTTCATCCACCTCTGTAGTGACAGTAGCACCTGCCAACCCATAAACAGAGCATCTGCCAGCAACACTACCACCTGGGTCACCAACCATCTCCACAATGTCCCATGGAAGCGTTCAGCTCTCTATCTCCCAAACACTGGAGCGGAAAAGGAAGTACCCCCTAGCCACCCGCGATCCCTGGTCCTGAATGCCAGCATTTCAAAATTCCTCGCCTTTGAAATGCTGTCATTCCGTCTGGTGGAGACGCAGAGTTTTAAAAGCCTGATGGCATTGGCTGTCCCACAGTACGTCGTGCCCAGCCGCCACTACTTTTCCAGGTGAGCCATCCCTTCCCTGCACAACCAAGTGGGGGACAAAATCAGGTGTGCACTGCGCAACGCCATCTGTGGCAAGGTCCACCTAACTACGGATGCGTGGACCAGTAAGCACGGTCAGGGACGTTATATCTCCCTAACAGCACACTGGGTAAATGCAGTGGCGGCTGGGCCTGAGGCAGATAGCAGTTTGGCGCATGTCCTTCCACCACGAGGATTGCAGGGCGCTTTAGTTTGCCTCCTGTTGCTAACTCCTCCTACTCGGCTTCCTCATCCTCTACCGCCTCCTCATCCGGTCAGCGTAACACCTTCACCACCAACTTCAGCACAGCCAGGGGTAAACGACAGCAGGCAGTTTTAAAACTTTCCTGTTTGGGGGAAAAACCCCACACCGCGCAGGAGTTGTGGAGGGACATGGAACAACAGACCGATGAGTGGTTGCTGTCAGTGAGCCTCAAGCCCGGCCTGGTGGTGTGCGATAATGGGCGAAATCTCGTAGCAGCTCTGGGCCTAGCCGGTTTGATGCACATCCCTTGCCTGGCGCATGTGCTGAACTTGGTGGTCCAGAGGTTCCTGAAAAATTACCCCAATATGCCAGAGCTGCTGCAGAAAGTGTGGGCCGTCTGTGCACACTTTCGGCGTTCTCACCCTGCTGCTGCTCGCCTGTCAGCGCTGCAGCGTAACTTCGGCCTTCCCGCTCACCGCCTCATATGTGACGTGCCCACAAGGTGGAACTCCACCTTGCACATGCTGCGAGCAGCAGCAGGCGATAGTGAAGTTTCAGCTGCAGCAATCACGCGTGAGTCGCTCTGCGGAACAGCACCACTTCACCACCAATAACTGGGCCTCCATGCGAGACCTGTGTGCCTTGTTGCGCTGTTTCGAGTACTCCACCAACATGGCCAGTGCCAATGATGCCGTTCTCAGCATTTACTATCCCAGTTCTATGCCTCCTTGAAAAAACGCTTCGGGCGATGATGGAAGAGGATGTGGCACAGGATGAGGAGGAGGAGGAGGAGGCGGAATCATTTCAAAGGCTTTCAGGGCAGTCTTTCACAAGTGGCTACGAGGGTGGGTTCCTGATCCAACAAACGCCAGGTACACAATTGTCCGGCAGCAAGGGCACAGTTCTGGAGGATGACGAGGTGGAGGATGAGTAGGAGGAGATGGGAGGAGGAGGAACCATGTACACAGCAGGGTGGCACCCAGACCATCTCATGGCCATCACTGGTGCATGGCTGGGGGGATACAGAGGACACAGACGATACACCTCCCACAGAGGACAACTTTTCTTCGCTCATGTGTGCCAGGCTGCCCAGAGGCAATTACATGCTGCAGTGTTTCCGCAACGACCGCCGAGTTGCCCACATTTTAACTGGTGCTGATCACTGGGTGGCCACCCTGCTGGATCCCCGTTACAAGGACAACGTACCCTCCTTAATTCCCTCACTGGAGCGGGATCGTAAGATGCGTGAGTACAAGCGCACGCTGGTAGACGCGCTGCTGGTGGCATTCCCACCTGACAGCAGGCGTACGGTGGAAGCACAAGGCGAAGGCAGAGGAGGAGGAAGAGGTCGCCAACGCAGCCGGGGCACCGCCAGCACCTCAGAAGGCAGGGTTAGCATGGCTGAAATGTGGAAAAGCTTTGTCAGCACGCCACAACAACCAGCACCACCAGCTGAGATGGAACGTCTTAGCAGGAGGCAGCATTTAACCAACATGGTTGAGCAGTATGTGTGCACAGGCCTTCACGTACTGGATGACGGGTCTGCCCCCTTCAACTTCTGGGTCTCCAAATTGGGCACATGGCCTGAGCTTGCCCTTTACGCCTTGGAGGTGCTGGCCTGCCCTGCAGCCAGTGTATTATCTGAACGTGTATTTAGCACGGCATGGGGCGTTATCACAGACAAGCGCAGCCGCCTGTCCAGAGCCAATGTGGACAAGCTCACGTTCATTAAAATGAACCAGGCATGGATCCCACAGGACTTGTCCGTACCTTGTGCAGAATAGACATGTATACAGATGTTCTGACAAAAACTGTCCGGCCCGTACTGCACAGGCGCAGCGCTTGCGCAGTACGGAGGACAAGGAGATTCACAAAATCTCCAAAGATGAACGGCGCCTGCGCCGTGAGTGCAGGTTCAAGCCCCACCATCCAAGTGGACATACGGTAGCACATAGTAACAGGGCCCCTCACGAGCTCGCTTCGATCGCCACGCTTCGGGCACGGCCTCGCTTGGCTCGGCTTGAACCTCGGATGGTGTGGCTTGAACCTGGACTCACCACGCAGGCGCCGTTCGTCTTGTGAGATTTTCTAAATCCCCTTGTCCTACGTACTGAGCAAGCGCAGTACAGGGCGGACACTATCCGACGGGGGACAGAATTCGACACATCACCGGCCTTACCCAGCCATTGTTTTATTTTTGAACCAGTGTTGGCTACCTCGTCCTCCTCCACCGCCGTTTCCACCTACACAGCCACATCCACCGCCACCTCAACCTCCTACTCCATATGGACCTCGTCTTCCTAGGTCAAGATTATAATTTTTATTTTTTATTTTTGTAGCGCACAGATCCTTTCCCCCTTACCTGCCTTTATGTTGTTGGCTCCTCGCAGGAGGGAGAAAGGCGCACCGCACTACCAGCCCGTACCCTCCTGTATAAAGAGGTTGAACGGTGTACTTGACGGGCCGTGTCCACAGCCGGAGTCAAAACTCCTCCAGAAGAATGATTCTCACCTCTACTGTAGGTAGAGGCAAGTCCTTGAATTTCCAGTAAAGTCAATGTCCACACCAGCTGAAACTACAACTCTGAGTTTATTCTCTCATGGCAAAATAAACTGTACTTGGATAGAAAAGGTTAGAGCAAAGAAACAGGACAGCTTAAGGTGTGGAGGAGGTCCAGGCACAAACGTAGCACATTCCCTTCACTGCTTAGGTTTCTCAAACAGTTTTAGGCGCACGGTCTCTGCCACAGACCGAGAGGTTGGTCTATGCCACAGACTGGGTGTACAAGGCCCCTGCCACGGACCTGGAGAACTTTGGTCTCTGCCACAGACCAGGGTGTATAAGGCCCCTGCCATGGGCCGCGTGAATAAGGCCTCTGATACAGTCAGGATGACCTTGAGCTTCTCCTTCTAAGAACTAGCCCATATCAAGGGGAAGACATCTCTCCAGGGAGTCAACAGACCCTATCTTCACCGTGCCTCCAGCATCGGGCCATCGGAAGGTTCCTCCCTTCCCTGGAACAGGGTCCCCTACACGACTCCTCGACCCTTAGCGGACTCCAGACGAAGGCTCTGGACCCCAGGCTTTACTCCCGCCCCTAGGCCTCCATACCCAGGGCAGCAGGAACTCCAGGATAGTACCTCACCCCGGGCTAAAGGTGCCCGAGATGGAACAGGAACACGTGCACCCTGGCCGAAGGCACCTGGGCGCGGACCCCACTGGACATCAGCCCCCAGGCCAAAGGTGCCTGGGGCTTGGACCCCGATCAGGAGGCGTCTGCCCCTTTTATATCCTCTCCCGGCATGCACAGCAGGTTCCCCGCCCCGCTGTACTACTGCCAAGAGGGGACACAAAAGGCACAGCACTGTATCGGCGGTTCAACCCTAGCCTACCATGGCAGCGCCACCTGTAGGCCGCAGGGAACTGCACACCAATACTGTCCCCTGAGGACAAAATGGTCAATGAATCCTACAGAATTAGGGTGTTTGAAATAAAAATGTAGCGGGGTGCTAAATTTAAGGGAAGTGTTTGAGTGATAAATAGGCTCAAAGTATTTTATTTTCCCACTAGCTAATCCATTAAATTACATTTTTTTTTCCAGAAAGGGCGTATTCTGGGGCATTCCCACCATATGTGTGGCATCGTGACGTTGAGTTTCTGAGGTTCTTAATGACTTCCTGTACCTCTTCTGCTGAAAAGGGGGCCTCCAGCATATTTTTTAATTTTTTTAATGTTATTTTAAGTTATTTTCCTATCCACATTTGTTTGCAGAGCACTTCCCATGCTCTTAAGGCGGAGGTTCCGCGGCAAATCTTTTTTTTTTTTTAGCTTGCATGCAAAGTATTTTTAGATCACCAATTAGTACTCACGTGTTTGGTGATTTTTAACCTCCCCTGTCTTTTTTCTGGCAAAAGATGCACTTTTAAAATCAGCCGTCAGAATTTTCCATTTTGCTTGTGGGCATTGTGAAGCCCACAAGCACTGACTTCCTGGTAGCGGTGGACGGTGTTCTGCAGAAAAAGTTCCCCAGCGGATAAGGTTCCCCCCCCCTGTACTGCGCATGCGCGGCACGAACCTCAACGGAGTTTCCGAAAGTAGCCGAACATGTAGAGCTGCGAGTTAGCTCTACACGGCGCCTGCGCAATGACTAGGAGCCATGTAGAGCTGACTGCGCAGGCGCCGTGTAGAGCCGACTCGCAGCTCTACATGTTCGGCTACTTTCGGAAACTCCTTTGAGGTTCGTGCCGCGCATGCGCAGTACAGGGGGGGGGGGAACCTTATCCGCCGGGGAACTTTTTCTGCAGGACATGTCACATCTGGGCAAACTCCCAGATTACATTGCAGGAGAATAGAAACGCCTACTCCCGCGGGAGTGAGTACCCGGAAGTCGGAATTGAAATGACAATAGTACAGTATGTACAGAAAAAAAAAAAAAGTGGCTACTGTACATGTTTGTAGTGTAAGGAGTGTGGTCATATATGGATGTTATTTTGGGTGGAACTCCGCTTTAACAACATTTTGCTGCCATTTGCAGCCCTCTAGCCCTTTCCATTACTTTTTTAGAGCCTTTTTAGTCCTCAGAAGTTCGGGTCCCTATTGACTTCAATGGGGTTCGGGTTCGGGGTAAAGCTCGGGTCAAGTTCGGTCCCGAACTCAAACTTTTTTCCGAAGTTTGGCCGAACCCGTCGAACCCAAACATCAAGGTGTCCGCTCAACTCTACTCTTTAGGAATCGATCGCAGAACCGTTGTAACACATTCTTGGATTGCCGACACGTCTGCTAAACATTGTCTTGACCTTAGACTTTTGCAGGCGACTCTCTTTTTGGGTCACGGGGAAGACGGTGAACGCCATTTTATCGATTGCCGTTTGGATTCCGGATCGAACTGGTAGCACCAGGTCTCATGCCCTATGATAATGGTTCACAGAAAGGATGGATCCTGGTCACATATGGTAATGAAATTTCCAAAGGTTTCCAACCATTTTTGCTTTCTGTTCGTCTGTCAGCTTGTGTGGCACAAACCGGGAACAGATATTCTGCTTACCCAAATCTTCACAGACGATGGTGCGAATCGTGTCCTCGCTAATGCCCAATTCCTCCGCCATAAATCAGTAGCCGATCTCGTGCCAGCATTTGTCGCACACGCTCAAACATGTCTGGGGTTTTGCTTGTCAACGGCCAACCCGAATGTGGCTCACCCTCAGTTGTTTCCTTCCTGTCGTGAAAGCGTTTGAACCAGTCGTAAACACATTTTCTGCTCAATTTTCCCAATTTGTAGCAGGGCTTGATGTTCTCTCGTTGCTCCATTGCACTGTGACCCTACCTGTCACACTGACTACATTCGACTGCCCGCAGTGGGTATACCCTGACAGTCACATTTACTCCACACTAGGTGGTGCTTTTCGACGTGTCTCTGGATAGCCATGTGCATGCGTGCGCACCTGGCCCATGTTGCCGTTGAGATATCAGACCATTCACTAAACTATTTAGAGACTCCTCGTTACTTCTGCTTGGATTTAAGTTTATGGAATGCAGCAGTTGTTCAGAGTCAGCCATTGAGCACCAAGCTGGGAAGAATATGGGCCTTTGTCATTGGTTGGTGAAGTAAATATGCAATCATATACTCTACTGTAACCTACTGTAACCTATATAACTATTGCATATATGTATTAATTTGTATATCCCTATAATTAGCTAATCTATCGAGAGTATGCTAGGCCTAATGATATAATGTTAGCTATGAAGACAGACACATCTGCTTAGTAAACAATGTTACATTTATTTCTCAAGAACATAGGAATATACTAAACAGCAGATATCTATACCATATAACAACAATCAAACATCAAAGATACTTAACACATCCTATAGATAGACTCCTCGTTGACTTGTCTGAGATGTTAAAAGAGAGCTCTCTGGATGCAACAGCCCTTTTTAAAGAACCTCAGTCAAACCTTGTCCAAACCCCCCCCCCCCCCCCTCCAGTCGGTTTTGGTCGAATCAGAGTGTTCACAGGGCAGTCTCCCTGAACAGATTACTGACTGTCCTGCCATAATTGGCCCCTGGGGGCAGTATTGCCCATATCATCTCCAATAGCTTGTTGGTCTTTGATCTTTGCCATTAATTATTTTAGTAGTCACAACTCTCTTTGAAGCTTGCTTGCGGAGTGGCTAATCAAGGAATCTCGTAGACAGATTGGAGCCGGTAGTGTCATGTAAAGATAGAGGCTTAATTGATTACATCCCAACTTGGGAGCCAAATGGCTGTCCTACAGAGAGTGAGAATATCTTTATTCTTTAAAACCGTGGCAGCCTGGTTGATCTTTGGGGAAAAGGGAAACATATGTAGAAAATCCAGAAATATGACATCGGACCATGTTGCCTTCCAACAGTTGGTAATTGTGGGTCTGTTTAGACCAGCCTTTCTCAACTAGGGTTCCTCTGTTACTAGAGGTTCCTTGAGCAATGAGCAACTTCTGCCTCTCAGATGAGGACCCGCTGTCAGCAATGATCTTTTTAGCGATCTATAAGGGGAAGGTCTACCCCATGACTACAAATGTAAGGACCGTTTATTAAGGTGATTATCATACTAATGTACTGTAAACATCCTGTACATGTTATACATGATATAGTAGTAATTATTAGCAGAGGTTCCGTGAGATCGTAAAGTTATTTCAATGGTTCTTGCATAATAAAAAGGTCGGTAAAGACTGCTTTAGACATTAAGAAGGCATGACACCAAGTGTTGGGCAGAAGGCTCTGAGGACAATTTGACCTCAGTGAGATATTTGTGTCATTGCTAATGAGTGTTATATAATGCATGTTTTCATATTCTCTACTCTATTTTACAGTCTACATTTTAAACCGTATAACTGCCAGCTCAAATAACATCAAGATTTTCTAAATTGGAGATAAAAAACCAAAGCAAAATAGGTTGAAGTTATGCAGGAATTAATATACTGTATGGAAAGATTTGCCTCTTATTTAGATGCAGAAGATTAATTATAATTTAGAAAAAGGGAGATGGACATTTTGGTTCATGGAGCATAGTGCAGATAGTTTATTGATAAGCATTGACGTGCATTGGTTGTCTACAGCATTGCTGATTTTCATCACTGCAGCCTGAAGGCACCCAACAGTTGGTGACCAAAGTCACAGCCCTCTGCTAGGGTCACCTCCAATGTGAGATGACTATTCCCATGGAAAAAATGCGTGGCCAATAATTAAGAAAGATTACCCATTTTTTTCTTTTGGATAAGGTGTTATATTTTATTCAGATTCATCATAAGTTAGATAAGCTATTAAAAGTAGAGTACTGGAGTAATTTCCAATTTATATTTATATTTCAGCCATTCTCATGCAGGGTTCCTTGAAATTCTTGGTTTCTGCTAGAGGTCTCCAGGGGTTCCTTAAACTGTGAGTGATGGTGCCTGCATAGTTCCTGGGCCAACACCACTTGGAATAGTTTGCGGTATGACACAAGGGATCTTTTTAGCTGTCTGCCAGGGTAGGACTTTTTGACAACAAATGTCCGGCGGACCTGTTTGATCGGACAATCCGACCATGTGTACACTCCATCGGACAAATGTTTTCGCTTTTTCATCGGACAAATGTTCGCTGTGAAAACAGACAATCTTTCCGGCAACAAATGTCCTACGTCGGCTAATCCGATCATGTGTACACAAGTCCATCGGGCTAAAGTCAAAAGTACAAACACACATGCTCAGAACCAATGCTAAAGATCAGACAACAATAGCAGAAGTTGCCCAAAGGGTGGCGGTAAAGAGCTGAAAAACCACGTGATTTGGTGAAAGTTGGCTGAAAAAGTCATGCCGTGTGTATGCATAACAAGTTCACGGACAACACCCTTCGAAAAAAAATCCACGGAAAAGTCAGATGGAAGTCTAATTGTGTGTATGACGCTTTAAGAAGCATTCTTTTAATTGACCACCAATGTAAGGAACATTTCTCCCAATGAACACCAATGTAAGGAGTATTCCTCTCACTGAACACCAATGATTTGTTTTTAGCAGGGATTCCCCCAGACATGGACATTTTTTCAAGGGTTCATCTGGGTAAAAGGTTGAGAAATACTGCTCTATTAAGGAGTGTTAACATTCTCCAATCCTCTTTATACATAGTTAAAGTCCTGGATTCAAAACCCGCCATGGGAAATATTAGCATTGCATTTGTTTGTACTCCCTGGGGGTTTCCTCTAACAGTCATACTAGTAGGTCAATTGGTTCCCTTCTAAATTTTAGCTAGGTCTCTGTATGCATGTGGTAGGGACATTAGACTGTGATCACATTTTTTGGACATGAAGTAAATGTTTCTATGTACTCTGTAAATTAGTAGTATCTTGGCGCAACATGTGTGGACACCTGACCATCACACCTAAATAGTCTTGTTGGACACCCCATTCACCATGGCTACTGATATGGAATTGCCAATCTTTGCAGTTATCACAGCCTCCACTCTTCTAGTAATGTTTTCTACAAGATTTTGGAGGCCAGCTGTGGGAATTTATACCCATTCGTGCATTTGTGAGGTCAAGTGCTGATGATGTTGGATCAGATCTGGCTCACGATTGGTGTCCCATGCCATCCTAAAAGGTGTTCTTTCGGATCAAGGTTAGAACAGGTTAGCAAGTTCCATCACACTAAACTCATGAAACCGTGTCTTTTTAGAGCTGACTTTGTGCGCAGGGGCACAGTCATGCTGGAACAGAAAAGGGCCTTCCCCAAACTGTTACCACAAAGTTTAAAGACCACAATTGTCTAATGTAGCCTTTCTCAACCTTTTCAATATAGAAGAACCCTTGAAAAAAATGTCCAGTCTCAGGGACCCCTAATAAAAATTATTATATTTATCTAGCACTACCCCCGTAGGAGCTGCTGGTTTGTTTTTGGGCCTGCGCTCTGCCTATCAACCCCTGTAAGTTTGGCTCAATTCCCCTTGGCACAACTGGACATCACAATGATTGGGGAACCCACTGGAAGTTGGGAACTGCAATGATACCATGCAGTAATACAAATACAGCTGAATACTGTTACCTTGTACTGGCCACCCCTCCGATGGTAACAGATAAGACTCCACACCAGATGCAGTTCAACCAAGAAATGAGCGTTTACTTGGTAAAGAAATATAAGCAAAGTTAAACAACAACTAGTTGACTTCAAACAGGGCCTGTAAGAGTCAATGATATGAGGATAGACAACAAGTTTAACAATGCGAGGCAAAGTCAGATTTGAGTAAGTACACAGTGGAGGGATCCCCCCAATGCAATACGTCGGCACTGGAGTACCTCTCCACTAGGCCTCACCCAGCTCTCAGAAATAATACTGACTGTATAAACAAGTTCTATTATACATGTGAGTCTTATTGCTCTTTGGTTCCCTCTAGCGGGCAATCCCCATGCACGTGTCCTACTGCATTAACTCAGACAAATAAGCAGAATCCTGTAATTGTTCCTTCCAGTTAACAGTAGTCTTCGCTAGCTTTAGTTGGTGCACATTAATAATTTGTAATCCAGGGAAAAGGTGAAGGAAGATTGAACAGTTAATGTGTGGTAGAAAGGGCAAATGGGATGCTGATCCTTCCCAAAGCACTGACTGACTCCTGAATACGGCGTGACTCTGCCCGCGGTACTGCAGTTACCAGCAAGCATAGGTAAATAAGTAAAGTTGTGGAAGTCACCTTCCTGCAACACAGTTAGTTGTGTTTGTGGGCAGGTGCCCTCTCACCACATGAGGCCTTGACTCGCTGGTATCCTCCGACAGGGCCCTCTTGGTTCGCAGCCTCCGGATGAGTCGTTGTCCCCGGTCCTCCGCTTAGCCGATTGCCACACGTTGGGGAGATAGGTGACTCTGGATGTTCAGGAGTATGGAGCTGTCCCTCTCCCTGGTCCGATCAGCAGGGATGTAGCTGGGATCCCTCCGACAGACAGTCCGGCCTCCGGTTCCCTAGGCCCAGGCTTTTAAGGCCTAAGCACCCTCGCTGCGAGCCTCTTGCCGCTTGCAAGATGGCGCTCCCAAGAGAGCGAACTCCAGCCCCGCCTCCCTTTTTAAAAGGTCCTCCCAGCAGGCAGTGCGTGACGCAACGCTCCTTCACAGCAAGTGGCGTTGTGGGCCTTGTAGTCTATTTTTGACCCATAGCGATAGAGTCTCTGTCTCTCCGCACCACAAGATCCATCATGCATTGACCTACTATAGCTGAACCCAACAACTTGCAGCAGTATGGGGCAAACGGATAATGAAAAGAACTACGTTTTTATAGGCACAAACTGTAGTCCATAAGCTACGAGCAAAAGTAACACCTTGCTACACTTACAACTCATGATACATTAGTGTTGTGTTTCTTAACTCCAGTCCTCAAGGCACCCCAACACATCATGTTTTCAGGATTTCCCTTAGATGAAACAGCTGTTGTAATTACTAAGGCCGTGAAACTGATCAAATCACCTGTGCAAAATTAATGGAAAGCCTGAAAACATGACTTGTTGGGGCGCCTTGAGGACTGG
Source organism: Rana muscosa (assembly GCA_029206835.1). Taxonomy (NCBI): domain Eukaryota; kingdom Metazoa; phylum Chordata; class Amphibia; order Anura; family Ranidae; genus Rana; species Rana muscosa. The sequence continues at coordinate 337,733,116 of CM055125.1, read as the reverse complement.
AGTTAAGAAACACTGCATTAGTGTGATGGTCAGTGTGAAGAATGCTCCTTACAGATAGCTAAAAAGATCAATGGTGTCAGTAGGAACTTATCTTAGAGGCAGAAATTGCTTATTGCTTAAGGAACCCCTAGCAAGCTTTGGAGGAACCCGAAGGTTCTATGGAACCCTGGTTAGGAAAGAAACCCTGGTCTAAAGTTTTTTTGTATTGTATCAGTAACAGTACCCTTCACTGGAAAGTAATTTTTTTGGGGGGGCTGTCCAGCACAATACAATATACTATGGTCAGGTTCACAAATGTTTGGCCATATAGTGTAGGACATTCCAGGGCAAGACCAGCAAATGCACATACTGGTGTAGCGGGGTCTCCTTTAAGGCCCCAGGACTACGTTACCCAGAACCCCGTTCGGCACCCAGAGTGCAGTTGGCCACCGCAGAGACTCATGGGAAAGGGCTATTTAAGGAGGAGGCGAGGCGGAGCTCGGCCTCTTTGGACACCGCACTGCAAGCAAGAGTTTCTTCCTGTGCGGATCTGCTGCAGTGCAAGGCCTGAAGCCTGGGCCTTGCGCAACTTCCAAAGAGCCTTCCACCCCACTGCGGAGCCTGGGTGGCACTGGACTTGTCGAGTGAGGACATCAGTTAGATCGGGGACCCGATCGTTGTAGACGCTGTGTGCGGAGACACAGCAGGTGGAAGTCCCGAACTGGGATCGCGTCCGGAGTGGTGAGCGAGCACTTGCTCAAGCCAATAGACTGTACCGTGTTAGGCCTATAGACTGCCTTGGTCCACCTATCATTGTTTGGTGTTTTATTAGGAGACCCGTAGCAGGACAGAGTTGAAGGGTCTCCAGTTTAGTGTTCCTTGAGACTGCCTACTTGTGGATTACAAATATCATCTCATCAAGTGCACCACCGAAAGTTTGCATGCGAAGAAATCCTAGAGTGAAAAGACTGAGATTTCTTCTATGTCAGGCCTGACTAGGGGGGAGATAGAATATTGTTTAGTGCGCCACAGGGCGCGTGCACCATAATAGCTGCGCGAAGTGTATTACCGCTCTGGGCCATTGTTGTGTGCTATATCTATTGCTACAGGGCTCTGTAAGCAAGTTGCATGTGTTCTGTTCTGCCTATGCTTTTGATATAAAAGTAAAGCCGTTGCATTTGATCTCTCGCCTCAGTGTGTTGTGTTACTCTGAAAGAGATTGCCCCTTACAATATTACTGAATGTGATATAAGTTTAACCCTAGACTAACTGTGCCAGAGTGGGTCGAGTAAGATTGCCGGGGGTTGGCGGTGCTGTATGCAGGGCCCGAAATCCAACCAGTGGCTCTCTTAACTGGGGGTAGCGCTACACTGGGTTTGTTGACCTAAATCCTGCAAGAATTAGCACGTTTGCCTTTAAAAGTCATTATTGTCTTTTAAATCACATTTCCTGGGATGGCCACTAGAGGGAGACCATTATAGACTTGTATGTAAAATGAAAATTTTAAACGGTAAGCAACAAAAAATGTGAGTTAAGTAAAAAAAAAAAAGTCAAGTTAATGTTACAATAACAATGTACTTACTGAAAATACTTGTCTGCAGAGGCACCTGGATAACTTCATAGGCCGTAGAAAAACTCTTGAACACGCTTTGTTCCATTTACAGGCAGATGTGTTTTAAGATGACTAAGTGATTTCCTAAGAATGAAATGGGTGATAAGTGCCACTATACATGGACACTATAATGTCAGAATTAATATTGTTTCTGGTAATGAGAGATTTAGTTCCAACTCCCAACTTACCGTTGGACACACGGATCCTCCATCTGGGTGTGTTATCAACATTTTGTATAAGCTAGAAATTCCATACTTATCCATCCCTCCTTGATCTGCCAATTTTTCCCATGCATTCAGGCTACCCATCCCCCGAAGAGGTTTTGGGAGGGACTCTACAAAATGTTGCAGTTGTTTATATCTCCAGACATCCCATGGGATTATCCCATGTCTTTCACGTAGTTCCAAAAGGGAGAAAAGAGCATTCCCTTTCATAACATCTTTTAATCCCAGAAAGGTCGATGTAGTCCATTTTAAATATAACTTATTGTCTTTCCCCGGCGAAAAGTAATTGTTGCCTGTTAGGGCCATTAAAGGGCTATTATGCTGTCCCTGTATATTTTTTAATAATTTGTCCCACGTTCTCAATGCTTCTAGCGTACTTGGTGCCACATCTACTAGAGAGCCTCTGTACTGCCTTGGCATCCAAATTATCTGTCCCAGCATCAATTTACTAATATTGTCCTCCAATTCCACCCACTTTTTTTGCCAAGGAGGGTGGACCCAGTCCAAGATCCTCCGCAAAATTGCTGCCTCATGATATTTTTCGAGGTCGGGGAGGAATATACCTCCCTTCTCTTTTGATCTAGTCAGTGTCTTATAGGAAATACGATTACTTCTATTTACCACACAAATCTCTGTATTATTGATCTCAGGGTTTTAAAATACGCCACCGGAATATTAATTGGGAGACTTTGAAAAATGTACAAGGCTTTTGGTAGAATCATCATTTTAATCACACTTATTCTACCAAACCATGACAGTCTATGTGCGGGATATCCTTTCAATTCGCTTTTAATTTTATTCAAGAGAGGTATGTAATTATCTTGGTATAAGACTAATGTTGATTTCGACAGGAGTACTCCCAAATAGGGATGAGCCGAACACCCCCCCAGTTCGGTTCGCACCAGAACCTGCGAACGGACCGAAAGTTCGCGCAAACTTTAGAACCCTATTAAATACAATGGACACGAACGTTCGAAATCTAAAGTGCTAATTATAACGGCTAATATGCATGTTATTGTCCTAAAAAGGGTTTGGGGACCCGGGTTCTGCCCCAGGGAACATATATCAATGCAAAACAAAGTTTTAAAAACTGCCGTTTTTCGGGAGCAGTCATTTTAATGATGCATAAATTGAAAAAAAAAAAGTGAAATATTCCTTTAAATATCGTACCTGGGGGGTGTCTAAAGTATCCCTGTGAAGTGCCACGTGTTTCCCGTGTTTAGAACAGTCCCTGCACAAAATTACATTTCTAAAAGAAAAAAAGCCATTTAAAACTGCTTGCGGCTTTAATGTAATGTCTGGTCCCGGTAATATGGATGAAAATCTTTGGGGAAAATGGCATGGCTACCCCATCAACCCCCCCCCCCACCCCAGCCCATTACCAGTCCCTTTGGGTCTTGTATGGATATTAAGGGGAACCCTGCACACAAAATAAAAAAGGCCCTATATACTCTGACCAGCAGTATACAGGCGGTGCAAACAAGACAGGGACTGTAGGTTTGTTCATAAGTAGAATCTGTTTGTAATTTTGAACAGGTACATTGTTTAAGTGTATCTCCAGCCAAAAAATCTATTTTTAAGCTTTTTGGAAAACATAGGGAAGGGTTATCACCCCTATAACATTTGTTTTGCTGTCTGTGCCCCTGTTCAGAACATTTCACCTCACTTTCCGTCCCAATGACAACTGTTTTTGAAAAGTGGGGTTTTTATTGAAACAAGGATTGGTGATAAAGCATCAGTAGAGAGGAGACACCTTTTTCCCATATTAACTCTTACAGGAGAGAATTTCCCTTCCTAGGGGTAGATTTCCTCTCACTTCCTGTTGTCTCCTTCCGTTTGCAAGTAGGAGTCGTTTGTAAGTTGGATGTTTGAAAGTATGGGCCTGCCGTATATACTCAGCTGAAATTGACCCCTTAGGTGTTGGTGTTGGCACAACACTGTAAGCACTCACAGTTACTCTTGGTGGGCGCTGGAACGCCCTGCTGTCAACTATTATATCAGGAATTGTAATTACATGCCATTGCTGAACAGTGGTAGGAAAAATTGGGCCTTTGATGGTGGTGCTGGTGCCACAACACTGTAAGCCCTCACAGTTACTCTTGGTGGGTGCATGAATGGGCCCTGCTGTGAATTATTAGATCAAGAATTGTAATTGCATGCCCCTGTTGAACAGGGGCTGAAAAATTGGGCCTTTGGTGGTGGTGGTGGTGTTGTCACAACACTGTAAGGCCTCACAGTTACTCTTGGTGGGCGCAGGAATGGGCCCTGCTGTGAATTATTAGATCAAGAATTTTAATTACATGCCCCTGTAGAACAGGGGCTGAAAAATTGGGCCTTAGCCACTGGTGCCACAACACTGCAACCCCTCACAGATACTGTACTTGGAGCACAGTAATGAGCCCTGTTGCAAAGTATTGCATCAAAAATTGTAATTACACGCCCCTGTTAAACAGGGGCAGAAAAATTGGGCCTTAGGCACTGGTGTTGGTGCCACGACACTGCAACCTCTCCCAGATACTCTAGTTGGAGTGCAGGAATGAGCCCTGCTGCAAAGCATTGCATCAAAATTTTTAATTACATGCCCCTGTTAAACAGGGGCTGAAAAATTGGGCCTTAGCCACTGGTGGCGGCACCCAGAAACAAAAATGTTTTTCCAAGATATCATCATGAATCGGATCATTGAGAAGGAGGAGGATAGTCAGTCAACATAACAGGACAGTCACTCAGTCAGCATCAGCATCAGTCTTGAAGGGATGTGACATTTGAAAATAAATTATTCTGTTATATCAGCTTCAGGTGCTTGGTAGCTGGTGGTGATCCAAGACTGGTTCATCTTTCTGAAGGTCAGTCAATCAACCGAATCGGTGGACAGGCGCACCCTGTGATCCGTGACAAATCCTCCAGCAGCACTGAATGTGCGTTCCGAAAGAACGCTGGATGCAGGACAGGCCAGTAGCTCAATTGCATACTGTGCAAGCTCTGGCCAGTGATCCATCCTTAAGACCCAGTAAGCCAGAGGATTTTCGGTGGGAAAGGTGTCCAAATCTGACCTTGCCCCTAGGTATTCCTGCACCATGTATATCAGACGCTGGCGATGGTTGCTGGAACCGATCATACCTTGGGGCTGCGGACTAAAGAATTGTCTGAACGCATCGGTCAGACGGCCACCTTCCCCACCGCTCCTTCTTTGACTGACCGAAGCCTCAGCAACTCGTTGTCGCAGACCAGGAGTTTGTAACCTCCCAGTCTCTGGGAACGCATTGCACAGACCTTTCTGCAAGGCCTCCCGGAGTTGTCTCATCCTCTTCTCCCTCTGCGACGGTAAGATAAGGTCCGCAACCTTACCCTTGTACCGTGGATCAAGGAGAGTGGCCAGCCAGTAATGGTCCCTCTCCTTGATCCGAAGAATACGGGGATCCTTCCGCAGACTTTGCAGGATCAGGGAGGCCATGCAGCGTAGGTTAGCTGAGGCATTAGGTCCGGAGTCCTCTGGGTCACTAAGGACGACATGATTCGCAGCCACCTCCTTCCAGCCATGTACAAGTCCACGGGTTTCTTGGGACTGTAAATCATCCCTAAAAGACTGCTGCTGTTGATGCTGCTGAGTGCCAGGCTCCACCTCCATGTTGACACAATCCTCCTCCTCCTCCTCCTCGTACTCTTCCTGTGCGATGGGTGGGACAGAAGGAACACTGTCTGGGTAAAGGGGGCCTTGAGAGGCAAGGAAGTCCTCCTCTTCCTGCCTCTGTTCTGCCTCAAGTGCCCTGTCCATTATTCCACGCAGCGTATGCTCCAACAGGTGGACAAGAAGTACAGTGTCACTGATGCATGCACTGTCACTGCTCACCATCCTCGTGGCCTCCTCAAATGGTGCCAGGACAGTGCATGCATCCCTGATCATGCCCCACTGGCTTGGTGAAAAAAAAACGAGCTCCCCTGACCCTGTCCTGGTGCCGTAGTCGCACAGGTACTCATTGATGGCAATCTGCTGTGTGTGCAGCCGCTGCAGCATGGCCAACGTTGAGTTCCACCTGGTGGGCATGTCACATATAAGGCGGTTCTTGGGCAGGTTCAACTCCTTTTGCAGCTCAGCCAGGCGAGCACTGGCATTATAAGATCTGCGGAAATGCACACAGACTTTCCTGGCCTGCCTCAGGACATCCTGTAAGCCCGGGTACCTGCCCAAGAACCGCTGCACCACCAGGTTAAGGACGTGAGCCACACAGGGCACATGGGTCAGTTGTCCCTGTCAGAGGGCGGAGAGGAGGTTGGTGCCAAACCACCATTCCTGCCCTAAGCTGGCGTGGCGTCAACCACCTCTCGGTCTGCCCCTGCAGAGCAGACAGAACCTCTGCCCCAGTGTGGCTCCTGTCCCCCAAACACACCAGCGCAAGCACGGCATGGCATCTTTTTGCCTGCGTACTTGCGTAGCCCCTTGAATGCCTACGGAGCACCGCTGGTTCCGAGGACAAAGCACAGGAAGAGGCCATGGAGGAAGAAGAAGAGGAGGGGGTGGAGGAGGGAGGTGTGTCACAACCAGTAGTAGCATTTTGGAGGCGTGGCGGCAGAACAACCTCCAACACTACTGCACCTTGTCCTGCATCCTTCCCAGCTGCCAAAAGAGTGACCCAATGGGCCGTGAAAGAAAGGTAACGTCCCTGTCCATGCCTGCTGGACCATGAGTCAACGGTAATATGCACCTTACCGCTGACCGCCCTGTCCAGCGAGGCCAAGACATTGCCTTCCACATGCCGGTAGAGAGCCGGAATCGCCTTCCGTGAGAAAAAGTGGCGTTTGGGAACCTGCCACTGAGGAACCGCACATTGCACAAACTCACGGAAGGGGGCCGAGTCTACCAACTGAAAAGGCAGCAGTTGAAGCGCTAGCAATTTAGCCAAGCTAGCATTCAACCGCTGGGCATGTGGATGGCTGGGAGTGAACTTCTTTCTACGGTCCAGCAGCTGAGGCAGGGAAATTTGCCTGCTAGAATCGGACGTCGGTGTACTGCTAGCAGAGTGCCCGCAAGTACTTGGCTGTGACACACCTAATTCTACACCTTCATTCCTCTCAGTGCAGGTTTCAGAGAGGACTGAAGGTATAGTGGGGTTGGAGATCCCAGCTGATGCGGTGCAAGAAGAGGTCCGCTTTGTTCTTTGGTGTGGGTCTTTAAGGTAGGCTTGCCAACGAGCTGCATGGCAGGTCAACATATGTCTGGTCAAGCATGTGGTGCCCAAGCGGCTGATGTTTTGGCCACGCGATATATGCTTGAGACATATGTTGCAAACAGCAGCTGTGCGATCTGATGCACTCGACTCAAAAAAGGCCCACACCAAAGAACTTTTTGAATAACGGGCAGAGGCAGCGCGGAGCTCTGCGGTGTGATTCAGTCGGTGTGCTGCCCTTACGCTGGCCCCCGGAGGGCATCCTGCCTCAATGGAGATGTGCCTCCTCCTCATCCTCCTCTCTCCTATTAGGCACCCACGTGGAGTCAGTGACCTCATCATCCCCTCCCTCCTCATCACTGGAGCCAATCTGGCAGTATGCTGCAGCTGCTGGAACATGACTGCCAGATTGGTGTCCTTCTTGAGCATCCCCTCTCTCTGCTCTCACGCTACTGCCTTCCTCTAGCTGGGTATCATCATCAGACCCTTTGAAACGCTGGGCATCCTCCTGTTGCATGTACCCAACACTGTGCTCAAACAGTTCGGGGGACTCCTCAGGAAGAAATGGTGGGTCTAGGGAAGGAGTGACTGATGATGACATTGATACCAGGGAAGAGGACGCTTTGGCAGCTGCTTTGCGAGTACCCTGAGCCTGGGTGAGAGAGGATGAGGAGGGCTTGGTCATCCACTCTACCAAGTCTTCGGCATGATGCGGCTCAACACGTCCAGCTGCCGAAAAGAAGGACAAGCGTGTCCCATGGCCACGTGCTGATGACGATGCACTGCATCCACGACCAGCACTGTTGTCTCTAGACACAGAGCCTGCTTGCCCTCTTTTATTGGCTCCTGACTGTCTGCCTCTCCTTGTTTGCCTTCCAGACATTCTAATGGCCTGCAGGGAGATGGAAAAACCAGCAATAAGGGATAGCTTCAGGTGTATATTTTGCAGGAAGCACACAACGCCCGCTGTAAGTGCTGCAGATGACTGCCTGTGTTACACAACAGGAAAAAACAGCAATAAGGGCTAGCTTCAGGTGTTTATTTTGCAGGAAGCACACTACGCCCGCTGTAAGTGCTGCAAATGCCTGTAAGTGTAACACAAAAGAAAAAAAGCTCGAGCAATAAGGGCTAGCTTCAGGTGTATAATGTGCTGTAAGCGCTGCAAATGCCTGTTAGTGTAACACATCAGGAAAACACAGCAATAAGGGCTAGCTTCAGGTGTATATTTAGCAGGAAGCACACTACGCCCGCTGTAAGTGCTGCAAATGCCTGTTAGTGTAACACACCAGGAAAACACAGCAATACGGGCTAGCTTCAGGTGTATAATGTGCAGGAGGCACACTACGCCCGCTGTAAGTGCTGCAAATGCCTCTTAGTGTAACACACCAGAAAAACACAGCAATAAGGGCTAGCTTCAGGTGTATATTTAGCAGGAAGCACACTATGCCCGCTGTAAGTGCTGCAAATGCCTGTTAGTGTAACACACCAGGAAAACACAGCAATACGGGCTAGCTTGAGGTGTATAATGTGCAGGAGGCACACTACACCCGCTGTAAGTGCTGCAAATGCCTGTTAGTGTAACACACCAGGAAAACACAGCAATAAGGGCTAGCTTCAGGTGTATACTGTGCAGGAGGCTTAGCAACAATGACACTGACACTGTCCCCTGCCTATCCTTCTCTCTCCCTGCACACAAGGTTTAGCAAAGAATATGACACTGACACTCTCCCTGCCTATCCTTCTCTCTCCCTGCACACAAGGTTTAGCAAAGAATATCGCTGACACTCTCCCTGCCTATCCTTCTCTCTCCCTACACACAAGGTTTAGCAAAGAATAGCACAATGACACTGTCCCTGCCTATCCTTCTCTTTCCCTGCGCCGGAACACACTACACAAGGCCGCCGTGCTTGCGGCCTTTTATAGTGTGTGGCGTGTGCTAAACCCCCTGAGCTATAATTGGCCACAGGCAACCTGCCTGTGGCCAATTATGGCTCTCCTAGCTGCCGGCGCTGTGATTGGCCAAGCATGCGGGGTCACAGTGCATGCTTGGCCAATCACAGCGCCGGGATTGCACTGCGATGGCGCAGTGTATTGTGGGCCGTTCGCGTCACTCGAATTTGGCGCGAACGGCCCAAATCGTTTGATCTTCGTCGAACGATCGAACAGCCGATGTTCGAGTCGAACGTATGTTCGACTCGAACACCGAGCTCATCCCTACTCCCAAATACTTCAGTCCTCTTTGTTTCCACGTAAAGGGATACAATTTTCTAAGATCTCTACTTTCATTCAAGGGGACTGAAATATTTAATATCTCAGTTTTTTCCATATTTATCTTTAAATTTGATACCCTCCCATAGTTTCCCAATTCTTCCATAATTTTTGGAAGTGTCTGGCTAGGGTTTGTTATATATCGTCCGCAAAAGTGGATAACTTATGCTCTTGATCCCCAACCTCTATGCCTTGAATCTCCTGATTTGCTCTTATGGATGCTAGAAAAGGTTCTAATGAGAACACAAAAAGTAAGGGAGACAATGGGCACCCCTGACGTGTACTATTGAAGAGTCGGAAAGTTTCAGAGAGGGTTCCATTTACTTGAATTTGAGCCGTGGGATTGGAGTACAAAGCCTCTATCCATTTAAGCATACAGGGTCCTATGCCAAACTTGTATAGTGTCTGCAACATGAAGTCCCAATCCAGCCTATCAAAGGCCTTCTAGGCGTCTATTGACAGGAACAGGGCTGGCTTTTTACCCTTCTTAGCTTCATGGATTAAGAGGGTTGTTTTTAGTATATTGTCCCTAGTCTCCCTCCCTGGGACAAAACCTGCTTGATCTCTCTCTATATATTCTGGCATGTACGGCTTTAGTCTCTCGGCCAGTATCCTTGCGTACATTTTTACATCCTCATTTATCAGGGATATTGGCCTAAAGCTTGAACACATTGTGGGATCTTTTCCTTCCTTTGCTAAAAGACATATATAAGTGACCAAGGCTTCCCCTCATATCTTAAGGCCCCCCCCTATAGAGTTCATATATGAGTGATACTGAGGAGTCAAGATTCCAATAAATTTTTTAAAGTATAGGGCCGTATAGCCATCTGGCCCGGGGCTTTTTCCTCCTTTACTATTTTTAATTGCCTGCTCTATTTCTTCTTTAGAGATATCACTATCCAATATCCTTGAATCCTCTTCTAATATTACAGGCAATTTTATCCCCCTTAAATACTGTTCTATTTTATTTTTCTTGTTTTGTATATCCCCGGGATCTTGTGGATCATTCACTTTATACAATGATTGGTAATACTCCGTAAATATTTTGCTGATGTCTCTAGTAGAGTATTTCATCTCCCCTTTTTTATTTTTCATTTTTACTATAAAATTCGGGTTTCTCCTAGGTTTAATCTCTCCCGCCAACGGTTTCCCGGATTTATTCCCAAATTTATACTGTTTATTTGCCATTCTAATAAAGGCTTGTTTGGTATCCTGCTCCATCAGATCCCTCAAGGCTTCGCGTTTTCCTATTAGTTCAACCATTACCTCACTGTCATTTGCTCTCTTATGTTTCTGTTCCAGCTCCTGGATTTCCTGTAAAAGGAACTGTTTTTGGGCCGTCCAAATTTTTTTCCTCTTAGCCCCTTCCGCTATTAATCTCTCTCTCATAAAAACTTTATGAGCTTCCCACAGAGTCGTTGGTGCAATATTTTCTATGTTATTCTCTATAAAAAAAAAAATCAGTTACTTTTCCAAATCTCCCAGAATACCCTGATCGTATAGAAGTGATTCGTCCAGCCTCCAGGATCTTTGCCTCTCCGGTACATCCTTTAACTCCAAGCTGACTATAACCGGGGCATGATCAGAGAGGGTGATCAATTTCACTTCCGCCTTTAATAAACCTTCAAGGAGCTGATGATCTAAGAAAACGTAGTCAATTCTTGAATAAGAGGAGTGGACCTGGGAGTAATATGTAAAATCCCTCTCCCTTGGATGTAAAATTCTCCAAACCTCCACTAATTGCTGCTGATAGAGTTCTTGTTTAACTACCTTTAAATGTTTTCCCTCTGAACGGAGGTTGGGTGCCCAAGGTTGGGTCAAAAACAAAATTTAAATCTCTTGCCAATATCACTTTTCCCTCTCTGAAATTTTCCAATTTATTCAATACCTTTTTAAAAAATAAGCTGGGATGGACATTAGGACTGTAAATATTTACTAACGTATACTCTTTATTGAACAAAAAACCCTTGACAAATAAATATCTTCCTTCGGCATCTGACTCCATTGCTTTTAGGATAAATGGTGTATTCCTATCAAAACCTATTGCTACCCCCCTGGATCTCTTATTGGGAGAGTATCCATGAAACCAGACTGAAAAGTTTTTAGTGTTCAGTCCCACCCTAGTAGACCATTTAAGGTGAGTCTCTTGCAAGAAAGCTATATTTATTGCCCAGCCTTTCAGTTCCTGCAATATTTGATGCCGTTTACTAGGGCCATTTAGACCTCTAACATTATAAGTAATTATCTTTAAGGGCGCCATCTTTTTAATAGATATTGCTCACATGGCCAGGTACTTTTAACCATATAAGAGGGGAGCAATTCTTCTATTTTTCCAGAATTGACCCATACAACTAACATAGAAAACATCATAACAAAACAACATGACACATCCCACTTACAAAACCCCTGTTTGTTCCATGCAACGAATACCCCAAGGAAGAAATATAGAGCAGCAATTACCCCGATTTTATTGAACTCAGCAAAGATATATTAATTTCCGAGACAGTGGAGGATAAAGCAGGCCCCAACTATACAGGAATGGTTGAGGAAAGTAGATAAAATAAGATACATGGAAGAGGTAACATGTTTGCACAAGGACTCTAAAACTGAATTTACCAGAATTTGGAAGGGCTGGGAGGAGTTTAGACACTTGTTGGTATATGAAGGTTATATGAGAAGAGAGGGCAGCACTTAAGGTATTTTGGTCGGATTCCCTAGGGAGGGAACAGTGTCCCCCCCTCCCCCCCCTTTTTGTTTCTCTCTTCTTTCCGCATGATACCCGGGCCCTCCCATTAATTAACAAAAACACAAATATCACGGAAGTCATATAAAGGGGGGGGGGGAGGGAAGGAGGTTGAGAGAGGGAGGAGGGGAAGGGTGAATAAAAAAGGGCAAGGAGGGCACGTCGCTTTTTCAAGTTCGAAATGAGAGTAGGTGGAGAGTGTTGTTTTTTTTTGTTTTTGTTTTTTTTTGGGGGGGGGGAGTTGGATCGAGGTAAATGATAATTATGCCTCCCCACAAATAAATAATAAACACTAATGTTACGGTAGTTAATAAGAAGGGATTTTTATTTTTGGAGCCAGAGAGAGGTCTCATGACTCCTCATAAATCAATGATTACACAGATGACACGAAAGACAATTTAAAGGGGAAAAAGGGAGGGGAAGGATAGAATAGGTAAGGGGAAAGAGGGCACTAAGCACTAAAAGTTAAAAGGAGGTGGATTTGTGAGTGGGTAGAGGGAAGGAGGGGAAGGGAAGAAGCGGAAGGTAGAGGTTTTGTCTTTATTATATAGGGGGGGAGGAGGACAGAAGGGGAGAGGAGGAAGGGGAAGGGGAGGGAAAGGAAAGAAGAGAGAAGGGAAGGGAAGGGGAAAGGGGGAGGAAAAAGAAAAGAAGAAAGTGAGAGGAAGAGAAAGAGGAAAGAAAAGGGAGAAGAGAGAAGGGGAGAAAGACATATCACAGAGGCCATGTAAGTTAAATAAAAGGGAATGAAGAGAGGGGAGAAGAGTAAATTCTTTTTTTTTGGAACCAAGTTTGTAATGTATATGAGTTTATTGGTAATGATATAAAAGATATATGCATGTACGTATAAAAAAAATTTGAATAAAAAAAAAAAAAAGAATTTATATAATTACAATTGTTGGGGAAGGCTCACACACATGCCACATCCTGCTGCTCTTTCCAAACCATCCCCTGTAGTCCAAATCTAAACATTTTAAGAGGCTGAAGTGGTTCTCTGGAAAAAAAAAGTCACAAGTAGTTCAGTCTCTGGTCTTTGCTAAGCCTGGGGTTGTCATAACATGAGCCAAATTAATAGCACCTTCTCTCCCAAAGTGCGCTATCTAGACCTGTTTATGGCAGATATGTGGACTCCATTCCTGCAGCCTCTCTCCACTCTGGAACATTTCATGTTAAACATTCACACTTCTTTTTCCCTTTCCAGGCATTGTGGTTTGTCTCTCTTCCCCATATAGAGCTAACGCCAGGACTAATATATATATATATATATAAAGAAAGTAAGAAAAAAACTGCGCTAATTCGTGAGCAAAAAATTTAAAAGACTATAGCTGCAACAATAAGTGCTATACTACACCACCGATTAAATAAAGAAAAAAAGTTGCGCTAAACGTACAAAAAATAGTTGATATCTTAGTGAAAAATTGAATGCTAATTCACAAGAACTGAATAAACATGCAAATTAAACCAATGAGTAATGTGAAGTGAAAAAAACCCTATAGAAAGGTTTAACATGTGAAGAGCACAGCAGCTCTCCAAATAAATTGTGAATGGTTAAATTGACCCCCAAAAAAAACACAACAATAACACAGTTCATAAGTTCATAGATATAAAAAAATGTTCAGAGAAGGGGTCCTCCACCGTATTCGATATAATCCGTGATGAATAAACACCAAAAAAATAGTGATAAAGAGACCTCCACCGATACACACACTGCCGCTTATCCCAGGTAAATGATCCCTTATGACAGGGGATCTGGATGCGCCTGTGGCTAAATCCCTAGCCAGGGGTCTGTGGCAACCGCGTCCAATCGTTGAATTGGCGTCCTTACCAGGAAGAGGCAACTCACAGTGGGTGGACATACGATACCAGTATGGCAATGAACCAAGGAACCAAAGAAAAGGAAGAGAGTAAATCAGTTGAAAAAAGACAAAGGAAAGCCGGCCGGCTTACGATAAAATGCCCGTACAGTTCCGGGGTTGCGTGGGCGCGGTGACGTCAGCACTCGACTCCTCCCTACGTGTTTCGTCACAAGCAGACGTGTTCACGGGATACGGGCGGCGTGCTGACGTGCCGCAATATATAGTGTTCCCACTCAACCAAGCCTCGATGTGAGCCACGGGTCCTGTGAGAGGACACCACCATCTTGGAAGAGGGAAAATAAAGAAGATGCACACTAAAATGAGTGAGCTAAAGAGGGCAAAGTGTCGTGAACCATATTAAGATTCACAAACTAAAAAATAACTAAATAAACTTAGATAAAATACAATAAATACTTGAGGCCCCATAGGACCACAAGCAACAATTATTGAGAGTTAAAAATTGTTGTTAAAATTAGAAAAACGTAAAAAAAATTACTTTTAAGAAATGTATTTTTAGAAATTTATTTTCAAAAAATCTATTTTTATAAATGGAGGTCTCTCACGCTGTCCTGAGGCTGACATTGAGTTCACATCAATAACCAGATCACCGGACTAATTATGCATTTATACAACCATTAATTGATTAATGGCACCAGAGAAACCGAACCAATACAATAGAGAATAAACACCTGAAGAAAAATTTATATAATGATAATGTGTAGAGAAGGCTTCTCACACATTACACAAAAAATATCATAAAGAAATCTTTATTATATATAAAATGAATCCACATCAACTAATCCAGATCTCCATGATGTTTGGAGAAAAAGGTGTGTATATGTGTGAGCCCCCTATAACGAAATGGGGACCCCTAACATCCCAAGGGATTCAGAATATCTAAAAAAAATAAAAAATAAAAAATAAAAATGAAAATGAATAAGAAACCCCCCTTACCAGTATGAATACTCGATTTCAAATTTCACCCCTGTAAGAGTGAAAAAAGAAGAGAAAGAGGGGGAGGAGAGACCCACAAAAATATACTAAAAAATATAGATCAAGAATTGTCAATAAAACAATTGACATCTACGTCTATATTTAAACCAAAAGGGGTATAACTCTTAATCTTATGTACCCATGACATCTCCAAACGTGAAATGCAGCGGACCAGGTCACTGCCCCTCCAGTGTGGACTATATTTATCAATGCCCAAAAAAATTGTGTTACTGGGATCTCTGTTATGAACAGTTAAATAGTGCTTTGACACAGAATGTTTTGTGAAACCACGTCTAATATTACCTATATGCTCGTTCAAACGCACTTGAAGTGGACGTTTGGTCCGGCCCACATACTGCAATCCACAAGGGCATTGAAGCATGTAAACCACGCCCTCTGTGGAGCAGGTAATAAAGGGTTTTATATCGAAGCTCCGATTGGTGCAGCTGGAGTTAAATTGCGTAGTTCTTCTAGATCTACACCCATTTATAGAACAGACCTGGCACCTCCTGCATTGATAATACCCAGTGAGTCCAGGAAAAAAGGTAGGTCTAAAAATGGGTGGGTCCAGTACATTGGGTGCCAATTTATCCCTCAGAGCAGGAGCTCCTCTAAATACCACCTGAGGTTTATCTGGTAAAATTGTGTTCAATACCCTGTCATTTTTAAGGACATGCCAGTGTTTGCTGACAATGTGTTTGATCTGGAAATGTTGGCATGAAAAATTAGTCACAAAGGGATTACGGAATGAGGCATTCGCCCCCCCCCTATCCTTCTCCACCAAAAGGTCAGCACATTTAACTTCATTGACTGAGTCTAACGTGTCCCTAAGGGACTGGGGAGAATAGCCCTTGTCCTCAAATCTTTTAATCAGGGTCTTAGATTGTGCCAAAAAGGTATTAGAATCAGAACAATTTTGTTTAAGGCGCAAGAACTGGCTCTTAGGCACAGCACTTAACCATGGGCTATGATGGCAGCTACCACTGGGAATGAAGGAGTTCCTATCAGTGGGTTTAAAAAAAGTGGAAGTAGTGAACCCATCCTCACCAATAGCAATAGTGAGGTCCAAAAAGTTAACCTTCTCTTGGCTAGCCTCATAACTTAGATGGATACCCCTAGAGTTGGAATTGAGAGACTCCATAAAGATGGAAAGGTCAGGGTGGCTGCCCCTCCATAGGAGGAGGATGTCGTCAATGTAGTGTGCCCATAAGGCCACGTCAGGCCTCGAATCCACACAGACGACATCCTCCTCCCACTTTGCCATAAAGAGGTTCGCCAGACTGGGGGCATATTTAGCCCCCATGGCGACACCCCTATCCTGCCTATAAAAGCAACCTCCAAACCAAAAGAAGTTATGGGTGGCAGCATACTTCAATAGTTCCATAATGAAGGTTATTTGCTCTGCTACTAGACCAGAGTCACAATCCATGTAATGCTGAACAGCCTCCAAACCCAGTTGATGGGGGATCACAGTATACAGGGATGTGACATCTGCTGTAACGAGCCACATACCATCACTGGGCGTGCATTCAGATAAAAGATTGATCACGTGGCGTGTATCCTTCACATAGGAAGGGATCTTACGAACCAATGGTTGCAGAAAAAAGTCTATATACTTGCCCACCCGGGACGTGACAGAGTCAATCCCACTGACGTCACCGCGCCCACGCAACCCCGGAACTGTACGGGCATTTTATCGTAAGCCGGCCGGCTTTCCTTTGTCTTTTTTCAACTGATTTACTCTCTTCCTTTTCTTTGGTTCCTTGGTACATTGCCATACTGGTATCGTATGTCCACCCACTGTGAGTTGCCTCTTCCTGGTAAGGACGCCAATTCAACGATTGGACGCGGTTGCCACAGACCCCTGGCTAGGGATTTAGCCACAGGCGCATCCAGATCCCCTGTTATAAGGGATCATTTACCTGGGGTAAGCGGCAGTGTGTGTATCGGTGGAGGTCTCTTTATCACTACTTTTTTGGTGTTTATTCATCACGGATTATATCGAATACGGTGGAGGACCCCTTCTCTGAACATTTTTTTATATCTATGAACTTATGAACTGTGTTATTGTTGTGGTTTTTTTTGGGGTCAATTTAACCATTCACAGTTTATTTGGAGAGCTGCTGTGCTCTTCACATGTTAAACCTTTCTATAGGGTTTTTTTCACTTCACATTACTCATTGGTTTAATTTGCATGTTTATTCAGTTCTTGTGAATTAGCATTCAATTTTTCACTAAGATATCAACTAATATATATATACATTTTCCAAAAGGAGGACTTTTATGGAGAGCAGTTTATTTAATGTTTATGGACCAAAGTGAGTGTGCATTTTTTATTTTTAGCGCAGACTCACATTTCCGGGAGGGTGTCTAAGGATGCCTTCCTGTGTTTGTGCTTACCACGCGCCCCCTGCATCACGCATCGGCACGGATATGTGATCGCTGTGTGCCTCGGACACAGCTGATCACAGATCAGGGTAAAGAGCCAATCACAGCAGCTCTTTACCATGTGACCAGCTGTGTCCAACCACAGCTGATCATCAGTGTCCCGATGATCAGTACAGTACCAAAAGTGCCCATCCATTACTCCTGTCGGGCCCATCAGTGCAGCCTCATTAGCGCACATCAGTGTAGCACCCCAATGTTTAGGCAGGGTTGCTATCAAATTTAGTAGCCAGGCAATAGTTGCCTTGGTCAATTGTTAGGAGATTAATTGACTCCTCTCTAAATATGGACTTGTTGCACCCTTTCTCTTCTGTCGCTAGGTGGCACTATGCTAGTGACATTAGATAAGACAGGGGCTTTGCAAGCTCAGACATGAATGGGTGGGGTGTCTCAGCCAATGGGCAGGGATCTTCTTGGGTTCCTTGGCCTGCTGGAAGAGCCTATTTATTTGGGTGGAGTCAGGTTATCTGGGTTCTGTACCACCTGAACGGCTGTCTGGGTGGACATGTGTTATGCTGCCCCCGGCTGCTAGGCCGGAAGCCTGAGGACATTTTCTGCTAGGCTGCCTGAGGGTCTTTCCAGAAGTGGGAGAGCAGCGTAGGGTTGGGACTACTGGCTTGTAGTCCAACCAGAAGTATTGGTTCAGCTGGGCGGGGAACCAGCTGTGGTCGGAGGTAGAAGGGGAAGCTGTCGCCACCAAGCCACCTTAGCGCCTGGAGGTGGGGCCCCACTGAGTGCTGGTGGTTTTTGGTTGCATGCTGCAGTTGCGCAGCTGCTGATGTAAGTTGGACGCAAAGACCCCCATACAATTGTTTTAAAATCAACATAATATA
This sequence comes from Rana muscosa, assembly GCA_029206835.1. Taxonomy (NCBI): domain Eukaryota; kingdom Metazoa; phylum Chordata; class Amphibia; order Anura; family Ranidae; genus Rana; species Rana muscosa. The sequence continues at coordinate 337,715,001 of CM055125.1, read as the reverse complement.
TTCTGTCTCCCTTCCTCCCTTTTATATCCCCTCATATTCATTGGCTAATACCCAGTTAAATATATATTTTCCCTCTCTAGACAAATTCCATGGTTTATTGCTCCTGATGAGCGGTTATTAGACCGCGAAACGCGTAGAGCCATCAAACTTTCACCAACATTGAATACCATGGACCAATTCATATGTGTTTAATTTATGCAATATGTACCATTATGGTATTTAACTTCGCTTCCCCTTTCCCCCATTCCTTATATACAAGGATTTTTTAGACCACTTTATTTACTGGTTATGTATACAATGATGTCAATTGCCTGTCAAGTGTCTGTTACTGAAAACTGAAAACATTCTCTTATTTGACTGTGTACCATTATGTATTTTGTGTTTTATATGACTCAAAGGTTATTATTAAGAGGCTGTATACCCATAATATGTTATGAGTTTTTTTAAATAAAAAACATGATCTTACTAGTCGCTCGACCTTCTATTTCGACATTGTATTGCTGTGTGTTCCATTTAAAGTCCCACTTTCGTCCATTCCCCCTTTCCCTTCTTTTATACAATGATACCTGGGATGGAGGCATTACCCCTTTGGTTCTAGCCTCATTTAAAGTCCCACAAACTCTTTCTTTATTTCACTAATTACCAATATGTTCCAATTTCCTCTTCACTCGACTATGGAAATTATCCATCATCACCAGTCCAATTAGGTACAAGTATGACTTCAAAAGATGTATGAATACCTGGAAACAGAAGAGCTGGATGAAAATCAAGAGGGTTTTATCAGATTTATCTATATAAAAATCGAAAATTGCACCAAAACAAGCTATCTACAACTAGAGAGATTTTTGCACAATGAAAGTATAGAATGATGATCCAGTTACCGGTAGGCAGGAGTTACTACCCCTTTTAAAGAGGTCTCTCCCCTGGGTGGGTGGAGTTGATCAGCCTCCTTTAAGCTATAGCATGAAGAGCCTGGGGCAGATGGTGATGGGAAAGGGTTACCCATGGTATACCAAGATGTAAGCCTGTAGCCTGAAGAAGTAGAGTCTTCGGAATAGGCTCACAAGAGACTCTCATGAAGAAATCACCTATGGGGGAAGGGTGGAAGAGTAGGGGGTCATTCTATGTTAATGTTGGAACTGCATTGTGGTGAATTTCTAATGTTGGACTTGAAGTGCTGGTGATGAAGGTTGGGTTGTAAGTGTAGTGACCTCACCCCTCTCACCCCTTTCTCATTCTCGGCTTGTCTGTCTTGTCTAGGGGTTAGTGCTGGGGGGAAGGATGAGATACACCACGGCCCATGTCCTCCAATGTGTAGAGGTGAAGGCCAGAACTATTGGGCTTTGTGTGTGTGTCCTAGGGTCAAACCTTCACTGAATGACCCCCCCTTTGCTTCCATTAACCGAAGTTCCACACATTGAAAACGGTCCAACTCGTATTTATTCTTCTCTGATAAATAGTCATACAACACAGACAGGTTGGGACCCAACGAACAGTTCAATATTTGTGGGGAGTAGGTCGAGGCACAATCCTTTACTGTAGAGCCAACCACTGTGGTGTCACCAGTGGCGCATAGTCACTGCCACTGACTATATAGAACAGGAACATGGATTACCTTCGCTAACGTAGCCCCTATAAGGGGGAAGACATCCGTCCAAGACAGTTACCGGAGGCCTCTCCGTCACCAGCAATGCTGCACTGGACTCTCCGGAGAAGTTCCGCTCACCGACCTCCTCATCTCAGACACGGGCACCCAAGGAGTTAGGGCCCCCTAGGATTCCTCCACCCTCGCGGAACTCAGTCGAAGGTACTGAGCTCCAGGCTTCCGCCATAGTACCTCACCCCAGGCTAAAGGTGCCTGAGATGGACTCCATCTCCGGCCAGGTCAAGGGCACCTGGGCCCGGGACTCCGGAACGCCAGCACCCAGGCTGAGGGTGCCTGAGTGCGGCCGCGTCCCCCGACTCCGAACTCTGAACCCCAAGGTCAGAGCGTCCGCCCCTTTTATCCCCTCTCCTCCTGCATCACAGCGGGTTCCCCGCCCCGCTGTACAAGCACCAGGAAAGGACAAAAAGGCACAGTCTTACAGTGTGGGTTCAACCCCAGCCCAGGGCGACAATGCCACTTGAAGGCCACAGGGAACCTCACACCACCAGAGTCCTCCAAGACAGTAAATGGTCTCTAATTCCCCAGCAATCAGGGTGCATTGGGTCATACTACCACCCATGCACTCCCCCTATATTTTAGACCCCTGCTACATAAAGAACTGCTAATATGCTTCTGCCACAGTAAAAAAAAAAATTAAAATGCTGGACGTGTAGACAATCTTTATCGTTGGAGGTGAGCCTCAGGCCAGGGGAATGTGAATGTTCTAAGATGGTGGAGTTTCTCCCATTACAGGTATGTGCATACCCTAATCTGGTCCTGTTGCAGGAGGACGGTAGGAGGTGCCCTTAGCCAGTGTGGCCGTTGCTAGCAGAGTATCCAAGCCGCTTACATACTAACAACGTTGCATTTTATCTAACACATCAAATGCATTTGTCAACTTTGGTTTCTATTTCAGTAAGTGCCGGTTCACACAGGGGCAACCCGATTTACAGCGTGACTTTGCAAGGCGATTTGGAGGCGACTTCAGCAACTTACAATGCGACTTAAAGTTGCCTCCAGGACAGGAGACTTTGGCTGTCTCCAATAACAGAATAATCAGCTCTGTGGGAGGGAGGGGTTTGCCTGGGTAAACTATGTTCTTTTCCTGTAAAATTGCTTCAGTTAAGATGGAGATCCGACTTGGAGGCAACTTCCTTTGAAATCTATGGGTACAAGTTGCCCGGAAGTCGCCTTGAAGTAGCACAGGAACCTTTTCTGAAGTCGGAGCAACTTCAGTAGTGTACATTAAGACGGCTCTCATTCACTTCAATGGAATTTCTTATATCCAGCGACTTGGGGCAACTTGAGGTCTGACAAGTCAAATCCCAAGTCGCTGTAGTGTGAACCGGCACTTAGGCAGAGAAAATTGTTTCATTTTTTTTTAATTATATAGAGATCCAGTCCCATGGCCTAATTGTTTGGTTTCCAAAAGATTTAGATACTACAGGTTTAAAATCGCTATTTTATACTATCAGTTTTGTCACGCTACAGCAGTCTTTCTCAACTCTTTTACCTCAGAGGAAACCTTTAAAATAATTTTCATGTCTCAGGGAACCCTGCTAAAATTATTTCAGTGGGAATAAAAATGCCCCTTATATTTGTAGCCAATAGGAAGATTGCTCCTTATATTGGTGGTCAGTGAAAAGAATGCCCTTAACATTGGTGATCAGTGGGAACAATGCCCCTTACATTGGTGGCAAACGGGAATATTTCAGCTCAAGGAACTACTGGCAACCTCTGGAGGGAAAAAAACAAAAAAACAAAACAAAAAACAAATGTCACTGCCCCTATCTATGACTGGTCTTCACAGCAAGGAGCATTGGATGGGCGAATCGCATGTAAACAAAAACACAAAAAGACAAACAATACCCAAGCTCAACTTACCAACCAATCAGCAACCAACTGAATTCACCTGTCTAACAGTGCGTTTAAAAACAGGGGTTTAGTTGCACGGATTTGCAAATACATGCGTAAGCTGAAGGCCTCGTCATGGCAACATCAGTCTGTTAATATGATTGCTTTGCTATAAATTCACATAGTTTTCTAGGATAAATGAACCAACTTTCTTTCTTAGACATAGGGGACTCAAAGAAGACGTGTCTGTAGACACCAATGACTGATCACTGCTAGGAAAGGATGGATTCCTTCTTTTGCCCCCTCCTCACCTCTGTGTTGAAAAAGGGGCGCATTTATAAATATTCACTGTATATTTATTTTTAAAGATTCTTTTAGCTATATGTGTAAGGGAGGATGGTAGGTGAAGTCATTGTGTTCGGAAAAAAACTCAAAGTGTTGTAGCAGAATTGCCCGTAGGAGGATAATGAACTGGTGTGGTGGACCGTAATGGAGGAAATGTCTCGACAGACACTTCTTCCCTCACGGTCCACCACACAAGTACATTACCGTTTTACGGGTGCCTATGCTACAACTCTAAGTTTTTTTTTTAACACACCTACCTGATGTGCCTCAAGTGAACCTCAGACTGGACCCTGAACATTCAATATGACTAATTCTACAATCATGTGGAAACAGATATATTCTACACAAGCGCTGAGCATAGGTTGTATTACCATATATACTCGAGTATAAGCCGACCAGAATATAAGCAGAGGCACCTAATTTTACACAAAAAACTGGGAAAATGTATTGACTCGAGTATAAGCCTAGGGGGTCCATCTGCATGCCTCAATTTGCCTCACTGTGTCCATGTGCATGCCTCACTGTGCCCATGACTAGACTGATGTTTAACATGGGAGTCTAGGGAAGGGGTGCCCGGCTTTGAAAAATCGGTGCTCCCCGGCAGTAGGCCCCCAAGACAAAAAACTGCACACTTGTAGAGGAGAAATGGGGCTACATCTGTGCCAAGTTTCGGGTCCAGGGGACCTAGGACCGGCCGATACGGGGTCCCCAAATTCACCAGAGAAATTACCGTTTAACATGGGAGTCTATGGAAGGGGTGCCCGGCTTTGAAAAATCGGTGCTCCGGACAACAAACTTTGCACACTGTGCCAAGTTTGGGGCCCAGAGGACCTACGGCGGGCCGGTACCGGGTCCCCAAATTCCGGGAGATCAGGCGCAAAAAGGTGACTCAAGTATAAGCCGAGGGGGGCATTTTCAGCACAAAAAATGTGCTAAAAAACTCGGCTTATACTCGAGTATATACGGTAACTATTATATTTGGATACTTGCAACCTTCATAGATGTAATTCATATCATCCGTATTTTTTTTTTGCTTTAATATGATCTCATACTCCATATCATTTTGAATACTACACTACAAGGGCTTTTCCACCTACCTTCTTCTTTTTTTTTCCTGTGGATACATAGATGGCATTTTTTCTACTCTTTGAACCGCATCACCAAGCACTGAATTGTCAGGTTTTGCTTCCTTGTTTGCTACACAATAATTGTGCTTTACTGTTTCTTTTCACAATACAAGTCTGGGTCTACCTGTTAGAAATTCTGTATGTAGCCCTACAGAAGAGAGTGCACAGTCCATATGGGCTTTGCTGCTTAACATATTCCAATGTTTGTCATCTGGCTGTGCATCAATGTTGTGACAAGCATTCATAACTTTCTAGTAAACCACTGAGAAATAGTGCTGAAACATGAAAAACTTTTATTTATTTTCCTATACCTCAAGCGTTCAACCATTTCCAAGGTGTGCCTTATGTAATCTTGCATATCCTGGCCTTTCATCAGCTTGGTTTGGTATAGCCTTCTAATCAAATACAGTTTATTGCTGAAATTAGCTCTTTCATGCACCTTTTGTAATACTTCCCACATTTCTTTAGCAGTTTCACACTTACATATACAGTATGTATGATTTGGTCACCTGCTATGCTAAGAGAGATTGTGCTCTGAGCTTTTTGGTCTTTCTCTATCCACTCTGAAGGGTGTTCTGGCCTGACTTTATTTATAAATTTCCACATACCTTCTCTTATTAGCAGCATTTTCATCTTGAATTTCCAAGACTGGTAGTCCTGGTTTGTCAGATTTGCAAACAAAAGCTTTGTTGCAGCTGTGTTTAATGTCCATTTTATTTTTTTCTGTTGCAGTCTTTTTTCTGTTGCTGTATCTTGCTGTAGCAGGTTATGACTGGATTCTCAGCTTTTCTCTGGGTGTCTGGGTGGGTGTCTGAGCTATGCATGGGCCCATAACCTATTAGAAATTCTATAGGGCTATATACAGAATTTCTAACATGAAGTGCACAGTCCACGTGGCCTTTGCTGCTTAACTGCAAACAGGAAACTGTAACTTTATTATAGGAAAAGACATAGAGCAATACCATGGATGCAGGTACAAACATATAAACACTGCCATCTACTGTTTGAAGAATATATTGTTACTAAATATTGACGTACAGTAGTTGTTAATTCAATTCAAGTTATGGTTATCTGCTAGGCCCTCACATCCCATATAACTTGCTAGGAAAAATCTAACAAACAAAAAAGACTAAAGAGCAGTGTAAAGGAACATAGCATGACAACCTCCATTTTGAGTTCATGAATTAAACAAAGTTGAAATTCATACTTAAGGTTTAAAACTCACATAAGGTTTTTTTTTTGTACTTATGTCTACTGTATTTTCCGGCGTATAAGACGACTTTTTAACCCATAAAAATCTTCTCAAAAGTCGGGGGTCGTCTTATACGCCGATACCTGACATGTAGAATCTCAGTCAACCGCGGCCGTCCATTTTTCAAAAGCCGCGCCTCCTCCTCGTGCTGTTCCGTGATAGGCGGAACACTCAGCTTCCCAGCAGAGCCTCTGTTCAGTGTCCCGCCTATCATGGATGCCCTCTCGTCCTTGGCCTCGGATGAGAGGGCATCTGTGATAGGTGGAACACTGAACACAGTGTCTGCTGGGAAGCTGAGTGTTCCGCCTATCACAGAACAGCACGAGGAGGAGGCGCGGCTTTTGAAAAATGGACGGCCGCGGTCTGACTGAGATTCTACATGTCAGGGATAAGGTATGTGATCGTCGAGGCATGCAGGGGAACAGTGAGGTATGCAATGGCACAGTACAGTGAGGTATGCAATGGCACAGTACAGTGAGGTATGCAATGGCACAGTGAGGTATGCAATGGCACAGTGAGGCATGCAATGGCACAGTGATGTGAGGTGAGGCATGGCTAGTCGGAAGGGGGGTCATCTTATACGGCGAGTATATCCCAAAACCAACATTTTAGCTGGAAAATTAGGGGGTGGTCTTATACGGCCAGTCGCCTTATACGCCGGCAAATACGGTATGTAAAGTTTCCATGGCCATTTAGGCATACCATATCTATGGACTTTGCCCTAGCTCATGTTAGTTTAAGATAAGTTAAGTATCGTTCTACGACACCTGTGTAAACACAGAAAGCATACATTTATAATACATATTGTTAGGGGTACAGTTGTTTCTAACCAGCCAGGCAGGTTCAGGTAATGCAAGAAAAAGACTTCAATTATCCCCACAGGCCCGGAGTCATTGATTAATGACACAGGAAGCAGCTTTTGCAATGTGCCCAAATGATGTCTAGTTTAATTAGCTTAACATCTCGGTATTTATGCAATTCTAGGGAACAAAAAGTGGGGATGGGAGGAGTTTACATGATACAAATTCAGGTTAATAATTTCCTATTAGCTAATACACGTTTACAAGTTCAGTTTCGCTGATGTAACAAAAATCTTACATAGATGTGAACTTCAACATATGTGGTATAAATGTATGCTTTCTGTGTTTACACAGGTGTCGTAGAACGATACTTAACTTATCTTAAACAAACATGAGCTAGGGCAAAAGTCCATAGATATAGTATATGCCTAAATGACCATGGAAACTTTTACACAGAAATAAGTACATTTAAAAAAAACCTTATATGAGTTTGAAACTTTAAATATGAGTTTCAACTTTTGTTCAATTCATGAACTCAAAATGGAGGTTGTCATGCTATGTTCCTTTACACATATGTTGAAGTTCACATCTACAGTGGGGCAAAAAAGTATTTAGTCAGCCACCAATTGTGCAAGTTCTCCCACTTAGAAAGATGAGAGAGGCCTGTAATTGTCATCATAGGTAAACCTCAACTATGAGAGACAAAATGTGGAAACAAATCCAGACCATCACATTGTCTGATTTGGAAAGAATTTTTTTTGCAAATTATGGTGGAAAATAAGTATTTGGTCAATATCAAAAGTTCATCTCAATACTTTGTTATATATCCTTTGTTGGCAATGACAGAGGTCAAACGTTTTCTGTAAGTCTTCACAAGGTTGTCACACACTGTTGCTGGTATGTTGGCCCATTCCTCCATGCAGATCTCCTCTAGAGCAGTGATGTTTTGGGGCTGTCGCTGGGCAACACAGACTTTCAACTCCCTCCAAAGGTTTTCTATGGGGTTGAGATCTGGAGACTGGCTAGGCCACTCCAGGACCTTGAAATGCTTCTTACGAAGCCACTCCTTTGTTGCCCGGGCGGTGTGTTTGGGATCATTGTCATGCTGAAAGACCCAGCCACGTTTCATCTTCAATTCCCTTGCTGATGGGAGGAGGTTTGCACTCAAAATCTCACGATACATGGCCTCATTCATTCTTTCATGTACACGGATCAGTCGTCCTGTTCCCTTTGCAGAGAAACAGCCGCAAAGCATGATGTTGCCACCCTCATGCTTCACAGTAGGTATGGTGTTCATTGGTTGCAACTCAGCATTCTCTCTCCTCCAAACACAACGAGTTGTGTTTCTACCAAACAGTTCTACTTTGGTTTCATCTGACCATATGACATTCTCCCAATCCTCTTCTGGATCATCCAAATGCTCTCTAGCAAACCTCAGACGGGCCCGGATATGTACTGGCTTAAGCAGGGGGACACGTCTGCCACTGCAGGATCTGAGTCCCTGGCGGCGTAGTGTGTTACTGATGGTAGCCTTTGTTACATTGGTCCCAGCTCTCTGCAGATCATTCACTAGGTCCCCCCGTGTGGTTCTGGGATTTTTGCTCACCGTTCTTGTGATCATTTTGACCGCACGGGGAGAGATCTTGCGTGGAGCCCCAGATCAAGGGAGATTATCAGTGGTCTTGTATGTCTTCCATTTTCTAATTATTGCTCCCACAGTTGATTTCTTCACACCAAGCTGCTTGCCTATTGCAGATTCAGTCTTCCCAGCCTGGTGCAGGTCTACAATGTTTTTTCTGGTGTCCTTCGACAGCTCTTTGGTCTTCACCATAGTGGAGTTTGGAGTTTGGAGTGTGACTGTTTTAGGTTGTGGACAGGTGTCTTTTATACTGATAACAAGTTCAAACAGGTGCCATTAATACAGGTAATGAGTGGAGGACAGAGGAGCCTCTTAAAGAAGAAGATACAGGTCTGTGAGAGCCAGAAATCTTGCTTGTTTGTAGGTGACCAAATACTTATTTTCCACAATAATTTGCAAAAAAAAATCTTTCCAAATCAGACAATGTGATTGTCTGGATTTGTTTCCACATTTTGTCTCTCATAGTTGAGGTATACTTATGATGAAAATTACAGGCCTCTCTCATCTTTTTAAGTGGGAGAACTTGCACAATTGGTGGCTGACTAAATACTTTTTTGCCCCACTGTATGTAAGGTTTTTGTCTTGTATTACATCAGCTAAATTTGAAACTGAACTTGTAACATGTACTAGCTAATAGGAAATTATTAACCTGAATTTGTACCACGTATGAGCTTAGTGAACTCCTCCCATCCCCACCTTTGTCCCCTAGACCTGCATATATACCAAGATGTTAACCTGATTAAATTAGACATCTTTTGGGCACATTGCAAAAGCTCTCCTGTGTCATTAATTGATGTCTCCGGGCCTGTGGGGATAACTGAAGTATTTTTCTTGCATTGAACCTTAACCTGCCTTGCTGGTTTGAAACAACTGAATCCCTAACAAGCAGTAACAAGAAAAATACACTTACTGTATCTTAGGCTTGTTCCTTTATAATCCTCTCTTTGAGACAATTTTAAATATGTCTCATCTACCTTTCACAGTTATGTAATCTTTCTTCTATCATAATACATACTCAGATAAATCCTATTCGCAGCAGCAGGATCAGGGGTCCGGGATGCCTTAACAACTATGCACATTATATGCTTATAACAAATATATATGTAGCGGCCTTACCCCTCTCTCTAGTTTTATCGGTTATATGGCTGTTGTCTAGGGGTACCTGGGAGAGAGAGATGAGATACACCACGCCAATGTTCCCACTGCAGATGTGTGTGTAGTGGGAGACAATCCTCTTTTACCTTCGGGTCGGTGTTCTGCATCTGGAGCCTCCTCCTGGTTTCTTGAACAGTGTCTGCCAGTAAATGAGCCCCACACCAATAAAGTCCAACACTCCTTAATTCTTCCAATATCAGAGTAAAATGCAGTCAGTTGGACTCCCTCAACGAGCAGAACAGACAGGGGGTGTGGATACGAGTAGGCCCAGACACAATGAACTCCTTCTTTCCTTCCTGAAAGTGTATCGCGGTCCCTAGGCGAGGGAGATATCCCTCCTGGCGGTCTCCGGAGGCTCACCCGTCACTGGCAATATGCTGCACCAGGTCTTCAGGCGAGTACCCCCTCCGGTCCCTGACGCCACTGGATTCGGGGAGCCCACTCCCGGGGTCCCCCTAGGAAATCCATCCCTTGCGGAACCCAGTGAAGGACACTGGGCCCCAGACCTCCATCCGAGTACCTCACCCCAGGCTAAAGGTGCCTGGGATGGAACACGACCTCCGAACGTCCTCTAGGCCTAGACCGCCTAGACTCCCCACATGAACCACCGCCCTCAGGCTGAAGGTGCCTGGGACTCGACCCCATGACAAAGATGTCCGGCCCCTTTATACCCTCTCCCAGCAAGCACGGCGGGTTCCCCGCCCCACCATACAGCTGCCGAGAGAGGACAAAAAGGAGTACGGCACACAGCAATGGTTCAACCCCAGCCCAAGATGACAGCGCCACCCGCTGGGCTGCAGGGAACTGCACATTACTGGTGTCTCTTCCAGTGTATTTAAAACTGACAAAGTGTATGCCCGCTACATATATATAAAAAAAACAAAAAGAATAATCATAATAATGGTTATGGCAGCACCTTTTAACCATGTCAGTATTCCTATTCCAGAACTTAGGTTTGCAAAAGGATCCCATGTCTTGGCAATATTTCTAGCTTCATCTTGTAATTTGCTTACTTCCTTTCGGTGTTGTGCAAATATATCATAATAATCTGGTACCTCAATACTTGTGTTATGAAACCAGGTACAACACTCATAATCTTCTGTGTTCTCACATAACCCAGTTAAAGCAGCACTCATGCTTTCTATGGCTAACTCGTGTAGTTCTAATTGTTTTCTAATTGCTCTAGTTTCTATATTTAATGTAGTAATATCATCAGAATTCTTTCCATTATTTCATCAATGATCCCAGTGTAATTATTCAACCTTTTTATTAAGTCTATATATATATATATATATATATATATATATATATATATATATCTCAACATTATCAGACCCCTATGGTGGGGTCACTACCATATCTTCTCTACTTAGTATGATACCAGAGGGTCCACAGTACTACTTCACATCTATGTGGAGTAAAGCTCTTCTTAGGGTGTATGTGGATACATATCTTTACTCATTCATATCACCCATTTTGGCATCATACAAATCTGCTAATCTGACAATCTGATAACACTCTATCTCTTCCCTGGGGTCATCTTCCTCAGTTCTAATTATCATTGTATTTCACATTTAGCACATTTGTGATATTTAAAAGGTACAGCCATGAGAGGAATACTAACGGTGGAGGGGTGTCATTTTACTACATATCCAACATTTTTCATATCCTGATTTCTGTGCATAGGCATATTTAAACTTCAATAATAACATTTTATCCGTTGTGAGGGGGTTAGCTCGGCAGCGGGTGTGTGTGACCCCCGGGATGGGCTCCCCACACAAAACAGGCCCAGCAAACGGAGGTTGTGGTTTTCAAAATCAAAAAGGTGCGGTTTATTTTCTATTTACAGTGACAAAACACAGCAAAGCAAAAGAAACATAGCCAAAATAAATCCTGGTCAAGTTGACCTCTGACTAAACATACAGGTTTCCTAACTAACAACTGGGATCAGCCTAGTGCTGTCCTAGTCCCTAAGTCCCTGGTTTTAAATGTCCAAGCAAATAGCCACACAGGCTTTGTCTCACCGCACAGGGGTTCACTCTCCCTAGACAGTCCACACAGGTCTGGTTCCAGGCATGAGCTAACATCTAATGAAGCTGGGAGTTCTTATAGAGGCCTAAATGAGCTGACAAGCTTCAGCTGGTCTCATCAACTCCCTGTCTGCACGACGCCCAGCCCTCTCCCTAGAGGTATGAGTCATCCATGAGCCCACTAGCCTTATACAACTCTCCACCTAGTTGTATAAGTCGGCGTAAAGCCTGAATCTGGGCGAAATATATCTACCCCCCTGGATGCAACCAGGTGACTTTACCTTCCTGCTGTCACATACCCCCCCCTCTTGTTTTAACCTCGGGGTTGGAACACCAGCAATCAGGCATTCATGTACTCGAGACAAAGCATCCACATTCCCCATTTGAACGCCAGGGCGATGCTTTACTGTGAAGTTAAATTCCTGGAGGGCCAGGAACCACCTATTCACTCTTCTATTTGTTTCCTTGTTTTGAGCCATCCACTTTAACGGAGCGTGATCCGTAACCATGTCAAAGTGCCTACCTAGCAGGTAGTACCAAAGGGAATCTAGAGCCCACTTCACCGCTAAACACTCCTTTTCAACGGTGGCGTAATTTACCTCATGGGACTTCAACTTCCTGCTGAGGTAAATGACTGGGTGCTCTTCCCCGTTCCAGACCTGGGACAATACTGCTCCTAACCCCACATCTGACGCATCACTTTGTACGACAAAGTCTTTAGAGAAGTCGGGTGAGTACAACACTGGCTGGCTACATAAGGCTTGTTTCAAGAATTGGAATGCTGCCTCAGCCTCGGGGGTCCATTTAATCATGACCGACCCTTTCCCCTTCGTCAGGTTGGTTAGGGGCACAGCCTTAGAAGCAAAGTGGGGAATGAATCGCCGATA